>JAWWEU010000080.1:2072292-2128092 GCA_035583155.1 Acropternis orthonyx | reverse complement strand
CTGGAGCAGGAGATCGCCACGTACCGCCGGCTGCTGGAGGGCGAGGACGCCCAGTGCGTGAGGGGCTGTGCGGGGAGGGCGGCGGGAGGACACGGGGGTTAGACACCAAATGCTGCCAGGGGACTCGGTGCAGCCGAAGCTTTCAGGGCTGGGCTCTGTGTTCACACCAGCCGTGGATGCCCAGTGGCTCTGTCCCTGGTTTCCGGCTGGACATGGATGCTGCACCAGGCTCCTTTCTGTGCTGGGAGGGGCTGTGCCCCCTCTGCCCCCCAGGAGAGGCCAAGTGGAACAGCACTTTTAGCAACCTCCATGAGCCGTCTGTGTTTTCCTCCTGCCTCAACACACAGCTTGTGTAGCAGCAACTGATGTTTGTCCCTAACTTCATTTTGGTTTTGTGCTTTTCTTGTAGCATCTCCTCCCAGTACTCCTCCACCATGTCCTCACACTCCGGCAGAGATGGTAAGATCCCATCTTTCCCCTCAGCCTGCCCCTTTCCCCTTCCCAGCCAAAGTAAAACTGTTTAAACAGCATTTTCCAGTCCCTTGCGGAATTTCTGCCATCTCCTGAAGAATGTGCAGTATCTGATATCCTGCCTGCTGTGAATAATTGCCCCCTCTTCCCTTTGCAGTGATGACATCGTCCCGCCAAGTGCGCACGATCGTGGAGGAGGTGCAGGATGGGAAGGTGGTCTCCTCCCGGGAGCAGGTCGCGCTCACCACTCGCTAGGAGGGCCAGGAGGACCCTCCACCCCAGGCTCAGGAGAGAGGGAGCTGAGCCAAGCACTGCCTGAGGCCCTGGGTTGTGTCCCAGAACACTTTCTCCACCTCCCCCTGCTGCCTCTATTACCCTCAATCCCTGCAGGTGCCTCTGGACACACTTAATAAAGCTTTTTCTGCTCACTCGTGCAACTGCAGACTTGTCACTGACACATGATCTCTCAAAGCCTCAGGGTTGTGTGTTAATGCCAAGGAAAGACATAAGAAACCATGAGAAGAAGCCAAGGGAGAGGAGGGGAATGGAGGGAGAGGGACTCCACCTGGAGGGACATGATTTCTACTTGGAGGGACATGGGTTCCACCTGGGGCAAAGATAATTGGAGACAGCTTTTTCTAATGAACTCATTGCTTATAAATACATGGGACTGGCTGAGACCTAAACTGGATAAATGAAACTGAAGGCATTTATGGAAAGATGAGGTTTGAGGTCAGTGTTCCACATGACTGATAATTAAAGCCAGCACCATAAAGCTCAGTTTTCTAACATGTGAGATCATAAAAATCACCTCTTCCTGTAAGCTGAGCTTAAATGACTTCAGCAAGACGGTTGCTGTCAGATGTTCCATCTGAGACATGAGCCCAGTGTCAGCCTGGCTGGCAAATCTCATCCCCACATGCCTGCTGCCTCTTTGTCTGTCTTTAAATCAGACTATTGGGCACAAAAACATACAGAGCTTTTCATGCTGCCCCAGGGCTGCACTTACTGGGATCTAAAGTAACTATTGCTTAATCCGCACGGGCATGAGTAGCAATAATTTTTATCATTATCGTGTCTAGTAGATCACTGCTAAAATCCTTCCTGAAACACATGAGGTGGAAACAGCACCTGAGGCCAAGCTGCCACTCAGGATTAGTGACACAGCTTGGGCAGCAGGTACCGGGTGTGCCTGTGCCCACTTGCCTTCTGAAGAGCGACCGAGTGAGTGCTGGGTAGGAGAGGAGATTGTTTCAGACGCAAAAGCCTGATGGAATCACTTAGATTCATCTTCATGCTCTCTAGCCAGTGGAACCTGGGAGCCCTGGCCAGTGCTGGACCGTGGGGTCATGTTCATTCCCCACCTCAAGGATACAGATTTGGGGCACAGACCAAAGGAGGGAACAGTTTGCAGTAAAGCAGCTTCCCTTTGGTTATAACAATGCACAAGAGGCTCCTGTGGCTATGGCTCAGCTGGATCATCCCTTGGGTGATTAGTGGTGATTCATTGTCCCTCACCCTTCCCACATCACTACAGTCCCACTGAGTAGTCACCAAGCACTCCCTGGCCCCAGCAGGTTTGGAAAGAGCTGGTGATGTCACCCTGGGCATGACAGGACAGGCAAAGGAGAGGAAAGGAGATCGAAGAAGTGGGGAATCTGCCAGGTCTTTCCAGAAAAGGCAGTGTGAGATGTTATCGTTCTGTATCATCATTCAGCAATTACAGAAATGGCAGGAAATGAGCAGAGTGCAGAGGTCATGGACTGTGTTGTGCTTCTCCCTTGCTGGAAAAACAGACCTTCCTTGGAAAAACAGGACGTCTTCCAGGCCAGAGCTATCTCAAAAATTAAAACCAGACCAAGCAAAAATGTATGTGAGCCTCAAGCTGTCTCAGGCTCTGTGGCACCAGGTAAGGCTGCAGGCTGGACATCCTGAGAACACTCACAATGTGCTCTTTTTTTCCATCAGAAGAGAGTTGTTATGTTTTGGTTATAAATGGCAGCTTTTTAGCTCTTGAGCCATCTGCAGAATGAATACAGGAAGGCTTTCTGCAAACCACAAATCTGGTTGATTAAATATAAGTAGGAGGGTAAAAGAAGATGTCAGACCAAGAGTACCTGGTTCCACAGGCTGCACAGGGAGGGAGGGACAGCCCCTTCTGCAGCAAAGAGGGCACAAGGGAGAGATTGATTCAGCAGCACATTTGGTTATCTCTGATAGCTGTCACCTTGTGCTGATATATTCACATCTTCAGCAGGAACAGCCTGAGATGAAATCCTGAGGAGAGCTGGGGGAACAGCTGGGAGAGATGATGGAGAGCCCAGGTTTGTAATCAGTGGATTCAGTTCTCCTGGGCTTTTCCTTATTCATCAACATACATTTGCATCAATGCAAAAGGCTTTAATTTGGCATGCAGCTCAGTGTAACAGTTATCACAGTCAAGGGTGAAGTCCAAGCTCAGTACAAGTGATTCCTGTAGTGCTCTGAAGAAGGAAAATACCACAGAACTATTAAACAACTTATTGCTTGTTATTACTCTTTGGTGCACACAGTTTGTGTCTGTGAAACATGGACAAATTGTGGCTCCAAGAGATGGACTAACACTGGTTTTGGAGAGCATTGCTCAGATTTTCTGGAAGCTGCAGCACAAGAAGAAAAGCCTCGTTAGGATTCAGCCAGGAGTTACAGAAGTAAGTCCTGAGCAAATGATGGTGAAACTTTAACGGACAACAAAGTGAAAAAGGAAAATCAAGAATGTACTTGAAAGGTATTTCATGACTGAGACACAGAGAGAAATCTATGGGATGTGCCTATGTCAAACATCATATAAAACAGCAAGAGCACTGACAATAAATAATACTGAAACAAGTATTGTCTTTCCAAACTTTAAAGCCTCTTGTGCTCTCCAGACAGTTGCTTTTACAATGCCCTTGAGGGGGAGGATTACTGTTATTATGGTTCCCATTCTACAAAGCATGAAATTGAGACTTGGAGGAGCTGAAGGGTTTGCCTGGAGTGACTTGCAAAGCCGGGATCAGATCCTGGAGCACCCAGTGTCCTCAGTGAGATGGAGATACAGCCAATGACAGCTGACAGAAAGTGGTGTGACAGGTACACCACCAGCCAGATAAGCAAATACTTTGTAAATAGTTTGTAAATTGTAAACATGAGGATTTTCCATGGGTGAAACACAGAAATTCAGCCAAGAGTGGGCACAGAGCTCGGGCTCCCTTCCCAGGCTGGAGGGGATAGAGACACCCCAGCTGGCATGTGCTGGGATGGGCAGTGCCTGGTTCCAGCTCCTCTCCTGGCATTCCCTGTGCCTGGGCACCAGCAGGGACTTGGGGTTTGGTGCTGTGTTTGAGTCAATGAGTCTCCAGGGAAGCTCTCTTGCACATGAGAACAGCTGGTGGCTCAGGGATTGTTTGTAATAACATGAAATGCTGGATCTCTTTCTTGGGAGCACATCATACTTCATCTGCATTAACTTAAGAAACAGTCTTAAACCTTAAAATATCCTGAGACTCCCAAAGGACTGCCCTCTAGGGAAATCTAATCTTTCTCATTTCCATTGCCCTGTTGAATGTGGTAATGCTGTGCCGTGGAGCACCCTTGGGAATAATGCCAGGGTGCCCATGCCCTGCCACCGCCCCGCTCCCCGTCGCACAGCGCAGGACAATCATGGAAAGCTGAAGTATAATCCCTTTCTTTCTGTTTTTAACAAAGTCCATTACATGGGAGCAGCACCTTCGCCTGGGGGAGGCTCTTCTGCTCATTTGTTACTTGAAGCAGTAATTTTTCCTGGTCAGGCCAGTGCTGCTGCTCCTGAAATGCCTGTGGGATTCCGTCGTTGCCGGCTGCTCTGCGAGCCCCGGGGCACAGCGCTGCCTGCCGGGGGCTCCCGAGTCAGCCGAGGACGGAGCATCGGAGCATCAGAGCATCGCCCCCGGCTGGCTCCGAGGCTGTGGGGCAGCAAATTTCCGTCTGCAGACTCCAGCCGGGAAGTCAGTAGAAGTTAATTCTGGAAAGCGCCTTCCATTAGGCATGGAGATGCTGTCATTAGCACGTCTCCTCATAACAAAGTGAAAATCTCTTTAATGAAATGAGGGCTGTGACTGCTGGCAGGGTCTGGGGTTTGCTCTGGTGTAAAAACAAGAGTTGGTTTAATAAAAATTTTATATTCTGGAAAGGAAAAGAGCGGCCATGAAGAACACACAAATCCAGGAAAATTGAGAGTGAAATTACTGTTCTCCTTTGCAAAAGCTGTAGAAATTCTCATCACTTTTGGTCAGGTCTGAAGTTCCAAAAGTAAGGAAGAAATGTGACATCTCTGCTTAGTTTCCAGTAATGGGGGGGGGGGGGGGGAAGCACCTCTCATGTGATATGTGATTTCTTTCTTCGTTTAAAAATCATAAAATCATGTAATCACAGGATGGTTTTGGTTGGGAGAGACCTTAAAGCTCATCCAGTTCCAGCGCCTACCAGGGGCAGGGACACCTTCCACTAGACCAGGTTGCTCTGAGCCCTGCCCAAGCCAGCCTTGAAAAACGAAGGACTATATAATTCTTGATTAAATGAAGTTAGATGTTTGCTTAGCGATAATTTTACAATTTTTGGATGGATAAAAGATTGTGGCCAGACTGCAGCTGGGCTTGAGGCAGCGCTACCTGCTCCCAACCCCAGGTCCAGGCAGGTGTGTCAGGGCACTCTGGCACCAGCTTCGCTTCCCGATGATGGCCCTAACAAAGGATGGGCACCCACAGAACCACCCCACGGTTCAGGATTTGCAGTGTCAAGGTACAATCCAGCCTAATGAACTTACCCAAACTGCAGAAGCAATATTTGTGAGCCAGGCTGCACCTGACACATTCTTTATGCCACCTGTCCAGGTGACCTGGATGCCAAACCCAAAGCTGAACCACAAATGGGTGAGAGCCAGCCAATATTAGCATGGCTCTATTAATGTTATTAATAAAATGAAAGATTCAGGTGACAAAGCATTTTAATTATTTCCCTTCTTCCTCAATTCAGAGTTCCAAGACTAAAAAACAGGTTCAGTATATAATTTTAAAAGATATTTTCTACTGTATTTTCTAAATGTAACACCTGGATTGTATTTGGAGAGTTTCCATGGGGCTGGCTGGAACTGAGACAGACCTCTATAGGGTCAGGCATCTTCTGAAATTCTCCATGTTACTGTTTCAGAAATCTTATGAAAAATCCTGTGTGGTGGTGAATGTTCACAGTGAACTGCAATATTTCATGTTCAGGAAATATCCTCTTCTCTTGTATTTTGGATAAATATTTCACTATTTTTTCTGCCCTCTAGAGCAGCAAAACAAACACTCTGGGATCTCCCTCTGCAAGGGCATGTTTTGATGGATGCAGGATAAAGGGAAGGGAAAAATCACGGCTGGTACATTCCAGCACAGTATTCCTCTGTGTTCTCCAAAAGCATTTCGAGGTCTAATGACCCAGACAAAGGGCTCAATGCAGAATGGGACAGACTCTCGTTGCACAGTCCAGGGGGGTCTCCTGGCCCTGGTCCCAGGGATTGGGGGCAGCTGAGTGAAGGAACACCCTTTCTTCTGGTCACAAAGGGGTCGAGCAGGCTCTGTCAGATAGGACACCTTTCCCACAGCTTTCACTTTCCGGGTAGACTCGCCCACGCCGGGGATGGATAATTGCTGTGGTGTTTCACTCCCCGGGCACTCTCAGGTATCGTCGGGTTTTTGTGTCACTGGTGTTGAGTTGTCATCACAAGTCAGACCTGATGATTCAGGAAGTAACATTTTTGATGTAGTTTTGAAACATGCTTCTGTTAACCAAAGCATCTTTCTGTTGTGGGATTTCAGGAGACAAACGCCTTTGGGGAATTATTTCCGGCTGAAAAAAACCACCTCCTAGCCAGGTCACAAGGAGGAAGAATAAACAACCCTTCTCCAGTGGCACGATCCACGGGGACTGGTATAAATAGAGGACCAGGGGACAGAGGGATCACAGTTGGATCCTGCAGCACGCTGAGCACTTGCCTTGGGCTCCGTTGGCTCCGCACCATGAGCTGTGCTGTCAGGCAGGTCGTCACCACCTGTGCCCAGGGCAGGGGCAGCACGGGCAGCAACGCGGCCGGCACGGGGAGGAGGGTCTCCTCCGCCTCCTCGGGGAGACACGCTGCCTACGACTTGGGTGCTGTGGGTGGCAGCTTTTCGGGTGGCAGCTTGAGCGCCGGCAGCGCGGCAGGAGGGACCTTCGGAGCCACCCAGAGGGCTTGCTCTGCCCTGGGGTTCAGCGGTGGAGGCATCTGCACTCGAGGCGCTGGTGGCTTCCTCAGGGCCGGCGCTGGCTGCGGGGATGGGATCCTGCTTGCTAACAACGAGAAGGCCACGATGCAGAACCTCAACGACCGCTTGGCCTCGTACCTGGACAAGGTGCGGCTCCTGGAGGGGGACAACGCCGACCTGGAGTGCAAGATCAGGGAGTGGTATGCCAAGGTGGGGCCCAGCTGCGAGCCACGGGACTACAGCTGCTACCACAAGGAAATCGAAGACCTTCAGAACCAGGTAAATCCTTGTTTGTCAAGAAAGTCCTAATATTTCCTCAGGCTTTGCCTTCCCATGTGCAAGGACCCCGGTCAAAGGGCAGAGGTAATGGCTCTGGAGAGGCAAGTGCAGCAATGGTTTATAGGAAAAGATGGTCTGAGGGAGGGGGATTCTGCATTTTCTGAGAACTGATGATTCACAACAGCCAGCTCCACCCAACTGGCACGAGGGTTTCCCTGCTGTGATCCCACCTAACCAATCAATAATCCCAATGTATGGAATCATTATAAAATACCCCAGGAAGGCGTTTCCTCCAGGATCTTCTGGAGCCAGAGGAAGCTGCCACCTGAAACTCTTTCCTGTGTTTGCTTTTCCAGATCCTGTGTGCAGCCATGGAGACTAACAAGATCCTTCTGAACATCGATAACAACAGGATGACTGCTGATGATTTCAGAGTGAAGTGAGTACAGACCCGTGCTGGTCCAGGGAAGGGCAGGTGAGGGGTGCTGATGGGGAAATCCCAACCCTCTGCCTGTCATGCTGCAGAGTAAAACACTTTGCCCCAAGCTCAGCTGAAGGGCTTGCCCTGCTGACCTTTCTTTGCTGCCTGTGGTTTAAGGTACGAGACCGAGTGTGGTCTCCGGCAGAACGTGGACGCCGACATTTGCAACCTCCGGCCCGTGCTGGACCAGCTGGCCAGCTGCAAGACCGACCTGCAGCTGCAGTGCGAGGCTCTCACGGAGGAGATGTGCTGCCTCAAGACCAACCACGAGGAGGTCAGACCACCCCTTACTCTTAGGGAATACAGAAGAAGGAAAGCCCCCTACCCAAGGGTTGATATAACTGATACGGTGCATGCATTGCCTGCAGGAAATGAGCTGTCTGAGGAAGCAATCGACTGGAGATGTGAGCGTGGAGGTCAATGCCTGCCCTGGCCCAGACCTCAGGAAGATCCTGGAGGATCTGCGGTGCCAGTACGAGACGCTGATGGAGCGCAACCGCAAGGAGACGGAGCAGTGGTATGCCTGCAAGGTACCACATCCACGCAGAGCTGGCCCCGGCACTGCCCCTTGGGAAAGGGAAAAGTGAGGGATTAGATGTCCCAATACCAGCAGTGGTGTCACAGGTGTGCTCAGGTCTAACTGTACTGCCCGATTTCTGTGCTCTGTCCATGGCACAGGGGCCACCACATGGTGTCACAGGGTCACAAGGGAATACATGGGGGGTGGCAGCCTTGGGCACGCTCAGGGCACTGCGGGTGTGGGGCAGCCCCTCCACAGGGAGATGATGTGGGGAGGTGAGGAATGGGCGGCTTTTTTGATCTTGCAGATGGAGGAGGTGAATCTGGAAGTCATCACAAGCAGCCAGGAGATCGAGTCAAGCAACAAGCAGGTCACTGAGCTGAGGCGGCAGCTGCAGGCCCTGGAAATCAATGTACAAGCCCAGCTCACCATGGTAGGTGAAGCCACGACAATTCACACCTCCAGCTCTCGTGACCAGGGTCGCACCTGCAGCAAACCCAGGTACCTGTGTGTTTGTTCCATTCTCAGAAAGAAAACCTGGAATCCTCCTTGACGGAGAGCGAATGTCGCTACAACAAATACCTGGCAGAGCTGCAGAACCAGATCTCCTGCGTGGAGCAGCGGCTGGCTGAGATCCGAGCGGAAATGGAGTGCCAGAACCAGGAATACAAGACCCTCCTGGATGTCAAGTGCCGCTTGGAGCAGGAGATCCAGACCTACCACTGCCTGCTGGAGGGCGGCCAGCACGACATCATGTATGCAGGCAGAGCCAGGCAGCCCAGAATCTCTGTGCTTTGCCTTACAGGGTTATGAAAATTCCCAGTACCAGTGGTAAAAGCAACGTTGTGGTGAGGAACCAGTGCTGACCTGCTACCAAACAGGGCCTATTAGAAAACCGTGGGGCATCTGAGGATTTGGCTCTGATAAAGGTCCAGGGTGCATGTCAGAGACCATTCTCGGGCCAGAGAGGGGGGGCTGGGAGAGCCTCCAGAGCTGCCCCAGCCCTTGGCATGGTGCAGCAGCTCTTCAAGGACAGGTTTGCTGGCAGCTGGGCAAGGTCTCTGACAGACACTATAATATTAACTGAGTTTTATTGGCTTTGCCAGAACGAGACAGGAGTAGGGACTGGCAGCTAAATTAACAAGAAATTATCCAAACATTTTCAGTTTCACACAACACTTTTAATTAAAGTTTTGGGAAATTTAATTTGTATGCAAAGCAGCTGTCTCTGCTCTGCCTCCCATTGACTGAGGTTTTGAAACAGCCAGGCTGTTAATGCCCAGACATGGCTGCACACACACAAAACCAGCCTGAGTACCCACCTGCTCCATTTGTTTGGAAAAGGAAGCATTGGAATGGTGGTGCCCTGAGGTGGGCTCCCCTGGACTCTCCAGTCCTAAATTAGTTACAGGAAAACTGAGTTTTTGCTCCAAAATGCCAGGTGTAATGGATGAAGTGACACTGCTGGGGTTTGTCTTGGAGCATGAGGTAGTCCTGAGATGGAAAAGCAACAGCAGGCAACAGGCAGGCGGGAGGGACGGGGAGAATGGTGGCCCTCGGGGTCTGGGGGGGAAACAGCAGCAGTGAGTGAAGAGACAGAGCTAAAGCCAGTGCACAGGTCAGGGGGAGATGTCCAGGGTGGGAATGCTGAGGGCCTGGCCCCCAGAGCTGTCTCTTTTCCACAGAGGGCCAGCAGGAAGAGGAGTCTCTGCCACATCAGCTGGGAGAAGCGGGGGGCTGAAAGCCACTCTGTGCCAGCCCTGCCTGCCCTGAGCCCGGCACGGGCGAGGGTCTGCCAGGTGAGGGGTCCTGCAGGCGCCAGTGAGTGGGACCAGGGGCTGCTTCTTTTAGTGGGGGGTGCCTGGGGAAGAGGAGGATGAGAGGCCCCCAGGCTTTTCTGAGTGATGAAGAGTGGCTGGAGGCGGTGTCTTTTCCCTGGAGAGAGGCCGGGTGGGAGCCAGCCAGGCAGGATTGCAGCTGGGACTGTTGGTGGTTGAGCACTGGGATTAACTGAGATATGCTGGGAAGTAATGGCAAGGAATGGTGAGAAGCAATGGCAAAGGGTGGTGGGAAGCAGTGGCAAGGGATGAAGCTATGGGACATTTATAAAGCTCTGTGTAGAAATTATGTTTGACACTGGGGAGTGCCCAGCAGTAAATGTGTGTTTAAATAAGACTTTCAGCACAACATGGGAATGAGAAACTGGCAGGGGAATCAGTCAGTCACAACTCTTTCAGCAAGTATAAAATTAAGCAAAGGTGGGGAGAAGAGGGAAGAGAAAGGTCAGCACAAGAGCAAGGGGGTGTAAGAGAAAGGCACGGTGTGCAGAACCCCCTGAAAAAGTGATGCTTTCTGTGCTCCCTCAGGTCACTGCAGATCAGAGGGTCCCGCCAGCCTCACTGCACACACCTGAGGAGCTCTGAAGAGCAAGTCCTTTGGAAGAACAAGGCAAGAATAACATGGGATTTCTCAGATGTGCTCCAGCAGCAGCCAGAGGGACTCCGTGGGACGGCCCCTCCCGGCCACCCTGCACTGGAGCTGCTCTGACCCCAGCACTGCCCCTCACTCGGGCTCCCCTGGGCTGTGGTAGTTGTCTGACAGCAACCAAGGCTTGTCTCCAATAAAACTTTGCTCCTACTGACACAGCCTTGAACCTGAGAAATAATTTCTACAAGTAAATTAATATACAAGTATTTTAAAAATGGTTACACAAGCAGTGATATTCGTGGTAGACCTTTGGTTAAAATCCACCTTCACTCTCCATCTGCACAGCAATCACTACAGGGAAAAAGGAAAACAAGCCATGTTCCCATCAGCTTCCTGCTGAACTCAGAGGCTGAGGGTGGGGATGGAGGGTGGAGGAGAGAGACCAGCTGATGCTGTGGAAAGGGATGTTTGCTAAGACATGAAGTAGAAGGTGATGAGGAAAGAAACATCCAGGAAGGCTGGGCATAGGGCAGGGAGGGAGTCTCAGGGCCGTCTGACTGACAGTCTTCTACTGAGAGACCTGAGAGAAAAGGGAGTCTTCATTAAAGTAGGTGTGTGCTAATATAGTATAATATCACATAATATAATGTAGTACACAACACCTATGAGTTATTATGGATGTGTACTAACAGGATAAAATCAAGAACAACAAGTTTTCTCAAATAATTGGAGCAGGAATTTTGAAAAGAAGGAATTTTGAAAACCAGGCCCTGCTGGACTCTCCACACCTTTCTGGTGGAGGCAAACAATTCCCAGAGAAACCACTAAATAAAGAACCTCTAAATGGATTCGTAAAAAACGCAAACAGGAAGAACCAGCTGGCAACATGTGGGAAGATAAAAGGATGAGACAAATTAATATGTGGGAGAGAATTTTTTTAAAAGTGAGACACAATAAACAGCCAGGAAAAAAAGCTGCTGGTGTTCTATTGCCCCAGTGAAAGGAATGACAGACACATCCAGCGTTTTGCTGCGCGTACAAGCCAAGGCTCAGGATCCAGCCTGTCCCTCCTCGCCGGCAGCAGCGTCTGCGAGATGGGTCAGAGTGGCCGGGAGTGGTGTCGCTGCCCTCGCCCCTCATTGTGCGGCTCGGAAAGCCCTTTTCTCTCCTGGAATATCGGATGGGGTTTGATGACTAAACTCAGACAGAGGCCTGACGTGAGTGCTCCTAACAAGAAGGCTTTGGGGGATACGATGAGTCTGAATTAGTGTCCCTTTCTAAAGTGAGAAACGGCTCAGATGGTTCTGGAATGGCCTCTCCCTGAGCTCTGTCCCCGACACTCGTTAGCCCTGTGGGGTAATTAATGAGCTCCCGGACAAGCCCTGTGCGACTTTCGCTGCTCAGTTCTGCATCCCCTTTCTGGCAGCACTAATTACACTGCACATTTCGGGGTGATTTAACCCCCCATCAGTGCTGACACAGCACCTCTGAGGTGACCCCACGCTGCCTTCCCTGCCCAGGGGTTATCACCTGGACAGCCAGGGGAAGTGATGAGGGTTGTAGGGACAGCAGAGGAGGAGACGGGGCAGGGAAGATGCATGACATGCAGAGGGCACAGTGCATGGGACAACAGGACAGGAGTGACGTGGGACATGGACTGCAGGTCCTCACACGGCTCAGGGGCCGTGCAGCTCACAGGGGCTCATTCTGTCTCCTTGTAATGTGCAAATCTTGTAAAGCAAGAATGAGTGAATATCTAAAAACAGAGAGAGGCCTGGGCTGAAGGTACAGGGCTGGGAGAGGAACCCAAGGGTACAAACAGCAAGGGTAGGTGCCTGGGCAGAGAAGGGGTTGGTATCAGCACTTGGGCTGCTAAGCAGAAAATGAACTGCACTGTGACTGCTCCAGCAGATGTGTCTGTGTGATACAGAGAGCAGGCACATGGGAATTACACCACCATCAGGAAAAACCCCTGAGGAGTGAACACACCAGAGTCTTAAGGGATCAGTGAAGAAACAGAAAGAAAACAACTAATTTTGCAAATTGCCAATGCTGGAAATCAGCCACAAGTTCCGGACTGCGTGGCACAGCCAATTATCCTTGATTACAGGCACAGTGCATTTGGATGGGCAGGCCACGTTCTGGTGTGATGTATAAACTGTAATTTCTCTGTAAAAGTCTGGTTTATGCACTATGCAGACAGGTACAGTCTCACTCACACCCACAGCAACTGTCTGTGGGGTTTAGATTTTTATTTACTGGTTTGTGTAACATTTGTAAAGAACTACAGAGATGAGCAGACTCCTGCTGTAACCCGACAGGAGATTTCTCAGCTCAGTGCACTGAATAATATAATCTAAACTGCCAGTATGAGCCACAAATTGAAAGTGAACTGAAATTATGAGACTTTTTAGTACTATATAAAGCTAAAAGAATACACACTGGGGAGGCTCTGGCTGCTCTGCCCCTTTGCCTGCCCAGCTCCATCGCACCCCTGGAGGGTGCCTGAGTGCAGGAAGCACCTGAACCCAACAGGTTGTTGGGCTCTGGCCTGACCCTGTGGCTCACCCTTGGTTTCCCTCCCATCCTGCACCGTGCTCAGCTCTCTGTGCAGGAGTGGAATTGCTGCAGTTTCATCACCCACCACTATTCCCATCTGTCCTAACAAATTCTCCAGGACTCCTCTCTGCTGTGATAACCAGCAGTGCCTCCAGAGATGCACATTCCGGAGGCCTGGCTGCACTGTCAGCGTCTGGTAGGCACTGGAAGGAACCAGCACCCTTCACAAAGCGAATCAGAGGAGACTGTGAGCTTCGGTAGGAAGAGACCCAGTTGTTTCCATGTCCTGCTGAGCTCCTACTTCAGCACTGCAGATGCTCAGAGTCTGCAAATATGAACAGTCAGCAAGGAAGAAATTGAAGCAGAGCCACCCCCTCGTATTTAAGCCCAGGCTGTTACCAAACCCACTGCGGTAATTATTTCGCTTGCCTTACAGGATTTGGCTAAATATGGTGGTACAAACCAATGAGTCACTAGCCAGGAAAAAGTCATGGTCTGCATTTGAAAGATGGGAGCATAAGGCCTGGAGCCAGCTCAGTATCACATCAAAGAAATATTTAATAAGTGATGCCTAATGGCCATTATGCAAATTATTAATGGTAATTACCAGTGACAAGATAAAATCATGTTACACTGCGGTTGCACAAACATCACTGAGGCAATGCTTATGAAAGCAAAGTTCTGTGGAACCAGACACACCTTTCTTGTAGTTGACACAGGAGAACATTATCAGCTTTGATAAGCAAAGAGAGGAGAGCACGCAGAGCCGGGCTGGGCACAGGGACAGCTCAGCACCCAAAGGACCAGCATCCCGTGGGAATGTGACATCCTCCTGTCTCCTCCATCCCTGTGCACTGGTGTTGACCCTTATCCACATCAGCCCACAGGACTCAGCAGTGTTGGCACTGATGTTGTGTGCAACCACTGCTCACCGTCCTGGCCGATGGCCTGTTCTGGCTTCCTGCACTTCCAACTGTGTGAAGGCCTTTGTTTCCTCCTCTCTTATGTTGAGGTAGTAAATTCTTTGGGGACACGTTCATATCTTAGACTTGCATGGTCCTTTCCCAACGTTCTGCCCCAAGGCTGTGTCCCAAGACTACAGGATTACAAATAATAACAAAAGTGGAGGCAAAGAAATCAGTTTAGTGGGGGGGAAAGCCAGTACAGAGGGATGTTTTGGAACAAGACAGTGACTCCCAGCTAGAGAAGGCAGAGCCACACAGCCGGTGACTCTGACACAGGCTCTGCCTGAGCTCGGTGCCGAGCCTCGAGCCCCAACACAGTCGGGAGGAACAGGACAACACCACGGTGTGTTTTTAATACAGAGCCAGCTTAGTCAGGGACTGGCTTCTGGGTGCATTTGCTGTATCAGGCACATGTTCCATATCCCCCTGAAACTGACAGGAGCCTGGAAAAGCTCCAAAGAATGCAATGCATCCCAAATATGAGTACTCTGGCAGGATTGCATGGTTGTGTCTAATCTTTCCTGGTAAAATGGGATTTGGGAGCCTGTGGACCTCTGCATGAGTTGTACGATGCTGCAGTTTGTTTTGTAGAGCAAGGCCTGTTCCTCCTTCGCATCAGGGAACTGCTGAAGGAAGGGGAGTGGGTGCTCTGTGTCCACCCATAGAGAAATGTCCACCATCCTCCCAAACCCAAGGCTCTGCAAGGGAAAGAAAGACACCCCCAGCCCTGCATCTGCAGGTTGCTCTTGGGTAACTCCCGAAAACCTCCTCAGCAGAAGTGAAGCTCCAAGCAAGCATTATATTAATTTCTCTTGGCTCCAACAGCCACACCCTGTCTTCAATTATATTCCTCCAAATGACGGATGAAAGCCAGATTTGCTCCCTCTCCTCCTTTTTGCTCATGATTTCCCCGACTGTGAGTCTGGGCTGTGTGGGGAGCACAGGGGTGTTGTGTTTAGGGGGAGGATGGACTTGTATTTCAGGCACTGCAGTCTCGGCGAGCAAGCCGAGCTCCGACAGACTCCGGCTCTGTCCTTGAGCAAGTTATTTCCCTATACCATATGAATAATGAATATTCCTGGATGCCACCAGCCTTTGGTAGGCGGCTTTTTATCATTTCTGATCTAAGTAAAGAAATAAATCATCCCACTGGAGAGTCGAGAGTCCTAACTCATGTTGGTGTGAAGACGATCACATCTAAACATGCTTGGGGACACTCTCCTACCATGGTGGCAGAAGCCACCAACTTCCCACCAGTCAATGGGGTGGCTGAGGGTATGACCATGGGTTTTCTCTGCCCTTCCTCCTGGAGGTGACGCTGCTCTTGGGGCTCATGGAGTGTCACACTCGCTGCCAACGAGGATCTATCACAACTGCTCCTGTAAATACCTAAACATCCTTGAGTCAAAGGTGGCTTGTGAGTAAGAGTCGCGTGGAAATTCCACACTGTAGGGAACAGAAGCTGCCATCCCCCGGAGAGCAGAATATCCTCTCATTACGGAGTCTGCTGGAAAAGGACACTGGTGCTGGTGGAGCCAGTTCTCCAAAGGCTCCCCTGCCTGGCTGGGCTGTGCTCGCTCCTGCCACTGCTCCAACAAATTCAATAAGGAATGCAGGAAGCTTTTCTCCTCCTTATTCTGCACTCAGCACAATCTCTGTAATGGCAAATACCCACAGGGTCCGAGTCCACCCAAGGAACTGGATACATCCCCCATGGATACTCCCTTCCCTCTCCTCTCTATCTACGATCACCACAAATTGAGGCAGCATGGACAGCAATTAAAGTAATTGAAAAATAACTTCAGTGAGGTCCATCATACACTGCATGTGACATCAACCCCTGTGTCACTCACTCACAGGGGACACTGAGCCAGCCTGAGCTGCGCAGTGTGAGCAGCTTCACTTGTGTTTGCATGACCAGAGAAGGTTAAGCCATAAACAGGGAACTAAACCCATGGGGAATTGCCTCAGTGATTTAGGAAATCTCACTGTAAAGCAGGTATTAGAGCTGTGCCAGGTGACCAGCATGCACACCACACTGTCCCTGGTCTGCTCACTACTGTGGTCACAACTGTTCATGCTTTTTGGAAGGGAGAAATTCTATAGTTTCCCATTTCTGTTTCATGAACTCTACTGCAGCATGTGATACAAAAATGGTTATTGGACTAAGAATAAAATAAATACAAATTAATAAAAGATAAAAGGCACTTTGATGTTATAAATACCAATGTTTCTTCTTTGTACATAATCTAGGGCAACTTTTTTCTCGACTTGTTGCAAAGTTTGCATCATACAAAAAGCTGATGACTCATAAAACACTATTTTACTTCTTGGAATAAGCTGCTGACATGTAAAGTATCTTTCTTGTGAACTGGGATTTCTAGAGGGAAACTGCCTATGGGCTGTTTATTCTTGGCATAAACAGCCAGACTAGCCAGCCCCGTGGGAAGAAGAAACACCCCACAGGTGACACCCCCTCTGGAAGGTATAAATGGAGACCTGCAGCAGCACCAGCCTGCAGTCGGATTCAGTATCGGGCTCTGCATCTCGCTTTGGGCTGTGGGTTGCCGCTGCAGCTGGGCCTCGCCATGAGCTGTAGTATTAAGCAGACAACTGGCTCTCTCAGGGGCAGGACCAGCGGTGGCAGCTGTGTGGTTGGTGGCGGTGGTGGTGGCGGCGGAGTGCGGATCTCCTCGGTCTCCTCCGGAAGATACACGACCTGCGGGATAGGCGGTAGCCGAGGGTTCTCTGGGAGAAGCTACTGCGGTGGCGTGAACTACGGAGGAGGACTGAGCACAGGCAGCTTGGTCGGTGGCAACTATGGAGGCGGCTTAGGAGCCGCTGTCCTCGGAGGATGTCCAGGCATGGGATTCAGCGGTGGCAGCGCTCGCTTTGGCGGTGGCATGGGAGGGGGCATGGGAATGGGTCTTGGTGGAGGTGGTTTTGCTGGTGATGGCATTCTTCTTTCTGGTGATGAAAAGGTCACCATGCAGAACCTTAACGACCGCCTGGCTTCTTACCTGGACAAGGTGAGGTGCCTGGAACAAGAGAATGCTGACCTGGAGTGCAGGATCAGGGAATGGTATGCCAAGCAGGGCCCTTTTTGTGAGCCACGGGACTACAGCTGCTACTACAAAGAAATAGAAGACCTTCAGAACCAGGTAACATCCCCTCTCAGCTGCTTTCTCTCTTGCAAGCTTCTCTCCTGGTGCTGTCCGCAACTCGATGCATTATCAGGAGTAAAAATCAATGTTGTAAAATGCTCTTTGCAAACAGCCATTGCAACGTCTGACTGGAAAGCTCCAGAGCTCAGAGCTGAAACCTGGAGGGTTCAGGCTGTTTCTGTTCCTTTGATTCATCAGACACATTGAAGGGGGAAATGTTACTTCATGGAATGCATCTGGATAGGCTTAGTAACCTTTCTGAATTTAGTTTGTGCCAAGGTGTTTAAACAGACATATGGCAAGAAAAGAACTAAAAGATAAATAAGTAATGGATTGCAATATTTGCCTGAATTTATATTATTGTCATCAGTCTTGCAGAATTCCAGTTAAACTTTATTTCCTCTTTTTTATTAGTTTACTGTTTCATAAGGAATTGAGGAATATCTAATTAAAATTAAGAACAAAGAGAGCGTTTCCATAACACGTTTGGAATGGGCAATTTAAAATTCAAAATGTTTGCAAAGTGTGTTTGGCAAAAATTTAGAATGTCAAAGCATAGAGGAGAATAAAGCAAAAAGAATCCAGGAAAGGGACAGAATGAGATGGGCTTGTCATTAAGTCTTCAAATAAAACTTTAAACCTCTTATCTATGAAAATAAGATTTAGATTTAAAAGGTTGAGGTGGATTGTGGCAGGTGCTGGACCCTAATTACAGCTCCCAGACTGTCTGCACGTGAACCATGAATTTTATCATTTTAATGCCTTCACTGCACTGCACTGAACACCCCTGTGAGTGCTGCACCCTCAGCTCCCCATCCCTGCTGCCCAGGGCTTTAAAAAAAGAGAGGGAGAAAGAGGTCTGGTCTGGTGGCACCGGGCAGTGGGTGACCTCGAGCCTGATGACACGGAGCAGAGACCTCAGGAGTGAATGTTCTTTTTCCAGATTGTCTGTGCAACCATAGACAACAACAAGATCATTCTGAACATCGATAACAGCAGGATGACAGCTGACGACTTCCGAGTGAAGTAAGTGCCCCGGGCTGTCCCCTCCTCTGTCACCACCCTCAGAGCTCTGGGCAGCTCTCCTGTGACCCAGGACAGGCTGGAGTCTATGCAGAAAAGCTCCCTCATCCATGGCCTCCAGAATTGCCCTAATTAGGGGCAGTTCCAGGAGGGAAAGGCTGGGATGCTAAGATGGGTTTGACTGGGTTTGAGCAGAAGGGATCTGCAGACTGGGAGCAGTGAGAGTTCAGCTGAGCTGCTGTTCCAGCTCGTGGTGTCTTTAGAGGGGAAGGATGTGGTTCTTCCTGTTGGAGCTCAGAAACGCTCGTGGGTGTCAGACACCGACTGCTCTTTGTTCCTCGCTCGGTCCCTGGCAGGTACGAGACGGAGCTGGCCCTGCGCCAGAGCGTGGAGGCCGATATCAACGGGCTGCGCCAGGTGCTGGACCAGCTGACGCTGTGCCGGTCGGACCTGGAGGCACAGCTGGAGTCGCTGCGGGAGGAGCTCTGCTGCCTGAAGAAGAACCACGAGGAGGTAGGTCCTGCCCCGCCCCAGTAAAAGCTGTTTGCTCCTGCGGGATCCATCGCCTCCCTTGCCGTCGTCCCCACCCTGGGGTGCTGCTCTGGAGGGTAAAGGGTTGATGGAGACCATTGTGTGATCCGGGAGCTGTGAGGGTCCAGCAGAGAGGGGCTTTGCTCCTCCCTGCAGGGCAACTTGGCTTCTTCAGTTCTTTCCTTCTTTTTAGAAACTAACCTGGTCTGGGTGTTGTTTCCAGGAAATGTGCTGTCTGAGGAAGCAATCGACTGGAGATGTGAGCGTGGAGGTCAATGCCTGCCCCGGCCCAGACCTCAGGAAGATCCTGGAGGAGATGAGGTGCCAGTATGAGACGCTGATTGAACGCAACCGCAAAGAAGTTGAGGATTGGTACGAGTGCAAGGTGAGTAAATCTCCAACTCTGACTTTCCCCAGCTAACACCCAGGGATTTAAACCTCTGAACTGTTAAAATCACACAACAGACTGTAATAGCATTTAGAATTGGTTCAAAGTGACCAAGAGACACAGGGGAGGGATACTGCTGCCCTGTGTCCTTGTCATGGCATGAGGGAAGCACTTCATGTTGGTGAGATGTGAGGCAGGAATTCTCTACAGGGCAGTAAGTGGTGAGAAGAACTGGAAAGCAGCACTGTTAGAAGAACAAGAGGAATGACCAGCAGGGTTTACACTCCATTAGGATGAGAGTTTTCACCCAAACCTTTTCTAATTTCACGTTTTTGCCAGCTTCTCTGCTCTTTCCTTAATGCTTAATCTGATTTACAGTGCACATTCCCTGAAGCTGTTTACTCTGGATTGATTTCAGATTGAGGAGGTGAATCGGGAGGTTATTACAAGTGGTCAGGAGGTGGAGACGTGCAACAACCAGGTGACTGAACTGAGACGCCAATTGCAAGCCTTGGAAATCGATCTCCAAGCCCAGCTCAGCCAGGTGGGTGATGAGCTGGTGCAAACCTCAGCCATCTCACAGAACTCATAGCTAAATGCAGTGTTTCTCCTGCCTGTATTTGCATTGTGCCCCTTGTCACTCCTCAGAGGGACAACCTGGAGTCCTCGCTGGCGGAGACGGAGTGTCGCTACAACAACCACCTTGCTGAGCTGCAGAGCCAGATCACCTGTGTGGAGCAGCAGCTGGCTGACCTGCGGGCAGAGATGGAGTGCCAGAACCAGGAGTACAAGATCCTGCTGGACGTCAAGTGCCGCCTGGAGCAGGAGATCCACACGTACCGCTGCCTGCTGGAGGGCGGCCAGCAGGACCTTATGTAAGTGGGCTTGAGACACACCAAAAAATTACAGTGAAATACCCATGTCCTGGTTATTTCAGTGTAAGAGCAAAGGGAAGGTCCTTCTCCCTTACTGACCTATTTGGGCTGCCTGGTGCCAGTAGGGGGGACCTGCTGCCCCCTCCCCTGTGCAGCCACTGCCACAAGGAGAACGATTCTGTGAATTGTCTGCTGAAAAGGGAAGCAGACTGAGAGCAGCTGGGACACTGATAATCTGTAGCTCTAGTTTATCTGTCTTTTCCCTTGCTAAAATGTTATTTTCTTGTCCCCTCAGTCAGCAAGGAGGAATTGGTCAGTCTTCGGGTCTAGGAGGAGGAGTTGCAAGAAGCAGTGGGATAGGAGGAGGAGGCATCATTAGGACAAGCCACACTTACACTTCGTCTGCCCAGATCCCATCCTGTGCAGCCGCGGATATCCAAGGTAAGAACTGACCCCCTCTAGGGATTTCCAGAGTTTGCTCTGCTCTAATGCAACATGGATGGGCAGGAGGAAAGACCTTTCCCATGTAGCTTACAGGTGCTACTTGAAAGTTTAATTGTGTGGCTCCTGGGAAATGCAGGATGGGAGCCACAGAGGAGCTGGGACTTTGCTGGGACACATGAGGACTGCCAAAGGGAGGAGGGGAAGAGGGATAAAAGGGAGAGGGACAGAGACAGCAGGCAGGCAAGCCAAGGACAACATGGAGAAAGGACTGATGTGAAACGTGGGACAAAGGAAAGAACAGGAGAAAGCAGAATGCCCAGAGATCAAGGAGGGGGGAGAAAAAGCAGGAATCATGGGAATACTGGCAGATAACTGCTGATCCTAGTTCAAGAGGAAACTTCCAGCCAAACTGAAAAGGAAAGAATGAAATACAGTGACAGTTGGTCCAGGAGAATGAGTGTGAGGAGAGGCATTGCTCCAGCATGGATCCCAGTGCCATTCCCTCATCCTCATGGCTGCTGGAACAGCAGCTGCGGCTTCTGCTGTTTGGCATTTTTATGGAGAAGGGCAGTCCGTGCTGCAGCCAGCGACAGATCCATCTGCCTGTCTGGCAGGAGCCATCAGACCTTCCCAGGAAGGGGCAGTATTTATCTGAAGTTCTAATTGAATTGGGTTGTGAAACGATCATGTGTGGGGAATGACAGTGTGGGAAAGAATCTATTTTTGCTACAAACACAGTAATGTTTCCTTTGATCTCCCCAGTGCCTTGCCGAAGGATTTGTGATTAAGCAGAGAAATGAGAATATGCAACAAGAGAAGCCTGAAGCAGAGCTATGGATGGAGAGAGGGAATATTTACTGCATGTGTCTGCAGAGAGCACGGGGCGTGCTCATCTGTGTCGCTCAGCCGTGCTAAGCAATGTGCCAGAGGGATGAGCAGAGACTTGGGCCACATTCTGCTTTGTTTTGCTATTTGCTTTTCCAGTCTGTGTTGCTGTGTGTGGCCCAGCACCACGACTATTGCTGCAGTCAGCCAGGGCTATTATCACTAATGTAGCTGCTGCTGAAAAATGTCTCTAATAAAACTTTGCTTCTGCCTGATGCAATCAAGAACCTGTGTCTGAAACCGAGTCCTTTAGAACACCAGGTGTTGAGCCACGGGCCAACTGGTCAGGACCATCCTGCACTGGGAACAAAGCTGCTTTGCCAGTGGGAGCCAGAGAATGGCCTCGCTGACCTGGCAGGTCTTGTCCAGCTCCTCCCTGTCACAGCCTGAGGCAGAGGTTGCCTGTTCCTGACACACGTGGACAGGCAGGTCAGGAAGACACCCGTGTCCTTCCCACACAGCACTGGGCTAAAACACAGTCCTAGAAAAATTCTGAGAGTCTGTTCAGTGGAACATCTGGAGACAGTTTGCCTCAGTCCCAGTCTAGTGCTGACACATCTGGGCTGAGCTCTCTCATACTCCATCACCCAGACAGGAGATTGTGAGGGTGAAGAGGAAATCTTGGTCTCCACAACTGATTCAGTTTCTCCTGACATGGCTTATATTCAGACCCATTCCTTTTAATTCTATAGGAATCTTCCCACTGGGAAAACAACTGGAGGCAAAAGGTTTATCTCGTTTATTTTCCCACAGTGACTGAGTCATTTAATGGTCATCCTTCTTTTGCAAAGACTTTCAACCTGAACACCAGCAATAGTTGGAAGATCATCTTTACTTTAAAAACACCTTGTCTGGGGAGCTGGGAAGGGCAGCGTGGGAGCTGAAAATGTGCAACTCAGTAGAGAACAGAATGGAGAAATAAGCCAGGAAAGTCCTTTGGACTCACAGAGCCACTCAAACCTCAGAAGTAAGACAAGGATCACTCCCTCCTTGGCCTTGACCAGCAGCTGGTGTTGAGCTGGTGCATCCTGGTGCTGCCCTGACCCGAGAAGCCCGAGCAGCCATGCGGTTCCCTGGGCTGGAGCTCTGCTGTGGGTGCAGCCTTGGGCACCGGCAACGGTGAGCTGGCAGAGGCATGCTGCGTTTGCAGAACTTGCAGTTAAGAGCATTATGAGGGTGTTTTGAGGATTAAGTTGTTGGTCCAGAAAGCCATGCAGAGATGGGTTTGACTGCAATGCAGCTGTTACAGCCTCAGATTCACCTGTGAGATGACCTGGCAAAGTGAAACTCCAGTTACTTTTCTGTTAAAGGCTGGAGGTTATGGAGCATCAGACTCAGGGCAAAGACAAAACCACTCCAGTGGACATACAGTACAGCGTGGCACACCTCTATTGCCTGTTCTTTTATACTCTCTTGATATGAAATAGACTTAACATGGTAGCAAGTGCCTGAGGAAGTTTAACCACTAAAGTCTCAGGGAGCAGGCGAAAGGTTGCAAGAGTTCAATAGCACCCATGGGCAATACAAGAAAATGCAGCCCTAAAACACCTGCAATGACCAAAATGGCCAAAGGTAGAAGTTTTTAAACCAAGGCTCTAAATCAAGCCTTCTTTAAAGTTCAGTTCCAGCCCTACAGAAAGCCTCAGACTTGATGCAGAAATCTCTCAGTAGATGTGTATGGCCAGTGCTTCACAGGAGATCAAACCAGATACATATTGTGCCTATAATGGCAAATTTCCATTGGACTCCTCTGGATGTTCCTGTTGTTCTGAGCTCTGACTGAGAAGTCGGAAAGCAAACCTTTCCCTTTTCCATTCCCACTGTTTCCTCCTGCCTTGTTCAGTGCAAAGACTGACCATGAGATCACCCACTGCTGCCCTTTCCAGCCTCAATCCTTCCCAAACTACAAGTCCTCACATTCTCATTTCTAAAAACATAAATACACTGCACTGAGGCCCTTCCATTTTTCATTCTTCTGGAAACTCTCAGCTGTGTATGATGTATAAAAACTTGCCACTCTCTCCTGGTAGCCCCGTCGAATTCCCACCAGCTCTGGGCTGGTTCCTCCTCTTGCGAACTGCTACTGACATCTAGCTGCTCCTCTGGATTCCCTGGGCTCCTATCACAGACCTTCCCACCACGTCCACCAGGTCCAAAGCATGTACTTGTCACAAAGGAGCTGTCCTAAATTCCTGAGAGGTGAAAGAGACCTAATGACACGGCCAGGAGGACTCTAATGATCCAGACATTATGAATATGCCTCTGGAAAGCCCCCTGGGGGGTACAGCCTCAGCTCCTGGGATGCTGTGATGTTGTTTGTAGACCTATGAGTTGGGATGCGTCTGGAAGGCAGCTCGGGAGAGGCAGCTTGTGATTAACAGTCCCCCAGCAGAAAACACCTTGGAAACACCCCATTTATTAAAGAGCTGCAAATTATGGAGCTGCACGCCTTGGAAACTACATTTACATAAGATTTCCGTATTTCTTTGAGCTAATGAGATGGGCCCAGAAAGCTTATGAGTTCAAGTAACTGGAGGAAAACGAGGGGTAAAACCTTCATTTAATTTTTTAAAGTTTCGGAGCCCTTACTTAATTTTATCTTAACCAGTGCCCTCGTTTCCCGAAGAGAACCAAGAAAAATCGCAAGGCAGAGGGAAGCCGTGTGTGGTTTGAGGCTCCTGGGCACAGGTGGCTGCTGCAGGCCCACAGAGGCGGGTGGGTGCGAGGGGCAGAGCCGCCGGGGAGCCCGCGGTGTCTCGAGGGTTCGGAGCCGTCCCCGCTGCTGCAGGCGCGCAGACACGCTCCACTCCCACGGAGCGGGGTCCGCCCGTGTTCCTGCCCCTGCTCCTCTGATGCGCTCAGCGATAACCGCGGGCCGGGAAGGAATGTGTGCTCACTCAGGAGCGATGCTGCTGCGGACGCTGTTGGGAAACTCCTGAGGAATCAGCCGCAGCCCGGGCGAAGCTTCCAGAGACGCAGCTCTCGGCAGTTTCGGTTCGTTCCTGCTGCCACACCCTGACTCCCAATTATGTTCTCTGGTCCTAGGAATGAAATCCAGCTATTTCTTCCTATACACAGTAACTTTATTAGAGCTTTTACCTATTCTGAGCTTTGTTTCTGTGTGTTTTGGGCTGGAGGGAGGCCCAGCGTGGCAGGCAGCGCAGGCACCACGGCTGGGTCTGGCTGCAGCTCTGCCAGCGCCCAGCGCTTTGTCTTTGAGTAAAATCACTTTGGGAAGTCTCTCCACACCCTTCTCCAGCTTGCTGGAGATATCACTGGAATGCTGCTGGCTTTCATGATGCTGGATAAGGAAAATCCAAGGAGGCAAAGATAAGAGAGGCATCTTTTCAAGAGAAATAAGAGCAATAAAATGACGGGTAAATCCACAAACAGTGGGATAATTCAGTCCTTTGGTGATGGGATCATTTACCCGCCATAACAAAATCTATTTCAATTGACATTCTATTTCAACAAAAGTTTGAAGTCACTTTTCCTGGTGAAGCAGCCCTGGAGAATTTCTTACAGGGAATGGTTGGTTTCAGAAAGCTGAGGAATGCCTGTCCCTTGCTCCGTGGCTGCTGGAAAAGGGGCTCCCAGGGAGAAGGCCCGTGGTTCTAAGTGTCAGCAAAACATCTCATGAAAATGAGCTCAGCCTGACTTTTGCTGTCAGAAGTGTGAAAGGATTCCTAGTTTTTGGTTTCCCTGCCTAGTTAAGATTTGGAAATTCTACTGACAGAGAAACTCTAGTTTGTACCAAATCCACCTTCTCCAAGCCCAGGTAGAGCCGCGTGGGGCAGGACTGCTCTGCAGCTCTGTCAGCAGCTCTGTCTTTATATGTGCCAGCACAGCAATCCCAGAGCTCTGATTAGAGCACAGCACATATGGACAGAGAAATTGGCCATAGGATGTTTCCACTCCCATCCACTGTTTCAAAACCACCTTTTCCCAGCAACAATTACAATCCATAATGAGGAAAAGTGCAGAAATTATCTTTCACTGAACAACAGGAAATATTTAAAGCACTTTTACCTTCCTTTACACTCGCCACATAATGAAACAAATCCTTTGTGAATTACTGGGGAGCCACAATCATATATGAAGAACCTTTCATTCGTGTCCATTAAAAGATCTCTCCTTGGTCTCACTTGTCTCGTAGCAGAGTGTTCCAGGTTTGTCATTTTGCCAATGCAGAGATTTGAAGGTTAATCTCTGTGTCTCTGATCTTTCCACAGAGTTCTTACATCATTCCTCATACATCATTCGAGAAGCAAACTTAGTGTTTCTTCTCTCGTTTTCATCTTACATATTCCAACCTCAGCACCTTGCATGAAAACTGCTTATTCAACTCAAAATAAAATGAAAATAAATTAATGAGAGATAAAGAGCTCTTTGATGCAATAACCTTTAATGATTTCTTCCTGGTATGTAATTTAGGACAGTGTTTTTCCTGGCTTAATGCTGTAAGTTTGCATCATAAACAAAAAGCTGATGATTCATAAAACATTATTGCTAATGTATTTTTGAAATTAGCAAGAGACATGTAAAGTATCTTCCTTGTCTACCAGGCTTCTTGAAAGGAAACTTCCCTTTGAGAAATTATTCTTGGCACCAATGGCTGGAGTAGCCAGCCTTATGGGAAGAGGGAGCAGTGGTGACACCCACTGTGGAAGGTATAAATAGGGATCGGCGGCCACGGACAGCTCGCAGTCTGATCTCATATCAAGCTGTGCATCTTGCTTTGGGCTTCTGCTTGCCTTTCCAACCGCTGTCGCCATGAGTTGCAACATTAAGGAGACTATTACTGTGTCTAGCAAAGGCAGGAGCAGTGGTGGCAGCTGCATCATTGGTGGTGGTGGTGGTGGAGCACGAATTTCTTCCTATGGGATAGGCAGTGGCAGAGGTTTTTCTGGAAGGAGCTACTGCGGTGGAGTGAATTACGGAGGGGGACTGAGCGTTGGTAGCTTGGCTGGTGGGAGCTATGGAGGTGGCAACTGCTATGGCAATGGCCTGGGGTTTGGCCTTGGAGGAGGGATGGTTGTTGGGGGTCTCAGTGGCGACTGCTTGCTGTCATCCTGCGATGAGAAGGTCACCATGCAAAACCTCAATGACCGCCTGGCTTCCTACCTGGACAAGGTGAAGTGCTTGGAGAAGGAGAATGCTGAGCTGGAGTGCAGGATCAGAGAGTGGTACGCGACACAGGGTCTGTCCTGCGAGCCCCGGGACTACAGCTGCTACTACAAAGAGATCGAGGATCTGCAGAACCAGGTAATACCCCTTTGGGTTGTTCCTCCCGTTGAAAGCCTATTTTGCTGAATTTGTGTCTAGAACCTGCTGCAGGTGTTGGGGGGAACTTTGGTGCTGCTGAATGTCTTTGCAAACAGAAATTTTGTCAAGTTCCCCTGTGACATTGCTGAGTGTGGGGGCACATCAAGAATGGGTGCTGCAAGGTGACACGGGTGGGAGAACGCTCTGGAAAAGGGAAAGGATGCTTTGGTACCTCATGTTTGGGCTATACAGCTGTAAATAGGATATTACCGGTGTGTTCTGAGGGAATGTATTGGTGTCAGCCACATAGGAAAAGCAAAGTGAAGCGAACTATGGAACAAGGGTAAAACATAAACACTGAATGCTTTATCAAATAAAATATTAAAAATTCTAGATGAGAAAAGCTGAGTATTGCAACTAATTGTCACAGCAGCAGAAACAGCCTCATACTAATAAATCCACAATAAAAGCTGATATTAAGGCTTAAAGACACCTTCCAACCATCTTCCCTGAAGTTCCTTAAGTCTGAAGCCCAGAACACTCCAGCTCGAATATCAGTTGAGATTTAATGACTTAAGGAAGGTTCTTAAAGTTCACTTTGCGAAGCATCTTTGGAACTTGCCTTCAGATCCTGAAAGTGGGGTGTCCCATTTCTCGTTAACTCCCAACCTCTACAAGGTTGATCTGTTTTCTTTACTGACCGTGAGAAGGGAAATACCTCTCCTTCAACTTCCCTGCTCAACGGACAAGGTTACTTAAGCAGGAAGGTAACAGAAAAAGGGAGCTGTGAAGAGTTACTGCCTAATTGCAGTGCAGAAAAACCTCCAGAGTACAACAGGAGAGAAAGAGACATCTCTCGCGGTCTGCTCTCTTCCAGATTGTCTGCGCAACCATTGATAACAACAAGATCATCCTGGACATTGACAACAGCAGGATGGCTGCTGACGACTTCCGAGTGAAGTGAGTGTCCCTGTCTGAACCCACTGCCCCTCCCCTCTGCTCCTTCCCACCTCGCTGGGGAGGCTCCGAGCACTAATTACAGAGGCTCCAGACACATCTCCCCACAGCACCGCGGTAGGGCAGGATGATGAAAGGCATTGTGCTCCTGGTCACCAGCCCTCCCTTAATTAAAGTGCTTGGGTAAAACATTTAGCAACAGCGTTTGTGGTGAGGCTGGGGACCGGTACTGCAGGGAGTGGTCCATTTCCACCCCAGACCAGTATAGATGGGATCAGCAAAGGAGAAATGCAGCTGAGTAAGTGAGACCAAATATACAGTGAGCAGGAGCAGGGGGAAAAGCAAATGAGGAAGAAAAGCTTTCACAAAACAGCCGTGCAGTGGTGCAGAAATCCAAGGCACAGTGCATTCAGCATGGACAGCAAAATGCAGGTCAGAGCAGGGACCTGGGAAAGGAGATGCTGGCACAAACAGAGCCCACGTGGGACGCTCCCATCCTGAATCTGTGCTTTCCTGCACAACGCAGGTACGAGACGGAGCTGGCCCTGCGCCAGAGCGTGGAGGCCGATATCAACGGGCTGCGCCAGGTGCTGGACCAGCTGACGCTGTGCCGGTCGGACCTGGAGGCACAGCTGGAGTCGCTGCGGGAGGAGCTCTGCTGCCTGAAGAAGAACCACGAGGAGGTAGGTCCTGCCCTGTCCCTGCGAGCACCACGGCCCTGGCTGAAAACTTTGCCTACACCACTGTGCTCTGAATTCAAAAGACCATCCAGTGTCACAGCACAGCTTTCCCACCAAACCCTGCTGGGTCTCAGAACCCTCTGCTTCGGGGGAGATGGGAACTATGGCTGGGATGACTGCTGTTCCTGGGGCCGTGCTGTCACTGCAGATGACAAAGAGGGGAAAGTTGCTGCTGAATCTAGCGGATGAGAAAATAAATTACCCAAAAACTTGTTGGGAAAACACTTGCACCACCTTCCAGTGCCTTTCACAGCCCCAGCTGGGAGGCAGCTCTCACAGGGAGGGCAGTTCTTGGCCACTGAGCTCTGCTCTTCAGTGCAGTGCTGCTCTTCCAAAGGCCAGTATGATCTGACCTGGGATTTGTTTCCAGGAGATGAATTGCCTGAGAAAACAATCAACTGGAGATGTGAGTGTGGAGGTCAATGCCTGCCCTGGACCAGATCTCAGGCAAATCTTGGAGGATTTGAGATGCCAGTATGAAACACTGATAGCGCGGAACCGCAAGGAAGTCGAGGATTGGTACGAGTGCAAGGTAAGTGACACACACCTGAACCCATACACACCTCGCCACAGGCCTCAGGAGCCTCTCAGAGACCAGACATGGAGACAATAAGCAGTTCTTCCTTCTCAGTGAAGCCCAAGAGCAGCACTCATTATACCCTGTGTTCCATGGGAGCCACAGGCCTGTCTGACCAGTTTGTTATGTCCCATCTGCAACAGCAGCATTTGCCACAAGGCTTGTTGGTGTGTTGTTGGAACACAGATATTCCACATTTGGATTAAAGAGACTTACTAGCCACAGGGCTAATGAGATTTGTAACATGAACAAGCAGAGCAGCCAGTGGGGAACGCCCTGTGCACGGAGAACCTGCCCCGCACCCTTCTCCTTCTCCTGAACACTCACTGTGTTCTGCTCCTGTAAAACCAAGCCAAATGTACCCAGATATTCCCTGAAGCTCTTTACCCTGAATTCCAGATTGAGGAGGTGAATCGGGAGGTTATTACAAGCGGTCAGGAGGTGGAGACGTGCAACAACCAGGTGACTGAACTGAGACGCCAATTGCAAGCCTTGGAAATCGATCTCCAAGCCCAGCTCAGCCAGGTGGGTGATGAGCTGACTCAGCTCTGACGTGGTCACTGCTGTGTTTCTTGGTGTGAACAGCCAGACCCACTGACCAGCATGATGGTGGTGAATGGCTCCTTCATTTTTAGATTGGAAATTATGAACTCCAGGGTGACACTTAAAATGAATGTGTTTTCTTTGCTTGTCTTGCTTATCAGAGAAATAATTTGGAATCCTCTCTGGCTGAGACTGAGTGCCAGTACAACAGCCTCCTTGGTGAGCTACAGAACCAGATCACGTGTGTGGAGCAGCAGCTGGCTGAAATAAGAGCGGAAATAGAGTGTCAGAACCAAGAGTACAAGACCTTACTGGACGTCAAGTGCCGTCTGGAGCAGGAGATCCAGACCTACCGCTGCTTGTTGGAAGGAGGACAGCAGGACCTCATGTATGTACATCTATAAATCCACTACAGAATACATAAAAATACCATGGATCTCTATTACAGATTGGGAATCCAGCCTGATCTTTAGTCCTTCTTAATGCTTTCATTGAAATGAAGAAGTTGTCTTACGAGCAACTTCACTGTGATGAACATTCAAATCAGAACTAAATGTCACTCCCTGGGATCTGCAAAGTAGAGATACCAAATCTGTTCATTGCTGGTGACAACAGTGTCACTCCTGGCATTATTACAGTCTCTTCTCTACAGTGAGATGGGTGAGAACTGTCAAAACAGGAATTAATGGCAATGCAATTCCATGCCAAGGAGGAGCATAAATGCAAAACAACTATGAAAGTGATAGAAAACGTAATGTAAAATACTCTAACCCTTATAAAGGACATAGTCAGATACTTCATGTCACGTAGTCAGTCAGCAGTGACGCATAAAGTTCTACAATTCCCTATTTGTCTCACCAAATTTATCCCACCAGTCACGGAGGAGGAATCAGCACTGGCGGAGGGGTCATTAGGACGAGCCACACCTACACAACAACCTCAGCTGCCCACTGCCAGCCCCAGGTCCCGCCCTGCAAGACTGGAGACATACAAGGTAAGGAGGAAAACTGGTTTTGTTCAGTTTGTTCCTGAGCACTAAGGCCAGGAGACAGCACAATCCTAGGACATGCCGCTGGCATCCTCTCAGAGTCACTGTGCTACAGTGGTGGTGTCACTGAGAAACAGGTTTAAAGATAGGTTGGACTGGACAAGGGGCTGCAGGGGAAATGAGGCATAAAGGGAAGATCTGGAGGGAGAAGTAAAGAAGATGGGTCAAAACTTAGCAAAAGAGTCTGGAAGGAGTGAAATAGTAAATCTATAACTTTATAAGTGCAAATTCTGATTAAAGTAAACTATTTAGGGAGTTCCTGGGGTTTCCTGTGTTGGTACCAACTGCTCAAGCTTAGCAGTGCGTTCTAGAAACAGGCACCACACAGACCCAGTTTCTGTTATTTGTAGGATTTTATGTCTGTTTCAATCAAATAATTCTGCTGTGTTTTCTCTCCAGTGACCTGCAGGAGAATTTGTGATTAAAGAGGAACAGACTGGAAGGTGACAGGGAAACCCACAGACAAACCCAGAACACTCCGTGTTCACTGCACCCTCTGTGCAGAGAAAGTAGAAGTAACTCAGCAACGCTTGGCCACGTAGCTAAAGGGGTGTCAGAAGCCCCCTTGTCTGTTCTGCTCTTCTGTTCTGCAATGCTGTAACCTCTAGAAATTACCTGAGTTAGTCAGGGTCACTAATGTACCTGCTGCTGAAAAATCTCTAATAAAACTTTGCTTCTGCCTGATGCAATCAAGAACCTGTGTCTGAAACTGAGTCCTTTAGAACACCAGGTGTTGAGCCACGGGCTCAAGGGACACCTGAACTGGTCAGGACCATCCTGCACTGGGAACAAAGCTGCTTTGCCAGTGGGAGCCAGAGAATGGCCTCGCTGACCTGGCAGGTCTTGTCCAGCTCCTCCCTGTCTCAGCCTGAGCCAGAGGTTGCCTGTTCTGGTATGACATAAGAGGGAGTCAGCAAGGCCAGACGAGCCATCCCTGGTACACATCTCCAGCTGCTCTCCAGGTGTGTCAGGTGTTAAGCTGTGAGATGAGCTGGTGCTGATATCAATCACACACATCTCAGCAGTCACCTGGGAGGAGAGGTGTCTCCTGGCCCCACCTGTGCCCTGGACTTGTGCAGTGTGAGCATGTCTGGGTGGTGCTGCCCCTCGGCAGAGGGAATCCCACCTCCTCTCTGCGAGACCTCTGCCCGGGGAGGGGGACTCTGCGAGGACAGTGCCCCTTCTCCTGGGTGCCTGTCAGGCCACATGCTGAGATGACAGCACCCAACTGTTCTCAGCAGTCTCCTCTGATGAAGACAGCCAAGGGGTGGTTGGACACCCACAGCTGTGCAGAGACACCCACGGGATGGAAAGAGGCAATGACCTGAAAGCCTTTTTTGTACCTTCTGTGACATGGCAGAAAGATTTCTCACACCTAAACACGGGTCAAATATTTTGGAGTCCTTTGCTGAGAAATTTTAAAACATCCGAAACACAAAATCAAACCTGTTTCCCCAAACCCCGCTCCCGACTGTGCCACACACGTGGAAAAGCGCATTTCTGCCCCTGCTCTGGCCGGGTTCTGCGCTGCAATAAGCCGGGATAGGGGACGGGCAAAGAGAGGGCGGAATTTTGGCTGTGAGGAAGCGGGGAAGAGGCAAGAGTGATCCCTGGCGGCCGGGAGGCGGCGAGGACGGGCAGCTCCATCGCAGGCGCTGATCCCGACTCCGGGAAAGACACCGGGAGCTCCTGCGGGCAGCGCCGCATCCCCCCGGGGCCGGGCCGGGGTCGCCTCCGGCTCTTCCCACACTCGGATCTTTCCGCAGCTGCCGCCGGGGCCCAAACTCTCATAGGAAAACCCCGGAGCTGCCGCTCGCTCCTCCCCGCCGAGGATTCTTCATCGAAACTAAAATCCTGGGAATCTGAGCTTTCACTTCTGCTGCCATCGGCACTGGCCTTTCCCTCTCCTACCACAGAATGAAACACCAACATGAAGCACCTGTGAAAACATTTATACTGGGTCGGGTTTCATTGTTTGTTTTTCCCAGAGGAAAGAGAAATTTAAAATACTTCTGCCGAGTTTGTTTTGTTTTGTTTTGTTTTTCCCAGAGGACAGAGACATTGAACAGGTGTTTGCCTGAGAACACAGGGCAAAACCGACCTATCCAAAAACTGTCCAGTTTGGACGGAGACTGAAGCAGAGTTTTTCCACGAGCACTGTCTTTGATATCAGGAAAAAAAACTTAGGAGCAGCTGGAATAAATAATAATCCTGATACACAAATGCTTCTTGTGCCGAGGAACAAGGAAATGGAGAAAGTGCTGGGAAGTCCTGGCACTTCCCAGCTCTCCCCGTCAGGGGTCAGCTGTTCCCAGCCGGCAGATCCGAAGGGAGCGCCGACCTGTCCGTGTCCTGCTCCCGAGCCTCTGCCCCAGGTGTGAAAACCCGGCGTCACCTGAGACTGAGCTCTGAGACTGATTAAAGTAGGGCTCACATTTTCCTAAGAAGCCTGGAGATGCCCAGCTGGGCTAATCCTGTCTGTGCCTAATTGGAAATAGTTGCTAGTAGCCTATCCGACAGAAGTGAGAGAGTATGTGATTAGAATAGTATGTATATAAATAATAAATATAACATTAAATCACATAAATTTATTAAAATATATAAATTTATATAAATTATAAATAAAAATTTAATTGTCCACACTCTACCGCTGTTTCAGCCCTGCCCAGGCGCCCTGCCCTGCAGTGCCGAGGGGTCCCGGACAGTCTGTGTTTCACCACACGGGGCATTTGGAGGTGCAGGAGCTGAGAACATCCCGGCCCTGGGCTGCGGGTGCTCTCTAGAGGGCACTCGACTCCCACCGAGCTGCCGGAGGGCTCGCGGGGCAGAGATGAGCGGCAGAGCCAGCCGGGTGGAGCGGTGTCTGCGGGATGTGCCGGGGAGATCCCGCTGCCGACCACCACGGACCGCGCTGTGAGCCCTGCCATCCTGCTCCACCTCCACCGCTATTTAGTGGTCACACTCGGAGCGAGGGCGACACGACCCCGTTCTCTGTGTGACTGCTCGGGGGCTGCGCGGGTGTCCTCCTGCCTCCCCAGGTGTTGTCCCGCGTGGGGGTGTGCGGGACAGATGCCAGGCTGAAACTCGCTCACTGGTTTGCTAATACCTGTTTATGTTTTCCAACAGCACCGGAGTATTTTGCATCACGTTGTTAGGCGGGAGCACAGCGAAACTCAGGGTCCCCGCAGGGGTTGTGAATGTGGTGTAATGACCCTCTGCTAATGAAGGTCTTGCCAACGGAGCAGTATCAGCTGAGACCCCAGAGCCAGCTGGGCCAGGAGCTGCTTAGACCCAAAATGAAGCAGTTCCCAACCAAGAGGTTTGTGCACTGAAAGTCTCCTACGGCTCTGACTCACCTAATTGCTGTTCCTATCACAACCACCATCTCCTGGTTGGGTGGTGGAGCTTTTGAAGGTGCCCTTTAAGGTTTCATCACTACTCGGCTCTGCAATAGGGAGTGAGTAACAGATCAGGCAGAATGGGGGCAGGAATTATCTCCTCCTGAAAGGAGGGATGTTTGCTGGATTGGGCCACTCCTGACTGCCCTCCCCTGAGGGACAGCACGTCACCTCCCCACGCTGAGTCCAGCTTTGACTGACTGCTGGGTGGACGTGCTGGGATTGGACCATTGGACACAAGAGGGACAGGTCCCAGGGATATTCCCAGTGACCACACACCTCGGGGTGTGGGCGAATGCCAAGACCTACACCCTGTGTTGCAGAAGGGAGCAGGAGAGGTGGGGACTTACTCTCTCACTTCAAAACAGGTGTTTTAAAACCCTTCACTAAAAAAAAAAAAAAAAAAAAAAAAACCCAAAATACATTTTGGCATAATGGAACCACAAAAGCCCTGTGAGATCCTCAAGTCCAGCCCTTCACCCAGCACTGCCAAAGCCACCACTTGCAGATGTTGTTCAGAGAATTTCACTGAGCTCTAGAACCACACTGTTTTGGCTTGTGGGAATGAACCAAAGCTCACTGGTGAGGAGCGCCCTGCCAGGAGAAGAACAGGGCTCCATCTTTTGACAGAATTATTTCTAATTACAGAAATGCATTTAGAGAAAATCATGTATGTCACTCAAAATCGTTGGAGCTGACAACATTTTTAACCCCAAATATTTCTGGATAGAACTGATGCCAAGCACCCACAGCTGAGTTAGTGGGGGAAAAAAGATCCAAAGCACATTGTGCCCTCATTACAGAGTAAACAATTGGGAATTGTTAGGTGGGAATTACTTCGCAGAACTGTCACTAATCCACTAATTAAAATAATAAACACTTTTGTCCCCTAATATGTTACAACTGATCTAAATCAGAATTTTCAGTTTTTAAACATTAAGCTTTTTATTAGGAAAAGGGAGAACTCATCATTTAAATTTTAGGGGAGAGGAAAAAAGTTTCGTGCTAAGTGTCAGGCAGCTGAACCTCACTGGAAGGAAGAGCAGCGTGCAAACAAGAGCAGTGTTCGCTCCGCAACGCAGTCACACTGCAGGGCCTGGCTTTTTTCACTGTGGAGAAATCCAGGATTATCTGTATTAATAAAACTGCCTGATGATAATATAATGGGAGTTAGTTTATAGCATCTAATTATGAGAATGAGTCATATTCCCCGGGTAGATATTTCATAGTTTTTCTCTGTGTAGCAACATAAGCAAATTGAATTTTCCTGGTAAGATCTGACCAGAAGCAGGAAGGATGGAAAAGGATCTCTCTGAAGCACTAGAAAGGGTGAGCCACAGTCCAGTTGTGCCCCCCAAGATGTGCTCAGCAGCCTCAGCAGTTTGTCCCAAACACATCCGTGTGGGCAGGGTGTGAATGTGGAGCTGGGAAAGGCAATGCCAGGGGGCTGAGGAGCCACATGTGCCCACCCACACCCCCAGCCCACCACAGACCTTCGTGCTGCCACCCACCCAAAGGAAAAAGGCTCCATCTCCCCCAGCTCTGCTTCAGCCAGCGCACATCTGGGTTCTGTGGAGCACACAGGAACTCTGCCACTGAAGTGCTAAGTGAGCCTTTCAGGCTTAAATAGTCCACGCTCCTCCTTGGGCAGGAGCTGGGAACAGTTTCATCACAGGAAAAGGGAGAGGCCTCACTGCAAACAACTGTGGGGCCACCTGCCTCCAAGGCATCTTCCTCCTCCTCCTCCTCCTCCTCCACCCTCTCCTATTTTGGCTCTGACTAGTTTTTGGCTCTGCTGCACTGAGCAGTCTCAGCCCCAGATTCCAGAACGTTTCGCTCTCCCGTTTCACAGGTACCACTGGGGATCCTTCCAGTTCCTGCAGAGTTTATTGCAATGTTAAGATTTCCCAGCCCTCCAGCTGCACTTCAGCAGCATCTCTAGATTTTGCTGGAAACATTATCTAAGATCACCCAGGGAGCTCAGTGTGTTGCAAGGGGCTGGACACTCCTATGAGATGAGACATAACTGCAGAGGAAATTGCCACCTCATAAACCACCTTCCACCTTACGGCATCTCTGAAATAAAACATTCCTTTCAGGAACCATTTGTTCAGTAACTTCTGTCTCTGATCCTGGCCAGGATTTCCAGATACAGTGAATCATCAGGCTCCTTCAGTTTTAAGGAGATAAGCTTCACTCTTGAGGTATGTTGCCTGCACAAATTCTAGGGAAAAAAAGCATTAAATCTTTCTTTCATTTATTAAACATAAGGCTTTTAAATTGTACACCAGCATCCTCACTGGTATTCAAACCATCCAAACATGGGAAAGGAAGACAGGAAGCTTGGTCCACTTGAAAGGAATGCCTGATACAAAAGACGTAATAAACACCTTTCCAGAAAAAAAACAAACCAACAGAAAACCAAATGCAAAACAAAACCCTTCTGGAGAATTATGCAGAGAACACAGATTTGTACCCATGTCCCTGTATCAGGGCTGTCAGCAGCTGGAAGCAACAGTTAAACAGGACGGAACCAAATGGCTCCATGAGCCAGATTATCTGGAAGTACACAAGAGAATTTTGTTTACTCTGAGAGAAAAGGGTTTCTCACTGTAATGAGCTAAAATTTTCCCCCATACTACATTAAATGTTGTGATGAACCATTTACATTCCTACAATCCATGGGAGGTCTTGGTCCTCAGACGTTTCAGAGATGAAGTGGAGCAGAAGATGGAACGTGAGGTGTGTCCTGCTGCGTGGGCCAAGGTGTGCTGGGAGGGGCCTCTACAAAAAGCTGTTTCCACAAACACCTGCTGTAAAACCATAACAAACAAACCTCTTAATTACCAACAACGAACAGCACAAAGGCTGAGTGAGAAAACAGTAATATCCCAAATCAGTACAGGAAGTTGGGTATCACACAACAAGTTCCACCTACGAGGTACGACAGGTGACAGACTGGGATTTGCGAAGGATCACATGCCTGGCAGGAGGATGGGAGTGAGAGGCGCCCAGGGGAGAAATGTCACTGTCTGAGGCTCAGGGTGCTGGGAGAGCTCACAAGTATTGGGCAAAGGTATGATCTTACCTTGGGCAAGACATGCAGTGTCTGAGGATGGAAAACAAATCTGAAGGAAAAATGCTATTTGATGTAGTTTATTGACTTAATCCCCAACCCAGGAACTTCACCCTTCTCCTCCAAGTATGTTTGTATTTGTGCTGCATAGGGAAAACATCCAGATGAAATTATGAATTCCCTTCAGGAGTGAGAACATGACCTCTGACACTCCCAGGAATGTCAGGAAAGACCAGCACAGAGACAGGACACCTTCCCAGGTCTCTTGACCATCCTGTACCTGCATTTGGTCCAAGCACATGAAGGGATATTCAACCTGCCACACTTCCATTCCTCACAGCCTGCCACAGAGCTGTTTTGCAGTTGTTGTAATGTCATTTTTCATAATTAAATTGTTATTTATAAAACACAGTTGTTGAGGTGTGATTGGAATAATTGCTGACACGTGAGAACAGCTAATGTTCTCTGAGTTTTTACGAGATATTACAAAGAAACCAGAGTGATTCCTTGTACCTACAACACACATCCTGTGAGAGGCTTTCCAAAGGCATAAAGCAATAAAGGACTACAAATAAGGAACAAAGGATAAATGTAAACCTATGAAAATATCAGGTAACTATAACAAACCAGCCAGAATTCCTTGACAAATATCTCAGCATTAGAGGAGAGACAGGAATATCCATCACTGTCCTGTGTTGTGGCAGAGTGTTGTTGTGTTGAGAGGGATGTGACCAGGACAAGATGAGTGGGATGAGTTTCTTTCGGATGACTGTAAGTCAGTGCACTAGATCTCCACGAAGATCTCCCTCATTCAGAGCCACCCAACAGAAATTACATGTTTTGTATGAATAAACAAATGGTCACAAACACTTGGAGGAAGGGTTAAGCTTCCTGACACTGCCAAGCATGTCCCTTTGGCAAATTAGGGCTTGCAGATACACATGGGAAACAGGTACTCCCTTCCACGGCGACACCCTCTGTCTCAGGTATAAATGCAGAGGAGGCTGGCTGGAATTTGGAGTTATGATTCCAGGACAACTGCAAGACCAGCTTTGAGTTCTCCCCTGAGTTATCTGCTGCTGCCACTATGAGCTGTGGCTCGAAGCAGCCGCTGAAAAGCTGCCTGCGAGGGAGCAGCGGTGGCGGTGCCAGCGGTGGGGCGGGCGGAGGGGGCAGCTCGCATTCCTCGGCCTCCTCGAGGAGAATCTGCTCCAGGAGCAGCAGTGGTGGCACGTTTTCTGGCAGCAGTTGTGGCGGAGGAAGCTCCCGGAGCAGCTATGGTGGGGGAGCTGGGGGGTATGGGAGGATCAGCCGCAGCAGCTACGGAGGAGGAATGAGCAGCCACAGCTGTGGAGGAGGGATGGGCGGTGGATATTGCGGAGGGGGAATGGGAACGGGCTTCAGGTCAGGGGACAGCGGGTTTGGTGCTGCTTATGGAGGAGGCTTTGGTGGAGGTGGCGCTGGTTTCAGCGGTGGCAGCTTTGGCTTTCATGGAGGGAATGTGGGAATTCTCTCCAACGACGAGAAGCTGACCATGCAGAGCCTTAACGAGCGCCTGGCTTCCTACATGGAGACCGTCAGGAATTTGGAAATGGAAAATGCTCAGCTTGAACAATTAATCAGGGAGTGGTACCAGAAGCAAGGTCCTACTGGCCCAAAGGACTACAGCCAGTACTATGGACAAATTGAAGAACTCCAAAAACAGGTAGGACGTTCTTTGCTGGAGAAGTTTAAGCACTGACAGACTGAGAGGTCCTCAGGGAATGTCTTCCCAACACGCTGTTTCTCTTCTAGATTGTAGCTGCGGCTGTGGAAACCCACAAGGTACTTTTGGACCTGGATAACACAAAGATGACTGCAGAAGACTTTAGAATAAAGTAAATATATATTTCTCTTTTCCAGCCACAGATTTCCTTCCTCATGCTTTCCTGAACTTTATAAATTCAGTCCATAAAGAAATATCAATCTACAGGGACTTGGGCTCCTCCTGGTTCTATGGCAGTGCAACTGAAATAATTTGTGAAAGTTCAAAATTTTCAGTATTTCTGGAATGCTGCCTATGGCTGCAGAGCCAGAGCTTACAAAAAGCTTTATTTTAAAGGAAATAAGAATAGTAATTTCCTGTCACAGAAAGTAAGATTAACCAGATAGAACCGGTACAAAGTTGCAGGTAGAAGAGATGATAAAAGAGACCACAGAATACATTTTAATATTAAAGTTCAATATTAATATTAAACTTTAAATTTATTAAGTATAAAGAATAATAGCTTTATGTTATTTAGTAATATTAATGTTAAATGTTAAGTACTGGCTGAGGATTTCCTCATTCTGCTGGTTGAGAGATGCTACATGCTCCAAAGTGGAGACACAAAAGCAGACACTGATACTGGAGTAGGTGAACTTTTCCATAAAAAAAACATCAGTAGGAGAAGGACTGGGATGGCAAGAGCAGGGCTGACCTCTCTGCTCCGCCCCTGGCGCAGGTACGAGACCGAGTGTGGGCTCCGGCAGAACGTGGAGGCCGATCTCAACAGCCTGAGGCCAATGCTGGACAGCCTGACCCTGCACAGGTCCGACCTGGAAATGCAGTTTGAGTCTCTGAAGGAGGAGATGATCGACCTCAAGAAGAACCACGAGGAGGTAAGAGCAGAAACCCCAACAAAACCCCTCAGAGTGGAGACGTGGGGAGGTGCTGCAGGTGAAACACCCACCGAGGGGCAGGGCCAGGCTGTGCCAGGGTGCCCCTGAGCTCAGCCCCCTCAGCAAGCAAAGACTGTAATTGCAACACAAAACCCACCAGAATATACATCTGTATGATGCTGAAAGTCTCTGTTTGTGTTCATAGTCCTGGGCCTGGGTTTTCTCTGCAGGAAATGAAACAGCTGCAGTCCCAGTCTGGGGGAGAAGTGAGTGTGAAGATGAACACTGCTCCAGGAGAGGATCTGCTGAAAAAACTCAATGAGATGAGACAAGAATATGAAGCCATTATTCAGAAGAACCGTGCAGAGGTTGAAAAGTGGTACGATAGCAAGGTAAATTGTGACAGTTGGAATGTTCATTTTAGAAAGAAAAGCACCAGCTCTTGGTAGGAAATTCCTGTATGGAATGACACAAACATCCATTGCTTTTAGGAAATAATGATAGACTCCCTTTGATCAAAATGAAGAAAATCAGAAGGGTGCTTGAACTGCTCTGCCAGAGCCACACAAGCAAGTTTAACAGCCCTGTATTGCCGGTGGCCCTTCTGCAACTTTGAGTTTCTACCTGAGTTATTTGCTGCTGCCACTTTGGGCTGTGGCTCTGAGCAGGCCCCATAAAACTGTTCCAGATGGTCCCAGGATGAAAGTGCCATGTTTGACACTGTAAGTGAAACTCAGAAACTCCAATTCTGTACATTAATATTTCAGATGGAGGAAGTGAGTCAGCAAGTCCACTCAAGTGGCCAGGAAGTGGAATCGAGCAACAAACAGGTCTCAGAGCTAAGACGTGAATTTCAGAGCCTGGAAATTGAGCTGCAGTCGCAGATCAGCATGGTAGGTACCGATTGCCCCTGGCCCTTGGACACAAAGAACTCGGGGGTTGTTGGAAGGACAGGAGGTCAGCTGTAGCTGGCACAAGAGTCTGTGAGGGAGCATGGTGCCTCTAACAACATGTGAGATTTTTCTCCTTTAGGACAATAAGAGTGATCTGATCCTGCCACCTTCCCACCAACACTGCATTTTGTTTTCCCTTTTGCAGATAGATTCTTTGCAGTCCAACCTGGAGGACACGGAACGCCGCTATAACATGCAGCTGCAGCAGATCCAGGGCATGATCGGCCCCTTGGAGGAGGAGCTGGCCAGCATCCGCTGCGAGATGGAGAGCCAGAACGAGGAGTACAAGATGCTCCTGGGCATCAAGACCCGCCTGGAGCAGGAGATCCAGCAGTACCGGGCCCTGCTGGAGAAGGGGCAGCATGGCCTGAGGTACAGAATTAGGTACTGACATCAATTAATTTACTTATCATCGCTACAATCAGGGGAGGAGGAAAGCAGCATTGTTTATGTTAGGAACGGGTGCAACTGATTAATCATCAACATAATTACTACACAACCACAAGAATTCACATGGAATCTAAATCTTAGCTGACAGCATGCAAATCTGTACTTCTACAAAAGTATTTAGAATAATTTGCTATTTCTTCCCCCAAGTATCATGAGGAAGTGCTGTTATCTGGGAAAATGAAAGGTAAGAAGGAAATAACATGCCCCTTCCTCCTTACAGACATTCAAAGGTAGGAGCTGGTGGTGGATCTTCAGGAGGAGGAGGAGGAGGTCATGGAGGAGGAAGCAGTGAAGGAAGAACTGAAGGATCCTATGGAAGATCTTCCTCTTCTGAAAGTGAAGGAGGAGAGAGTGGAGGAAGAACAGGAGGTGGAACCTGTGGTAAAACCTCAGGTGGAGGAGGTGGCAGTGGTGGAGGAGGAGGGGGCAAATCCTGCCTCTCCCGCTCTTCATCCTCCCAGTCCCAGCCTGGTGACTCTTCTGAAAGCCCAGGTAAAAATGGACTAAAAAAGTTCATTCTGCCATTCATGATTCTCTCTGAATAGCAGGAAAGGATATGACAACTTCCATCCTGGAAATATTTTACCATTATTCCCTAGTTGTGTTTTAGGGCCGCTCTGACATTTGTTCTTAGTAACAAATTGACATGGCAGCACAGTGACTTAACCAAAGAGGATGGCATGAAGGGGGAAAAGGGAAAATGATGCCCAATCCAAAGCATTCGGGGAAGTAGGGAGGTCAGTGGTTAGAAATGTAACTGGTGTTAAGGGGGGATGGTTAAAGCAGAGTACAACACTTGGAACACCCCAGACACTTAAAATATAAGGGGCATTGGCTGCAAAATACTCAAGTAGCAAAAGACAAGGAGTGACCAAAAGGTCTGATCCGTGCCTGATTTCCCGGCTGTGGTTCCAGGAGGTGCTGAAAACATGAAGCTCTGCCTGGAAGGGAACAAAACACTGGAGAGAGGAGCAACCATGGAGGAAGTGTCCAAAGCCATAAAACACATGAGACTGGGTAAGGCTCCAGGTCCTGACAGCACCTCAGACAAACGCCTGAAAATGGAGAAAATTAACAGGAAGTTGTGATTTTTAGAAAGGTTCACTTCCACTGTGGATTATTTATGAAAAGATGGAAAATGATCCTCCCCTAGTCAGTCTGTCTCCCAAACGTGCTGTTTCCACCACAGGCTGACAGTCACGAGATGAGAGCTGGCTCTTGCCCAAAGGGCCTGAAGCCATCAGTGCAGATAGCAGGAACAGTGCACACACTCTCCTGATGCTGAAAACAAAGGCAGTGAATTCAGAAGGATTTTGTGTAATGAAGAAGATTATTTGGGAAAATTTTATTTTAAAAAATTCGTATGTAGGCTTTGCAAACTCCTCTGTAAAAATTGACTCCTCTGAACAAACATCCCATCTGATCTGCAACACTCTGACATTGTTAATGCTTAGTAGGCAAGATTAAAACATATTATGTGCCATCTATCTTCAGCTTATAAAAATTTGTTGCAAATATCCAAACACGCAAAAATGCAGATTCTAACTTCATCTGTATGTGGTTTATGCTGCTCAGTCACTCTAAATGTAAAGTGATTTGCACTCTCACAGACAGGAACAGAAGCAGGTCCATGTAGTTAATTGCTAAAGCTGCACACACAGGTACAAACCTAAGTCTGGAACTGCTCAAACCTTGCTGGAACGTTGGGAACAGCCCTGGTGCACAGGAGCTGCACAGGGGAGACTCGTGGAGTAACAGAGGGTTAAAAATGCTGAATGAGTAACACTTCTTCAAAGAAATTCTTGCTTCCCTCCGTCTTTTAACAGGGAGTTTCAGAAGGTCTGAGGAGTGATTGGCAGGACCGGCATCTTCCATGTCAGGACCTCCCCAGTGAGGCCTTTGGACCAAGCAAGACACTACGAGCACGGCCGAACGCGGCTCTGCCACGGGCAGGAGCCAACACTTGTGCAAGTTACTCAGCACTGCTCACTCCAGGGGCTCGTCAGAGCTCTCTGCATGTCCTGTCTGCTTCTTCCACCTGCGTTTCTGTTCCGAATCAGTGTTACCTGAGTTAATCTCTACCGTGATTGGTGTTCCTGAGCAATAAATGCTAATAAATCTTTGCTTCAATCTGATGCAACCAGAAAACTGTGTCTGTCCAAGTTCCTTTAGCGGAGATTTTTTTTTGAATCTGTTACAAATACCAAGCCCTTCCTGTAGAACACACAATTGTGTGTAAGATGATCCATAAGACCCAAAGCTGGCAGCAACATGTTCACCATTTAAGACTCACTAGGCAAAGCTTTGCAGACTACACTGCTGGGAACTGCTCCAGTGGGCCCTGTGACGGGAAAACTCACAGTCAACAAACCTACCCACTTCTGCTATTGACTTCTACCAGGGACAAGAGGGTGGGCTTAAGGAATTGACTATTCCCTAGAAAACCTCTTTAAAATATGAACTCCGTGGCGAATTTCACTTGAAAATAACCCAGAGGGTTTTCTCACATGACAACTGCTCACAATACATCCTTCCTCCTGGGCACTTCTCACTCACCTGCTTCAGCCCAAGCAGGAATATCACCGCTGTGAGTCTTTGTCTCTCAGTTTTACAATCACGAGGTTTGTTTTTCCCCTCCAAGGAAGGCACCAGCCACGGGAGAAGGTTGGGAAACAGGCTGAGTGGGAGGCCGTGGGAACTGGAATCCTGAGCGCCCAGGATCCGGGCAGAGCTGTGCCTGTGATTCACGGCGTTGCCTTATGCCGGGCTCTCAGCCATGTGATTGGAATTGGAAAATGAAGGAAGTAAGAAGAAACACTTTTTTTCCTGACCAGTGTCCCTCTGGGGGCCTGAGGGATGTAATATGTAATTCTCAGGCATCGCTGCATCTGACCTGGCAGAAGAACTTCCCCTGAAATGAATCCTGGGGGACCAGACACCGGAGTTTGGAGTGTGGGAAGGGCTGTGGGGCAGTCCAGGGGCTACGAAAACAGCACTGAGCACAAACACGTACAAGGATGCAGCATGTGGCAACACCTCAGTGCAGCTCTGCTGCTGATTTAAATGCTTATTTTTGAGCCATTAGGATAAATAATATAATACTACTATTACTGTTTTTGCTACTCAGCCTTGATTCCACTATCTTCTTCCTTACCTAAAATCTGTACCATTCTTGACAGGGTGTTTTTATAATATTCCTGCAAGTCATTGGTCTGAATCGACCATGCAAATTAGCTTTGTATTAAAGTTTATTTGCTGCAGTATGTGACAAAATAAATACGAACCACCAATAAACTCGCAAAAAGCCCTACTTAGTCATGGCATTAGTGCTCATTGCAGCCAAAAAGCAGACTGAATTGAGATGGTTTCTTACCGGACCCTTGAAGAAAATGCCAGTTTAAGGATTCTTTCCTTTTTCCGTTTTGCATTACAAAGTCTGCAGCTGGCACTTACTTACTGAGAGAACAGGCTTACATGGAGGAACAGAGCTAGAAGACCCAAACCATTGCAAAGCAGGAGTAAGAAATACAGATGCTGTATTGCCAGGTGTGAAAGCTTAGGGACGGTTCAAAGTGGGGCAGCAGTTATACTGAGGAACGAGGAGAACTTTGCACTTTTTATTTGCATGCATTTCGTTAGGGATTAATCAGCATAATAAGCTTTAATTTTATGAGCACAAAGTGTTGCAATTCGGATACTTATCTGGTGCTCCTATTAGTGCTCTGAAAAGATAATTGTGGTACGTGTTGGAACAAGATCATCAGAGCAACCTTGGGCAAAACTCAGTGCGCACACTCCTGCGTGTTTGGCTTCAGAGCTCCCAAGCAATCCATGTGTCCATGTGAAGGCACAGCTGTGATTTCCAAACTGCCTGTGTGTATGCTGTGCTGATCTCTCATTTGTTGGGCGCTGTCAGGCCTATTAATTGGCAATTGCTACCCAGGCCATACTCAGGGGCTGCAGAATGAGGACAGCAAAGTTCACAGTGTCACTGAGCTGGGGGGAAGGAACTCGACACCTCCCAGAGCCCACCCGGCTCAGCATGAGGGTCCCAGTGGCTTTCCCTCACTGCCATGAGGGGCAACACTGGGCTCAGACAGATCTTGGTTTGAAGGGGTCGCTCTGCTTACAAAATTTTCTGATAAGAGTGATGGGAAGGGATCATTAGGCAGATGAAAAGAATAAACTGTAGCAGTTTCCTGAGGCATCGGTGACAGTGAATGAAGGGGAAATGTTTCAGTTTGTCAGTGGACAGCACAAAACTGAGAACACATTTCCTCCAGGTCTTTTTTGAATGCAGCAGCTCCAGCCTGCTGGAAAACCCTCCCAGTCTTGCAGCACGGGCTGCTCTGGGTTTGTCATCACTCTGGGGCTTGGGAGTCACTGCTTTGATACCGATCAGGAGGCCTGATAGAAAGGAGAACAACAACAGAGCGAGAGTGAAGGAAGGTGGGCCGGGCTGACCCTTGTGCTGGGCTGAGGAGATGCTGCATACAGGGATGGAACATTCCAGCACCTGCAGGCTGGGCAGTGCTGCTGGCTGGGGAATAAACATCCTTATTCTGCTCTGACCGGGAAACAGCAATGTTATATAACAAATGGATGCTGTATCTACACAGAAACATTAAGGATTCAGCTGTGCATCACGTATGGGAAAGAGACGAGAGAAGGTCCTAAAGCTGCTGTTTCCTTTTAGGCAATTCTATAAATTCATATCATCCCACAACACATTAGAGGAAAGCATCAGAGAACAAAAACCTTTGAAGGTCCTTTAAACAAGCTCAGAAATGGAAAATTCATCCTGTCCAGAGGATAGATCTTCTCTTGTTTGTAAATATTTGCACAGATAAATATTTAATAGTCAATAAATTAAAATAGGCCAGGAGGGAATTCAGTGTGTGCAACTTTACAGGAGCATGAAGTACTCACAGTTCACCTGTATTTTTCAGGCACCTCAGTGACTGTGACAGAAACCAAGCATCCCAAGGGCAGCTCTCAGCTGCAGGAATATTTTGGAATATGGCCCAGCCTCACCTCCAGCAGTGTTTCTGTAAAACCTCCACCCTCAATGCTTTCTTTTCTTTCATTGGTTTGGGTTTTTAAAGCATTTTCCAAACCTGCAGTAAGAAGTCCCCATTTTCCAGTATGGACAAATCCCTTTTGTGAACAGGTACATATGGAAAAATACACTGAGAAATAAAATAGGAAACAATGCGGGTTTTCAGAAAATACAGAAACAGAGTAAGAGACTCTTTTGGCCATTTTTTCACTCTTGTTTTAATAATTTTTTTAAATAATTCCAGGGAATGCTTTTCTCACTATCACTTACCTATAGACTGTTGTAGCCTGGCTATGAAAAGTATCTCTAAGGACTATTCATGGGGTCTATGATGGGAATTTGAACATGATAATCCATTTTACTCACCACAGCAGAATTTGTGACAGAGGGCCCCTGACAAAGGGACATTCCCCAAACCCAGAGGCAAAACAGCACTAAAACCAAAAAGCATTCTGCCCACAGGAAACTCCATCTTTCGGCACCAGTAACAGACTGTGCAGAAGCAGAAACTGTTTATGCTGCTGGGGTGTCACTACCAGCCTCCAGCTGAGAATCAGGAGAAATGATCCCATCACCAACCTGCTCAGAATCTTTCAACATCTTTGAGCCATTGAGAGATCAAATAGCAAGATAAAATCGGGGAGCTTTTGAAAGCGATTGCCTAAGCAGCAATAGAGCAATGCTGGCACAGGCACGGAGCAAGGGCCAGGACAATGGATGAGGTTAAAAAATGGTAAATAATCCTGACTTTACAACTTCCCACCAAGGCAGCCTTTGGAAAGCAAGGACTGTACTGCACCCCCGTCTCCAAGAGCTCTTGGGGATGCTGGGAGCAGGACAGCAGAGCACAGGTGGCCGTTCCATAGGTGCTCCCTCTGCTCCTGCAGCTGAGGTCCAGGGGAGTTTGCTCCACCTCGTAACTACCTCCAGCCATTAGAGACTCCATAACCCCAAGGAGGGGAGGGAGGGAGATGACAGAACAGAACTGTCACTGGGAAGCTGTGCCCCCTCCTCTGAGCACACTGGGACAGTTTGGGTCCATCTACAGCGAAACACAAGTGCTGGTGGTTTGCACATCTGCCTCCAGACACTGGCTCAGCATCCAGCCTCCCAAGGGAGGATGGAAACCCTTCCCTGGGTCAGCTTCTGGGGATCAGGACAACACTGAAGTGTGGGACCATTTCTTTTGTGGTCTCAACAGTCTGATTTCAAATGGCTTTTCTCTCAGGATGCTATTTTAGAATCTCAAGGATGTCTGCTTTAAGAGCAGTAGATACAATTACTTTATCACCTGTAATATGTGACATTTTAACAATAGAGAGCCTGAGCTGCTTTATGTTAAATGATAAAAAGTCTTCCCACACGGTAGTTTTTAGATAATTTTCTGCACTAATACAGCTTTTAATTGGGCTACAATTGGCTTTATAATACAATTAAAGTATTCTTGATCTTCCTCCTATTTTAGAGCAACAGCTCTTTGGTGAAAAATGTCCAATATTTTTTTCTCTCTGAGTTCTAAGCCTTGGCTGGCTGTGTGCTGTCCTGGTGCTTTCTTCACAAAGGAGGGAGTTTGATTTTTAAAGAAGAATCCCTCTGCATTGCTTGAAATAGCCTGCTCATGTCACTAAATATGTTCTCTAAGTGCTGGCAGGGACACACGAGGTGGACAATCTCTAGAGACAAGTCACACAGTCCTATTAATAAAACTCTTGCACTATCACATATGGTGAGAAAAGGAATATAAAGTGTGTAGAAAATCTGAAATACACAACATAGGAAAGAGCAAAAGGAAACAAACAACAGACGTTGGCAATAGCAGCTACAAAATCTTAGCAAAGTAAGTACCTATTCCAGAAAAACCTAAATGAAAAGAATGGCACCCAGAAGAAGTGAGATGTTCAACCTTAACCAAGCCCCAGAAGCCAAGCCGTGGGCTGGATTGCCTGATAGCTGCACAAAAATACTGTTCAGCAAATTATTCTTGGCACAAACAAGAACTGTGGTAAATGCCCTGGGAGAGGGAAACACCCTGATGGTGACACCCAGTGTCAAATGTATAAATACAGAGAGCTGGGGATGAAACTTTACAGTCCTGAAGCTTATCAGGCTGTGCAGCTAAATTTGGGTTGTGGTTTGACTCTCACCTGCTGTCGCCATGAGCTGTGGCACCAAGTCTTCGAGCAGTACCATTAGAATTAGCAGTGGAGGTGGAGGAGGTGGTGGTGGTGGTGGTGGAAGGTGCAGTGGTGGAGGTGGTGGAGGGGGTAGGTCTGGTGGATATTCCTCAGTGTCCACTAGAAAATACACCTCCTCTGGAGGCGGCGGAGGCTTTTCTGGGAGAAGCTTTGGTGGAGGAGGCTCCAGGAGCAGCTATGGAGGGGGCTTTAGCAGCGGCAGCTGTGGGAGGATCAGCCGTGGTAGCTACGGTGGGAGAATGAGTGGTGGTAGTTACGGAGGAGGAATGAGCTGTGGAAGCATGGGAGGAGGATTTGGATCAGGAGGGGGTGGATTTGGGGGAATGGGGGGTGGTTATGGAGGTGGTGGATATGGTGGAGGTGGTGGATACAGTGGAGGTGGATTTGGTGGCTTCGGAGGTAGCGGTGGCTTCAGTGGTGGTGGCAGCTATGGTGGAGGCAGTTTTGGTGGGATGGGGTTCGGGGAGGACTCCGGATTGCTCTCCACAAACGAGAAGCTGACCATGCAGAACCTCAATGATCGCCTGGCTTCTTACCTGGATAAAGTGAGGCGCTTGGAGGAAGAAAATTCTCATCTCGAGCAGCTGATCAGGGAGTGGTACCAAAGTCAGAGTCCCTCTCAGGGCAAGGACTACAGCCAATATTACAGGACAATCGAAGAGCTGCAAAACCAGGTATGATGTACTTTGACTAACTTGGAACAGGTCCTTATTGGAAGGGCACTTGCTCCTGCAGTGCTTGTCCCCGTTTGGGGTGATGTTCCCCATCCTGTGCTTTAGCCAGGAAGCAGAGCTGTGTGAGGACAAAGCCTGGCTGCCAGTTTCTCTCTGTGTTCTGTATTTGGTGCAGGAGGCATCTCTGGGTGCAGTGGCAGAGCAGTACCGGTGCCCCCCTCATGGGGCCTGTCCCCTGCTCCCTTCCCCACTGCGCTGCTCCTTCCTCACTCTTGTGAACAGCCGATACAATCACTGCTTGGGTTGTGCCACTACTGCCATATTAATTGGATATTTTTGTGAATATGCAGGATGAGCAGCAGGTGCAGTTAGTCCCATTCCAGCCTTCAGCCATTTAGCAGTCCCATTTCTCTTGCATGAATATGGCTGTTGCCAAAAGCAATGGCAATTTTGCTTTCCCACTGGTTTTCAAAATGAGAAGTTTATTTAGTTATTATTTCTGACAAGGTAATTTTAATGGATATTTGTAAACCAAAACTGACAGTAAGGGCACTTTCTTTTATCTGGTAGCAATAAACTCTTGCCTCTCAGTAGCTCCTGCAACACTAGTCAGGCTTGACATGGCCACAAAGCTGTTCTACAAGGTGTTTTTGTACAGGAGTTCCTTCCCTCTGTGTGACAGACTGAAAAGACAACTGATGAAACAACACCTGCCCTCTCTGTTTTAGATTGTTGGTGCAAATGTGGACCTTAACAGGATGCTTCTCGACATGGACAACACCAGAATGACTGTGGATGATTTCAGACTGAAGTGAGTGGTTCTTTTCCTGACTCGTTCCACCTTGCCTCTTTTTGCCACCAGGAGTTCCCATTGCCAATTAATCTTTGTAGAGGTTGGAGCCTCTTGGCTCCAATATCAGAATATAGAGTTGTTGAGAAAAGCATTCCGAGGATTGCTTTGGGTTTTCACTATTGCTCTTGTCTAGACAAGTTCTTGAAGAGACACATTTAAAAGACTCCAAACTAAGTTTCTTCATCCTTGCAGGTTGATTTTAAGCATAATCCTCACGGTACAAATCTCACGGAGAGAAACTGTACTGAATTCAAACAAACTTATGGGAGACAGAAAGAGAATTATGTCCTTTCTTTTAAGAATTGATAAATGGGATTAGAGACCAGAGATGTAGGACGGGGACTGCCCATAACTGCAATACCAAACGAAGAGGCCTGGCAGCACTTTTACTCTCTGTCTTGTCTGTCGTTCAGGTATGAGACTGAATACACTCTCCACCAGAGTGTGGCAAGTGATATCAATGGATTACGCCCACTTTTGGATCAGCTGACTCTAGCCAGATCTGACTTGGAGACACAATTTGAATCCCTAAAAGAGGAACTGATCTATCTGAAGAAGAACCATGAAGAGGTAAGTTTGTCCACACTTCAACAACTAACAACAACACAACACTCTGAGAATTTCCTATGGATTTCTCCACCAGCAGTAACCAGGTTTTGGCCACTGGCTTTGATCATCCAACCTGACACAACCTGGCTTTGATTTTGAGGAGTGTGTAGTCCCCATAGCTGGCCACAGCTGAGGCAATGAAACACGTGGGTCAATATATGACAAAATTAGACCAGAGGAGTGAAAGACTTTCAGTACAAAGTACAATTTGGTTGCTGAAATCATGGAAGGAAAATTGCACCAAATACATGAAGGAGTCAAAAGGCTCCTCTCTGCAGTGAGATTTCCCACTGAGAAGTAAAGATTCCCACAAAGAGCACCCTGCATAGAGTTCCTTATGACCTTCTGGAGGAAACATCAGAGTCACTGTGCATGTGGTGCCTGGCTGTGAGGCACTGGAGCCTCAGGAATGGCTGAACATTGCATGGCAGGGACAGATGAGGCTCCTTTGCAGGAGCCACGGGCTGTGTGGGGGAGGATCTGTGTCCCTTTCCTTCCCTGTATTTGAAATGATGCCATTTCTCCTGACTTTCACCCTGTGAGAACCTCATGGAGTTTTGTGATTTTTTTTTCAGGAAATGAAAGGACTGCAATCACAGTCTGGTGGGGATGTCAGTGTGGAGGTCAATGCTACTCCTGGCATTAACTTAATGGAGAAACTGAATGAAATGCGATCCGAGTACGAGAGGCTCATTGAGAACAACCGCAAGGAGGTGGAAAGCTGGTATGAAACCAAGGTAAAGCACAGCGGGCTTTTGGTAATTAAATCATGCACAAAGTACTGGACCTATTTGCATCCAGCAGACAAAAGGCAACTTATCATGTATTATTTAAGGGACATGAAATGACTTTAAGCAGTTTCCTGTAAGAGGTCAGTCCTGGAGTATGAGGTTAAGCAGTAAAGCACGTAGAGCCTCTGTTCCAGCAGCCAGGTGAATTACACAGGGTGTTGGCACAGTGGCTTGTGGGAAATAAAGAGTCTGCAAAGCATCTTTATTCTTATTAATTGCTTTCTTGATGCTTTTATGAGAACCATGCAATGTCTTCTACTTGTCAAAAATGCCTCAATTTTGTATGTGAATTTTTCAGATGGAAGAGGTTAATCAACAAGTCCACTCAAGTGGCCAGGAGATACAATCAAGCAACCAGCAGATCTCTGAGCTGAGACGTGAATATCAGAGCCTGGAAATTGAGCTGCAGTCGCAGATCAGCATGGTAAGGAAAGGCACTGGCTTCACCTGTGACACAGGCTGTATGTGGGAAGAAGGGTCACATCCAGCAGGCAATCTGTCTGAGGAGAATGGGACATTGGATTACTTATCTTTAAAGATACACTTTTCTCTGGTTTGTGAAGATCTCCCGTTTTTGCCCAAAAGTAAGTTAAAGTCACCACCTTCCCACCAACACTGCATTTGTTTTCCCTTTTGCAGATAGATTCTTTGCAGTCCAACCTGGAGGACACGGAACGCCGCTATAACATGCAGCTGCAGCAGATCCAGGGCATGATCGGCCCCTTGGAGGAGGAGCTGGCCAGCATCCGCTGCGAGATGGAGAGCCAGAACGAGGAGTACAAGATGCTCCTGGGCATCAAGACCCGCCTGGAGCAGGAGATCCAGCAGTACCGGGCCCTGCTGGAGGAGGGGCAGCAGGACCTTGTGTAAGTACTCTGGCAGAACACAGCACTGTGATCAGTCACAGGCAGGAAATTAACAGTCGAGATTTGCAAATCAGATTTGGGACTGAAATGGGGCTGATGCAGCTGGTCTTGGGCAGTCGCCTCCCAGGTTTGAGGGGTTTCATTCTGTTCAGAATATAACTCTTGTGAGGAAAAATTAACACACAAATTCTGAACTACCAACTTGGGGCTGGGCAGGGAAAACCCCAGACAGAGCCTTCCCTTTACCCTGGTTCCAGGATAGCCAGGAAAAAGACTGCAAGTGAAAAAAAAAAAAGAAAAAGACCATAATTTTCCAAACTTTTATAAAATTCTTTGGAAGTTCAAGCTGCTTCAGTGTGCCTTATGCAGTGCTTGGAAGTGGTGCCTGAAAGAGCAGCTAAGGCTTCATTCTCCACTTTCCAGTTTTGAGCCAAACACTGATAAAGCAGCAGTGCCAAATATTGCAAGAAATCTCTCGGCAGAACACGGGAAAAGCAAAAGCTCTTGCATCCAAGCTGACATTGAAAGAGAGGCTGGTTTTTGGCACTGCACCAATTGCCTTGCTGCTGTGCTGGGTTCTGACCAAGGTACAGCCCAGAGCAGTGCCTGGCCCCGTCAGCAGCTGTAGCTTGATTGCCTTCAGAGATCAAAATACTTTTGATTAATTCTTTTTTCCCCTTCTTTCTCTCTCTTTGCAGAATCCCTTCAGGAGGAATGGGAGGAGGCATGGGAGGTGGTAGAATAGGAGGTGGTGGCTATTCTGGAGGAGGAAGAGGAGGAGGTGGTAGCATGAGTGGTGGATATGGAGGTGGTGGCAGTGGCATGGGAGGAGGAATGGGAGGAGGAAGCTGTGGAGGAGGAATGGGAGGAGGAAGTGGAGGAGGAGGAATGGGAGGAGTAAGTGGAGGAATGGGAGGAGGCAGCGGTGGTGGATGCAGTAGCATTGGAGGAGGAGGAGGAGGAAGAACCTCGGGAGGCATCAGCAGTTCCCACTCCTACTCTTCATCTTCCCAGTCCCAGTCCTGCAGGAGTGGCGGTGAAAGCCAAGGTGAGAACTGTGGTATGGGCACACTGTCCTCTCAGTCCCATCCTGACTCATTTATGCACTAATTTATAGAAACACTCTTCCAGAGCCAAACAGTACTGGACAAACTAAAATTTCTGAGAAGTGTGAGATTTACTGTTGTTAGCAATTCTTTCCTCTTTGAGTGTAAAGGATCAACTCTGCTTCCAAAGGACACAGTCCATTTCTATTCCATTTTGTGGGTGACATCAGCTGATCCTGTAGTTTAACCCCAGCTGGTATTCTCCATCCCTCTCATTCTTTGCAGAACCTCTCAAATTTCACAGCCTTTGTACCATGCTGGAGTTTTCCTTTATGCTTTTAGAATGCTTATGGTCACTCCCACGCAATCCTTTTGTCTGGGGGATACTTGTGGCTCAGAATTTCAGTGCCAGCACTGATGAAGTTCACACTTGCTTTGCCTCCAAACAGGGTATGGAAGAAAATCTTTTGACTAAGAATACACATCAAGGATCCTCCAGTGCAAGACCTTTCAAGCAGAAACTGGCCCAAATCCACTGCATTTCCCACGCTCCCAAGGAAAGATGATACTCTGAATTGTTCCTGGGAGCTGCAGATGCCACCTCTCCCCTGCCCTGCATGCTCTGTGCTGCTTTTGCCCGCGATGCTCCGTGGCCCCGGTCACCGGCACTCCAGCTGCTGCTTTGCAGACCCAGCCTGGGCATACTCGGGTTGTTCTGAATCAGGAAAATGTCTCTAATAAAAGTTCATTTCTGTCTGATGCAACCAGAATCTCTGTGTGGGGTTTTATTTCCATTCTGTAGGAATGAAAGGAAAAAGAAAACACAAAGCCATGCCAAGACACGCCTCCAGGTAGAGAGGCTGATGACACACTCCAGTAGTTGATTAACAACATTTAAAGCGCAATTTCTGAGCAGTCAAGGCAGATCAGAATCTTCTTGGAGCAACTTGGGCTGTGCCTTTGTTTTTTAATAATGTGCCAGATACTCTCATGAGCTGAGCTCTGAGACCAAACAAAGACCAGCCCAGAAGGGGCTGTAGAACCTCAGTGCTCACGAGGCTGATGGTGCTGGCACCACACAAGTGCCCAGAAAGGAACATGAATGACTACAGAGCCAGGCTGTAAAATGCAAGGAATGTTTAAGGGTGTGATTCACAAAACTTAACAGACACTCATTGGTTTAACCTGGAATGACACAAATGAGGGATCTTGTTCTGAAATGATACAAAAAATGAAATGAGAAGGAAATATAATTTACAGGATCTTTATGAAGTTCTCCTCCACAAAATGTTATTACTGACAGCCGTTGCCTTTGTTTTACATCCATGGGGCAGAGTACTTGGTTTGTGTGGTGAGGTTTGGGTAGCAGGGGGAAACGGGATTTCTGTGAGAAGCTTCTGGAAGTTTCCCCTGTGTGCCTTGGAGCCAGTGCCAGCCAGTGCCAGGACAGACCCAGGGCTGAGTCTGCCTGTGACAGTGGCAGAACCTCAGGGATAACAGAGCACAACTGCAGCCAGAGAGGGCAGTGAGCTTATTTCTTCTCCTGTAATATGGACTCTCTCCCTAGAACATTCCCAGGCTGAATCCATCCCCCCTCTCTGTGGATAAGCTCATTTTGAGGTGGCAAGTCACAGCAGGTCCCACCAGCTCCTGGTGCTTCCCTTGCACAGCCCAGTGACTCTTCTGTAGGAGCTGCAGCTCTGATATTTAACACACAGCTGGAAACCGGAGGACTTGTTTCTGTTCAAGGCTTTGATGAGTTTCACAGGAGCTTGATTAGCAAAGGTGGAAAAAGCAGCTCACAGCACACCACCTATTGCACAGTCAGTGGAAAAAAGTACACAAGTGTTTCTGACTCTGTTGGGTGGTGCAAGATGTTCTGTCATAGTTGCAAAACACCTTTCACAGTAACGAGCTCAGGTAATGATTATATTTTGTCAGATCTAATCTGTGGCACTTTTCATCAAAAATTATTTTTTTACTGTTATTATATAATTCAAGGACTTATTCTGAGAAACTACTATTTTAATATGGTTATGAAAATATGCAAAGTCAAATATTTCCCCTCTCAATTCCCTGAGTCCATTTAAAACAGTTACAATAAAATTAAGAGCTTTTTGATGGGAAATGATTTAATATGTTTTCCCTCACACAGTACTACTTTTGCGGTTGCCACCTGGTTTTCTTCAACAAGAAAAAGGACTGTGATCCCCATGCTGCACATTCAGAGAGAGCTGAAAGCCAGCAGGACCTTCCTCAATACAAGCAGTGGCGAGAGTGTGAAAAATTCAGAGAGAAGTTCTCTTCTATAACAGACATCTTTTAAAAGTTTTTATTTCAGGGAATTCAAGTAGATTTCTAAATGGAATTAATCAAGAATGAACACTCCCTTGGACATTGTCTGTGGTCATAGGAGGACAACCAAAGCTGAACTACTGAGTATCACCCCAGAGAAGACTGAAGGAAGACAGACAATGAGGCACAGCCTTTTTTAGCTCCCATTACCAGCTAGATACTGCCAGATCAACAAAGCTGGGAGATACTCTGTTATTCAACAAAATATCCAGCGAGGAGCCACCCACATGAAATTATAGTGCAGCTTGGTGTGAAACAACAGACGTATTTGCACCAAATGGTAATGCCTTTTCCTTACCTCAGAAAAATTCCCTTAGCGCATCATTTTTTTGGCATGAGCACTGGGCTGGCAGAGCCCATGGGAAGCTGGACTGCCTGGCAGGTGACACCCACCCAGCCAGGTATAAAGAGC
>JAWWEU010000080.1:1917897-2062986 GCA_035583155.1 Acropternis orthonyx | reverse complement strand
ATGCTGCTGGGCATCAAGAGCCGCCTGGAGCAGGAGATCCAGCAGTACCGGGTGCTGCTGCAGGAGGGGCAGCAGGATATTGTGTATGTATTCTGTTTGCAAATAAGGGCACGAAGTCTATCACAGGCTTTTCTCTCTTGGCACTCACAGAAGACAGATCAGAATTTTTTACTTTTCTGTAGCTGAAATCTGAATTCAGCAGCTTTTTTTCACAGCATCTGCATTGAATCTATCTATCAGAAACTTCATAAGCACATCAAACACTGCAGATGAGCAATCACAGCTGGACTGTGAGAGTACAAGAATTATACTGCAACAGTTGTTTGCTGTTTCTGCTTTTACAGTTTTCTAGGAAAGAGGAGGCAGAGGGAAGGAAATAAAGAAAACTATAAAGAATTATTTGTGTGGTCTAGGAAAAGGCAAGCTGTTGCACATGCTGCATGCGATGTCAGTATGCATTTATTGTTCCTTTCATTAAAACTCCTTTTCTCTCACAGGTCATCTCAAGGAGCTCTCCAAGGAGGGGGAATGTCCTCCCACTCTTATTCTTCTACTTCCTACTCTCATGGTCAATCTAGTGACAAGGCAGGTAAGAAACATCTTCCAAAGAGGATCCAAACCTATCCTGCCCACATGGCTTTCACATTTTGTATTTCATCCATTTTCTTGTTAATACCAACCTTGTCCTATGACTTCCATATCTGCAATTGTAGCAGGGATTAAACCATTCACAATCAAAACTTTATTTCAATGTGGTTTGGCTCCAGTTCCAGACACTGGCTAAGCTCCTTTCCCATGCTTTTGCTAAGAAGTGGATATTTAAAACTGCATAAATAGAAATGTCAGTGCTGCAAAAGACTCTTGATTTCCCCATTGGAGCAATCATTTCTTCTTTCTTTCTTTCTTTCTTTCTTTCCACAGGGCAGTCAAGAGTGTGTTAAGGCACCACCAACGCACTGGACTTCCCTGATCCACTCACTGCCATCAGAGCAGCCCAGCCCACAATTTCTAGGCTTCTCTGAAAGTGAACTTCTTCTCCCTTTTCATGCTGTCCATCACTGCAATCACTGTACCTACACACACATCCCTGCAGAGCACTTGGTGCTCTACTGCATGACAATGCCTCCAATAAAGCTTTACCTTTCTGCAATGCAAAGAAAACTCTGTGTCCAGCAGTCTATTTGGTGTATTAATATTGTATTTACATTTAGGTCGAACAAGTGAGATAAACCTTCACAGAAAAATTAAGGTTGGGTGAATTCTGTAATATGGCCCCAAGGAAATGTGTGAATCCTAACTCAGATGAAGTCTGGATAAAAACCTGGAGATGAATGAATACATCCACATTAAACTCAAGAGTGACACCTATGGGGAAGAGAAAGGGGTGGGGGAATCCCTTATTCACAGCATATGTTCCAAGGGGTGTGCAAGCAGTTGAGTAGTTCAGCAGCTCACCACAAAAACCAGTATTAATTAAACCCAAAATGTCATGAAAATTTTGTGAAATCAGAACCACTTTCCCTTTGAGTCACTGAACAAGAAATCAACTCTGTTCAGGCAGCCATCTTCTAGATGAGAGTTCTGTCTGATCTTGTTCGATTACTGTAAAGGGTCAGATCAGGAAATGAGTGAAGAGTATGAAAGAAGTTCTCCTACTAACACGACATTCAGTTGTTGGGATTATTCCTCCCGCCACGTTGGAAAATCTGGGCTCAGGTCTTTTATCTCCTACTTCCAAATGCAGGAGTGTGTTCCCTTGTTCCATAAGGCCATTCCCAGCTCCATGGCTGTGCGAGCTCCGGGTGGAGGATGGCTGAGGGCAGGCAAGGTTCACACTTCCTTACCAAAACCACACTCACATTATTTGGACTCAACAGAGGAAAAAATTTGGTTAAATATCTCAGTGACTTCAAATTTACAAATCTGCACCTCAGTGTTTGGTTTGCAGGGCTGAGAAAGCTGCTGAACAGGGTCGGTCACATAGCAGGGCAGTGACTCCACTGCCACCTGTCCCAGACCCGGGTGTGACTCACAAAGCTCATTGTTCCCTGAACAGCTCCTAAATCACTGGCGTTTCTTATCCTGTCACACAGCTTTGCACTTGGGTTTGCAAAGAGGTTCGGGTCAGGTAAAATATCCTTTTGGATAAAAAGGTATTTATTAGTTTAAAAGGCATCAAACTGTTCCATGCTACAATGCAAAGCTGAATTCTCAGCACAGCAGAAAAGAGATGAGACAGAGAAACTATTTCCCTGGGAAACAAAGGAGGTTTGTAAAGTCAGAGGAGAAATGCCTCTCCCTGGAGTCACCACAGGATTCTCCTGCTCCCGTGCCAGTAACAGAGAGTCTGTTCTGGCTCATGATCCTTTACTTCACCCCTAAACCCGCAGCATTAGCCAGCTATAATGGGATCAAATACCTTCTTCGGCCACAGCTTAACTAGGAAGAATGTGAGCCCAGAAAAGAGCCATCTGGGCTGTCTGTTGGGAACGTTCTCGAGTTTCCTGCTTCCCTCCTGCTCTTTTTCAGGTGAGTCATGTTTGCAATGTCAGTACGGGGAATGCTGGGGTTGACCCTAGTTCCGCTCCACTGGTGTGTCCCAGGAACCACAGAAACAGATCCCACAACTCCGTACCAGGAACAGGATTTGTCTGTAGGTGACAAACTAGAGTGTCCGTCCGTCCGTCCGAGTTGGCTCACACGGCATCCTCTGGTGGCAATTCAGGAAATACACACTAGAATTTGTGACAGAAACTGTTCTAAACAGCCTTAAAACTAAATTCCAGCCTCAGGAAGCTGGGACACGGTTTGGCGAGGGAAAGAACAGCTTAAAAAGTGGTAAAATGGGCAGGTTTGTGTTGCCGTTTCGTTGCGGAGGAGGCCGGACCCGCAGCCCTGCGTTTGAGGGGCCGGCCTGCAGGGGGCGCTCTGTGCCGCTTCCCACGGCCCCGAATCCCGGGATCGCGGGTGTGGGAGCGTTCGGGGAGCGCAGTTCTGGCAGTCCGTCCTCTCCAGCCGGATAGTGTAACACCCTCAGGAGGTTTGATGAAGCTGAGGCGGGGAAGTGGCTGGATAGACAGGAATCCAAGGAAAGAACCGGAAATCGATGGACTGAGTTGTCCCAGGGGCTTCCCTCCTGGAAGTACCGGCAGCATTTAGACCCACAGCAAATGTTTCCGTTTGCAAGGGCATGGACAGGCATGACAGGCGCGACTCCTGGTGCCTTTGTGCACGCTCCTGCCAGGGCCTGGCACTCCTGACCACAAGGAAATGGGACCGTGGAGGTGGCAAGGCAGATTTCCCTCTCAGCCCACCAGGACTCAAGGAATGAGAAAAGAAACTCTGGCTCACTGTGCCTGTGACCAGAAGAGAGATGAGAGGAAGCTGCTCCTGTGATATTTCTCACATTTGCCAGCCCACCGTAATCACAAAAGCTAACAGCAGCCAAGTTAACCAAGTATGAGAATTCTTTCAGGAAAATGCTTTCTTTCTGCATTCCAATTAACAATTTCTATTGTTTCATGTCATACATAACACTCTGGAGTGCTAATCCCAACAAACTTCAGAATTTCTCTAAGTATTTCCATGCTCTGGCTGCCCCATCCCTGGAAGTGTCCAAGGCCAGATTGGACAGGGCTTGGAGCAACCCGGGATAGTGGAAGGTGTCCCTGCCCATGGCAGGGGGTGGGTCTGCACGGGGCTTTAAGGTCCCTTCCAACCCAAACTATTCCATGATTCCATGATTAAGGACAAGCACTCTCAGCCACACTTGAGCTGACTCTCAGAGCTGTTTTAGTACCGCCTAAAGAGAGGTTTCTGCGGGCTGCAATTACTCCTAATAGCGCCGTTTGGGAGCCCACGCTCCGCGGCTCCGCCAAGCCTGGCTCCAGGGAACACCTTTCCCTGGCACACCCCTGTGCTCCCAGCCCTGGCAGCCCTCGCGGGGCTGGGATCAAAGGCACCCACAGCCTCAGTAATCAACATTTTCTTACAACATTCCTAATGATAGTTCAGCTCTTTCCCACAACCCAGTGTCAGTAATTATGGCAGTACCCAAAAGTTCACAGAGATCACACATAAAGATTTTAAAAATATCCCAACAACTCCTTTCTGTTGAAAATGCTATTAGAAATCATGTCACCAGTTTTTATTTGTTATTAAAGCTGAGTCCATTAGGAAAGAGTGAAAAGGCACATTCCAGTCACTTGCTTTGGTGGCAGTGGGCGGTCCAAAATACAGACAGTTGGCACAAACCTCAGCTTTTAGTGAAAAGAAGATTTAAAGCTGAACTGGGGTGTCAGAGGCTGGTGGAAAACCACAGCTCTCAGTTATGGTAACAGCCCAGGGAGGGACCTGCCTGGTACACACAACCACGGGGAAAATGCTCCTGTTTGAAGGTGGTACAAACTGTTAAGGGTAGTCAGAAATCCCCTTCTCTTCCCGTAAAGGTGTGTGGTCAGGCAGGGCAGCCAGAGCCAGGGCTCCAAAGGGGTTTCTGTGGCCTGAGAGTTGCCATGAGAACCACGTGTTTACAAACACCTCCCTGGCAGCAGCTCCCAAACCACAGACTCCAGGACTGGCCCTCCTAGAGCAACAGCTGGATTTTCTCACTGAGCCCAGCAGAGATCTGGAGACTCTGAGAATTCCCCCTCAAACAAAACTGAGTATGAAACTGCCTGTAGGATCAGGAGAGCCCAAATCCAAGGATCCATCAGCAGGGTACTAGGCAGAGCTCCTTGTTTTCAAACCCAGAACAAATGTTTAAGGCTTGCACAGTAAAATCTCAGCCCTTACTGGAAGCCATGGCTTATCACTATGATCAGAATATATTCTCATTAAACTAGCAAGAGAAACAATAATCTATAATTCTATAAATATAAATATGTGCTTATAAATATAAATATACTAGCACATAGATATAAATAACACACACCCAAATGTTTTACAGACAGGAACAGAATAAAGCAGCTCAGGTCTGCCATGAACCCTCTCTAGTCTGTGCTTCGCCCAAGTCCGGGATTCATTTTTGAGTAGGAATTTTCCATGTGTCCTACGGGAAGATCCCTGTGACAGCTCCAGGCCTCCTCCCTCGGTGTGCTGCAGCTGACATGGCCAGTGTCCAACACCCAGAGCTCCCCCAGCCCGGGACAGGTTCAGTCCGCTGGGGTGTGGCAGAGCCTCTGCGCTGCCTTTGCTGCTGCCTGCAGAAACCTGAATTTTGGAACGCTTCCTCCTGTCTCTTGGATGTTTGACTCTTAAATAATAGTTTCCAGCCCTATCATACCTTGCTGAGATTTACTAGACAGATAACAAGTTAAAGGAAGTATAAAAAATACATCCAGTGAGTTGTCTTTCACTTCCCAGGGCTTGGTGCCCCAACTGAGCCTTCCTTCCCACACAATCTTTAATCACATGATAAGAAAACCTGTTTTATTCTCCTGTCTCAGGTACTTTACTCCTTTATGTGCTTTATCGTTAGACTCTGGATTGATAGAAGAATAAAGAGGTTAAAGCTATTTATGTTTCTAGGGAAACAGGGACAATAATGAACCTTTTCCATACCACAGCCAGTTTCAAGGATTTGCCAAGTATTTACACTGCTCGCAATTATTGAAGTGCTTGAGCTCTTCAGGATCTTTTATGTATTTTCCCCATACTAATTTATTAAAATATTCTATAAATGGCAATCATTGAAAAATTAAATTCTGTAACACTGCAGCAGCCTGGGTGGGAATGGTTCCACTTGAGCTCAAATTGCTGATCCATCATTTCTCTTCTGCCATGAACGAACCAGAGCCCTGGACAGAAATGGCTTGTCCTGCTCCTTGCTCTCCTAATTTTTCTTAACTCAGAACCCTTACATGACCTCATTTCTCACCTCTTTTAATGCAGAAATTATGCATTTCCCTTCACCACATTCCCTCTACTTTGCAAAAAATAGTCATTTTGAGCAAGTTCCCACTGTTGCTCTGCTCTTCACTCCTCTCTACTCCAACCGCTCCCAGCCATGTGTGCATGTGCTGGGACCTGCCCCTTCAGCAGAGAAACATCCTTGTCTCTGAATCAGTTGGCACGTTCAGGGAATATAGGGCAATGCCAGGTTTGTGAAGATTAAAAAAAATAAGATTAATGATGGGCTATAAAAGTCAGACAGCTGAGAATTGTATCCTGGGCAGATGTTCACAGTTACCTTGCTACCGGCTCCAGATCAAAGCTTGTTGTCATTGGTTCTTCCCAGAAGGAAGTTTAAAGAAAAAATACAAAATTCTGTGCTTGAATTGGAAAGCTACAAATGTTTCATGCCTGTGGTCTTCAAAAGGGAAGAAAAACATCCCAAGTTGGTATTTTAAAAGGGCCTGTGACATAGTCAGTTGGGAGGAGCAGTCAAAGTTGAGATGAGCAAGAGAAGAGATGGAGACACATTTTCCCTGATGGAAGCAGAGGCAGAAAGGAATAATTAACAGAAGGGACAAACAGTTAAAAATTTAATACCTAAATTCAGAATAATAACTCTACTTTGCTCATTCATCCATAGAAGCATCGTTGGAATTGCAGGCACTGAGACAATTGGTTAAAATGTTCAGCGAGGTAATTTAATTACAGTTGCATTAGCAACCTCTGAAAGCAAATACAGTAGGGTGTGAGAAGAGAGATGTGCCAGTGTCACTTAAGGGCGAGAAAAAAGGGTTTACAGGACAGTTAATAAAACTACCCTGAAACAATATGAACGATTTTATAGAGCAGCAGGGACTGGCAAGGCAGAGCTCACAAAGGTAAAGCAGAACCCAGTCTCAGCCAGGAGCTTGGGCGTGACTGGATGATTTCCCTTGAAAGAATGTGTCTCCCTTCCCCTCTGATAAGGTGCAGATAAAGAAAATTCCCTGTGCTGACCATTCCTTACTGGGGAAAAGCTGACCCTACCATAAATTAGGTTTATTGTACTGGGAGAAAAAGAGACCTACACTGAATGCTAAAAACACCTTCTTTCACCACTGCTTTGAGAACCTGACATGGGAGTCCGTGAAATGCTGCAGGAGTATGTAGAGGGAATGATGTTCCTCTCTTATTGCAGCAGGAGACAAATCTCAAAAAGAACACACTGGGATTTATTCTCCTTTCAGCTTCTCACATTTCTGTTCAGTGAAGAAAAGCACATGGACTGATGTTCTTTATGCTCCAACTATGGACTTGAGTATTTAACAATAAAATAACTGCTCTCCTGCAGCTTCTCTCTGTCTGCAGGCAGACTGCACCTCCTGACACCATTTCACCTGTTCACAGCCCTTGGAACAGTTCCTGGCTGGGCAGGTTTGTCCCACCCAGGGCCGAACAGGCCATTCAGGTCTCCGGGAGGAGCCACGGCTGTGTCTGTGGCAGCAGCAGTGGCCCTGTGGCTCCAAGGAAAGGCTGCACAGCTTTACTGTGGAGAGCTGGGCAAGGCACCAGTCTCTGCAGAGAGGAAAGCACTCAGCTCTGATGTCCAGGGCTGAAGTGTGGCACATACTCTGTGTGCATCCAGTGATTTATTCCATACCTGAGTCACTGCAGAGTTCCTCCTCATATGGCCTCCTCATTACCTGGTGATACAGGTGCCTTGGACGTGCTCCCGGGTGCTGTTTGTTCTTTCCCTCCCTGAATTTGTCCTGCAGTTTGACACCTCTGTACACAGAGAGTGCAGCCCTATTGTGTGGCCTGAAATACTTGGAGCATTTTTCATGGGCATGGAAAGGCCTGGCTGCTCATGAGAGCTGCAAATGCTGCAAGGAGAGGAGTTGCTCTTTCTCTAAAGCATTTCTGAGGGGTCCCAGAGCTTGGAGGGAGTGAGAAAAAGAGAATGGAAGTAAAGCTGTGAGTATCCCCTTGTGTGTTAGGGATGCTCAGGGAGGAGCTTGCAGTAAAAAAAAGCTTTTGAAAATCCATCTTGCATAACAGAGGACTGGAAAATTTTAGAAATTACATTTTCATGACTCTCAAAGACCAGAAGTGCTTCTGTTTCTTCTCTTCACTTTTCTCTTTGAGTAGCAATCAAAGGAACTCAGTGTATAATCAGGCACTTGTTTCTGCTCACTCCCCAGGTACTCAGGGTTGTTAATTCTTCTCTTTGCTACAAATGCAGCCATGGCTGCTTCAGAAGGATTCTTGTGTCTGTAGAAAACAAGACCCTCAGACGTGGCACGTTCTCTGTCAGCCCAAACGGCAGCGAGAGCAAAGAAAGGAACAAAGAAAATTTCACTTCTGAAAGAAGCACTTTTCTTAAGGGAAATGAGAAAAACAGAGAGGTGGGAACAGGTTTTGTCAAGGTCCGTGCACATTGTTCACCATTTGGGCTCCTTTCAAGCTCTGTTATCAGGCTGAATCACTGTTAAAACCCTTTCACGAGATTGCAGGAGAAAGGCTTTGTGTGACTCCCTCTGACCGCAGCGCTGGGTTGGTGCAGCGGGGCTGTGCACTCCCAGCCCCTTTGTTTCCATGCAGGTAAACTCTAAACCAGGTTTAGGAATGCGCCCCTCAGCACGGAGACGCCTCCTCCAAATCCCACCTTTTGCTTCCAGAGGCAGCGGTCAGGCGGAGGAATTGCCTCCTGAGTGTGGAGGTATTTGAGAAGGAAACAGCCCACTCCACAGCCACTGACCAATAAGGGGAACTGCTGTGTTGGCAGAAGGCTTAGGGCTGATAAATTCCACGGGTCTCAGATAACACATTCTGGAGACAACTCCCATACTCCACAGCATAAAAGCAGTGGGGTGGGGGAGCAGGGCACACTCCAGCCTTGGGATCAGGGACCTGCGACTGCATTTTGGGTTGGGTCCTCGCTCTTCCTCCCCATGGCCAGTTACAGCTTCAGGCAAACCAGCTCCTCTGTGGTGGGGGGGCCTGTTGGCTCCTCGGTCCGGTTCGGTGGCGGCAGCTTCAGGGCCCCCAGCATCCACGGCGGGTCTGGCGGCAGGGGCGTGTCGGTGTCCTCCGCCAGGTTTGTCTCTTCTGGCCTGGGCAGCGCCCTGGGGGGAGCCTATGGGGGCAGCTACAGCAGCAGCTTTAGCTATGGGGGTGGCCTGGGAGGCGACGGGCTCCTCTCAGGAAACGAAAAGGCAACCATGCAAGGCCTGAACGATCGGCTCGCGTCCTACCTGGAGAAAGTGCGTGCACTGGAGGAGGCAAACTCTGACCTTGAAGCTAAAATCCGAAACTGGTACCAAAAACAAGGACCAAGCCCAGGTCGGGACTACAGTTCTTATTTCAAGACTATTGAGGACCTTCGAGACAAGGTAGGTGTTAATATTTATCAAAAATCATCTTTGATTTGCGCTTAAGAAGAAAACAGAAAAATCCAAAGAGCAAACCTTCCCATGGGAGCCCCCAGAAGGCCTTGCAGGGAGATGAGAGGTACGGGCAAGGAAGGGGTGGGGGATAAAGAAAATGTCAGTAGGGAATTATCTACTTTTTTAATGTTAGCCAGGAGAAGGTACAAACCAGTCAGTGTGGGATGCCCAAGTACTTAATTCTCTGATAATGTTTGTTTTTATACACATACACATATATACACACATGCTGGTCATGTACACACACATGACCAGTTAATGTATATATATCACCAACTGATACATAAAGAGAGCCAAGCAACCTTCCTGTCTCTGAACCCTCTCACCTGCCATAAAGCTTGAAAACCCTCAGTGACCCAAACATACTGCTTTAACAATGAGAATAAAGATGGGTTAGGGACAATTTCTCTTTCATATTTCCCATAATTAACCTTGAAATTGAGCTAAGAGCACTGAAACATTTGGCATAGGGGAAAAGGAAGCAGCAGACATGAAGTAATCAATGCCATATATAAATGCAGGATTCGCCCCAGGAGACCATGGGTACCAGATAACAGATTGCTGAGGTGATACACACCCTGCAAAACACAGGCAGTTGCTGACTGAACTGCGTAAATAAATCAAAGAAAACTTGAGTTTTAGTTTTCTGAGTTCAGACTGGAGTTCATGACCGCTCCCACACAGGTTGCCTTGCTGCAACCCATCCACATTCACTCCTGATTTAGAATCTGAGTTCTGATGAAGGCAGAACTGGCAATGAGATTTTCTACTTTTAGTATTTTTTCCCTCCTTTCTTTCACTCCCCTTCATTAGGGGAGGCAAAAGTTTGTTCCAGCTGTTTTTGTGGCTGACCTTTCGAGCTTTAAAAGTGCCAGGCAAAGACATGCTTTCCAGGTAAACCTGAACAGGGATTCCTCCTAAATAAACAACATTTCCTTCAGAGGCTTTCATGATGCATTAAAAGAATCAATAAACAGTATCCTGGGTGTTCTAGGAAATAAAAATGTGTTCAAAGATGGTACCTCTAAGTCCTCTCCCTCTAAGCCAGCCCATAGTTTTGTCTCACAGTAGAACTTCTACCTAAAGCCATTTCACACACCAGACACAAGGACGTGTCCAAAGCTGACTGTCCTGGCAGAAGCCTGTGATAAATCTGTGCAAAATGTTTGCTGTAGATGATTGATTCTCCCCTACACCTCTATTTGCTGTAGCTACAGATGAAAAAGTCTTCACTCTTATCTGCAAAGCAGGGAAGCAGATAAGAGTTGTTTCAGCCTCAGCAATGAGCTCTCGTTGTTTACAGATCCTTGAGGCCACCATCGACAACGCCAGGATTGTGCTGCAGATTGACAATGCCAGGCTGGCTGCAGACGACTTCAAAACCAAGTGAGTCATTTTGGAGAGGGGGAAGGTCTCATGAGCAGACAAAAACCCCTGTTGAGCCAAAGGGCAGTGAAACAAGAATGGAATGCCCATAAAAACTCTGTGTGAACACTGGTTTGGTCATGTCTGTGCAGTTCAGCCCTTTGTGTATTTGCTAAAAGCACCATCTGCACCACATAAATCCTACAAACCCAGATACACTCACATAAAATAACATGTTTCTTGTGGGCTGGTTAATCAGTGAACCTGAATGGGCTTGTTTTGCCTTTTGAAGGTTTGAAACTGAGCAAGGCCTGCGCCTGAGTGTGGAGGCCGATATCAATGGCCTGCGCCGCGTCCTGGATGAGCTGACCCTGTCCAGGGCCGACCTGGAGCTGCAGATCGAAGGATTAAAGGAGGAGCTGGCCTACCTAAAGAAGAACCATGAGGAGGTAAAACCCAAGGAAACATGTTTGAAAGTGGCACTAGAGAAACAGCTTTGGAGTTGTGCAGTCCCTCGGGATTGCCCTGGGCTCTCCAACAGTGAGGAAAAGGTTTCCAGGTAGACTGGGACCCCGCTGGCAGCACTTCAGGGGAGTCAGTCAGCCTTAGCCCTTGAAGAAAGGGCAGAAGGTTCATAATGTTTTCAGTTTATGATTGTACCCTCTTTTGTCTCCCCTGTCATTCCCCACAGGAGATGAGTGCCCTGGGAGGGCAAGCAACCGGCCAGGTCAGTGTTGAACTGGACTCTGCTCCAGCCATTGACCTGTCCAAGGTCCTGGCAGATATGAGAGACCAATACGAACAAATGGCTGAGAAGAACAGGAAGGATGCTGAGGCCTGGTTCCACAGCAAGGTAAAACCCCTCCATACTGTACAAATATTGACCAAAAAACCCATGAAAGAAACAATTATTCAAACACACAAAAGCTGCTGTGACAGCCCCACACCCCCCATACTCCTCACACAGTGTTTTCCCTGTCCCAGACCGAGGAGCTGAACCAGGAGGTTGCCATTAACACCGAACAACTGCAGAGCAGCAAGTCCGAGGTCGCTGACCTGAGGCGCAGCCTGCAAGGGCTGGAGATCGAGCTGCAGTCCCAGCTCAGCATGGTACGTCCAAACCTGCACTGCCTGACTCCCCCCAGCCCGGAATGGGCCCTCATTCCCCTCCCTACACGGGGTCCCGCCTGTGACAGCAGCCCCTCTGTGGTTCCCCTCGCAGAAGGCGGCACTGGAAAGCACCTTGGCCGACACGGAAGCGCGTTATGGGGCGCAGCTGGCGCAGATCCAGGCGCTGGTTGGCAGCCTCGAGGCACAGCTGGCGGAGCTCCGAACTGATATGGAGCGCCAGAACACCGAATACAAGATCCTCATGGATATCAAGACTCGGCTGGAGCAAGAGATCGCTACTTACCGACACCTCCTGGATGGCCAGGCATCCCAGTAAGAACCTCTTGCTTGGCCTCACAAAGCCTGACCATGCCATGGTGCTCCTTTGCCACAGCACCTCAGTAAACACAACTGCAAACACTCCACGGGTTCTGCAGTTTTCAACAAATTGGTTTTTCAGGGCCATGGTGGAAGTAGAAATGTTGCAGTTCCCATTTATGTGAAGTGAGACCTCAACGAGTTTCTAAATGGGAAGGCAAACTGACAAGCAGCACGGGAAATTAAGTGTAACTAACAGTAAAGTGATCGGCTGCTTCACAGTCAGCAAAAGTGCAGTTAATAATGTTTTACAGAATATGAAAATTAAGGACAAGTTCCCATAAACTTCCTGTTACCAGCTAGAGAGCTTTTACCCCCCCAGGAATCAGTGTGGAAGGAAATACTGTGAGGAGAAGTGAAGGCAGCCAGGCTGGCACTGCTCAGACCCTGAGTCACCCCATGTGGGAGCACAGCTCGCTCTCCTCTCACACAGCCTCCAGGAAGGAAAAAATGAGGCGGGGGTTGAAAGGTTTTGATTTCCTCTATTCCTTCCTTTCCGTAATTGTCTTTTCCCAATGCAGTAGTTTAAAAATATATTTCTTAAAACAACTTCCTCTCCCTCACTGAGAAGGAGTGCACACACAATGAACCTGATTGACAGAGAATTCGCTTTCATTCACCCTCCTCTCACACAACATTTGATGTGTTAACTCTCCTTTCAACTGTTCCCTCTTTGTTCCACAGGATACTTGGCCCCCTTCCAGGAACTGCTGGTAAGAATCCTCGCTCTTTCAGGAGAAGTTTTATTTTCTAGAAGGAAATACACATAACCCTGGTGGTTGTGTCCATTCTAGAGACTGGAGTCTGCATTGATTTGCCACAGAAAAAATCTAACTAACAACTGTTGTCTCTGGCTAGAATTGAACAAATTTCAGACATTAAAAGATGTCAGACATGAGAAAAAAATCCCAGACTCTGCTACAGTAAAGGCAAAGTAAAGCATCATTTCCCCAGATGAAACGACATGGGAATTGAAGCTTGGCCAGCTCGAGGGAATTGCAGGAACATGCCAGTAAAACCTGCCATGAGCTGTTAGAGGTCAGCAGTGTCATAAAAGGGATGAGTCAAATCCAGGCGACGGAGAGGAAAGGTTCTGAGAGAAGGGAATGAGAGACGAGGCCCAGGCCAAGCTCAGTGCCTGTCACAGAGTGGACTCGTGTGAGCTGGGCTTAAATAATTGCTGTTCCTTCTCTCCATGTTATTGCAGATAAAAGAGACAAGCTGTGAGATGTGAAACAGCACTGAAAGTCCTCCAAAGGTCATCTGCAAAGTGAGAAAAAACAGACAGCATCCAGGGACTGAGATGGAGAGGAATCACTCTGAACTGCTGGAAATGCCTTAAAGCACAGAAAGTTCTTCACCACACAAAGTTTAGGCAGATTCACTCACGAAGTGGTGGTTAAGTTGCAAATTGAGTCAGCTTTGCAATTATTTCTAGGCCTTGCATGTACTGAATAGCTGAATCTACTCAAATAAAGATGATCTTCCTGCAATCTTTGCTTCTTTGGAGTTATTGTGGTATTTCACTGCAGTTTGGCTTTTCTCAGGCAGGAATTAGCCAGGCAACCTCCCCGAGACAGGAGTGCTCACAGTGTGGGGGTGGCTTGGGCTCCGTCCTGATTCCTTCTGTCTCCTCTTGCTGGCAGGAGCTTGGAATAGGGAAACAGCAGCATCCCCAGCCCCTCAGTGGGAGACACAAGGGTTTCTAACTACGACACACTGTGCACTCTGCAGAGCAGGGGCAGCGGGATGGGAAGTGATTCTGGAGAGCAGCAGGAGCTGGGAAACATTTCATTAGGGTAAAACATAAAGCTTTCAAACCGGGCCATAGAAAACTCCCGCAGGAACAAACGGGGCGAGCAGCAGTCGGGAGAATTCTTCACTGCCTCTCGCAGAGGTTACCAACCTTTAGCACCAATTTCAGACCCCTTTGCTCTCTTGTCACTGAAAGGATATTATCCCAGCTGAAATTCCAAATGGAATTACTTTTAGTTCCAGCCCTCAGAAATCAGTGATTTCATTTCCCACCACCCCTCTCCAAGCCAAGAGCCCAGGAAGGTTTTCAGGGCTTGTGCTAAAAGCAAACCACAGTTCCAGCCCAACCAGCACCTTCCCAGCTCCCACCATTACCAGAGGCACAGTTTGCTCCTCAGCTGAGGGGTAGTGGAAACAGGGATATGCCCGGCCTGAAAGTACCCCAACACTGTGGTCCCCCAGAGTGGATCAGTGTGCAGCCTGTGTTTCATCACCAGATCCTTCAGCACTTCTCTCCTTGGCCTTGAGAAACGTTCATGACCCCTTGTTCACACCAGATCAATGGTGCTCTGCTTGGCTTACAGCACCCCAAAGCTCTGGACCTTCTCCCTCCACACGGGACAATCCTCTTCAGTCCTGAGGTGCTGGTGCTTGGTTTTGGTTCAGTGGTGACTCAGGTGATCTTTCAACATCAGCTGCCAGTACTGACACCAACAATCCCAGCTCAGCTCTGGAATGGGGCAAGGTGGCATTAAGGCAGTGGCTTCACTGTGACACAGAAATACTGTGACAGGAGAGGAGAACAGTCACGAAAAGTAAGAATCAACAAAGAGACACAGAGGAAAGGACAACGTGGGGAGAAGAGGGGGAAACATGGGCAGGCTCAAAGGGAGCAGTGGCCTGAAAAGCACACGGGGTGCAGGTGGCTCTTCAGCAGCCCACCCATGTCTGTGGGGTTTGCGTTTGGAAGACCAGGAAAAGCAGCTCTGGTGTGTCAAATGCTTCAGCACAGGCAGTTCTGGAGTGCTGACACACTTGCTAACATATGCTTTGTACGAAACTTACTCCCTGCAACAATCACACCTGGAAACCCCCTCGGAAGAAAGGACAAACTCCAGGTTTGTTTTTTAGTCTTAACAAATCCCATTCCCTGAAAGTTCTTGTGACAGAACCAGTCAGGTGGTAAGGTCACTGGTGCAGATTTCTGGTGTTGTCCAGCTTCAAATGTGAATGTCTGACAAGGAATTCTCATGCTCCAGGAATTCAAACTGCAAGAATCCTGAATTCTTGTTTTTATAGCCTAATTTTAATTTATAATTCTTTTTACTTCATTCCGTATCTTTAGAGCTCTGAAGGATTTCAGGTGAAATGTTTAATATAAATCATTCAGACACTGTAATTTTAGAGCCTAGTTCAGAAAAAAAAGTTTTCTAAAGGTATGTCAAGCTCTTCTGTGAGTGATGGCTCTATCACTCATAGAGTGATCACTGAGATGACAAACAAGCTGCTGCTTGACTGGAACTCGCTGTCCTGAGAGGAGGGGCTGGAGTGTGTCAGCTCCGTTAATCCCACAGCAGAGGTAACAAAAGAGTTTGTGCAGCACAGACATGTCAGGGAATGTCTTCCAGGAAAGCTCCGTGGACGATGACAAACCAAGGAGTTCATGTACCACGGGTACAATGCCGAGACTGTGCTAAGGAAGAGTCTGTGTGCAGAGACATTGGATAAGGAATCTCAGAGCAAAGATAGTGAGACCAAAATAAAGAGATAAGCTTGAAAAAGTTTTTTCCCCCACCCCCTTCAGCAGGTGATCAGCTTCTATTTCCTTGTACAGACAGTAACGAGAAAAAGCTGTAGAAGTGGTTGACTGAACTATGTTATAGGACATGATCTGTATTGGCTGCTTGATTTATTTTTTAGTTTCTCAATGGTAAATATTAAGAAACAGCTTTTATCTGCTACCTCTGTTGCAAATGTCCATCTGATACTGATCCAGAGTGACAGCCAAGGTGTGTTAAAAAGCTGCAAAGTGTGTTTCACCAGCAACCTGAGTTATCAAGCCTGAGTGAAAGAAGACTGAATGAAAATTCCCCAAAGTTTCCTACCAAAGTTTGGTGTGCTTTCTAGAGGTCTATTTGCTAGCGGTTTGGTTTGGTTTTTTTTTAAATGGAATTTGATTTGCTTGCTGTGGGCTCACTGAGTTGAACAGCCCCTGGCAGCACACACATTTCAGGGCACTGACATTACAGGGGTCTTAAAAAGGGCTTTTTATCTTCAGGAGGGTTTGTCTGAACTTGTTTGCTGAGCCACCAACCCCCTTGGAAACACACCGATCTGGCAAGGTATGAAGAGCCATTAATCTGCCCAGCAGCAAACCTGAAGGGCGGTGGCCAAGGGCCAGGCTGGGTTTGAAACGTGTTTCCCGAGCGGGGAACAGCCCTTGTTTGGTGCTCAGCCAGGAGCGAGTGGCTGTGCCCAGAGCCAGCCTGCAAGGGACAGCTCAGCTGCACTTGGCCATTTCTGCCCTCCCAAGGGAACATCTCCAAGCGAAAAGCTCTCTAATGTCTTGGTGTTTCACACTCCCACTTTAAATGCAGGATTAAGGCGACTCTTCTAAGTGTTTCTTAAACCTTATTTTCAAGCATTACTCCATTTTCTAGTGCACATTGGCATTAAACACATTCATTGCTGTTGGAACAGTTTCATCTTAAGCCCATTTTCTTTATATTTTCCAAAGCAACAGGATCTTAGTCCTCCCACAGTTCCTCTTTTAATTATTTCAATATTGTTTTACCCTTCTGGACTATTTCACAAGCATTAATAAATTAATTGTGCCCACTCTCCCTTGCACACTGATGGATGCTGGTTGTTCCTCACACAGTGCCATGAACAGATGCTTTTTGAACTAAAAATTCAAACTCCAAAACCTAAATATTAATTCCAAGCAAAAATCAAGAATACGAACATTTCAAATTCAATTCCAAAATTTTAAAGGGAAAAAATAGGGATAGCAAAGAACAAATAATGGTGAGATGAAGTGATGATTGTATATTTTTCAAGGAAAGGAGAATTTAACATAATTTTTAGATAAAGTTGATTTTCTGAATGTAGCCACGGTGAGTGTTGTAAACGGGCAAGTGGGTGGGGCTGAACTCACTTTGTTTTTCCATTCTTAAATGTCAGAGAAGTAAACTCCAAGTTTCAGAACTATAGCCTGAAGAAAAAACACTCATCTGATTCATGCCTTTTGTTTAATTAAAAAAAGCAACCCCAAGCCCAAGCCCCTGCAATGTGCTGCCAGCGCTGGTTGTCAGGAATGTCATCATAATTGGCCTCACCTCCAGGGAGGAGGAATTTTGGAGGGAGGGCTGCAGTGGGGTTTGTCTCCCAACACCCGACCGTGAGGGTATAAAAGGGGCACCAGGGCAGTGAAGGCACAGCCTCTCCTCTCTGCCCACGCTGCACAACTGCCCTTTGCTCCTTCTCGTGCTGCAGCCATGGCCACTTCCTTCGTGAGCTCTTCCTCCACCTACGGGGGCGGCTTCAGGGGGGCTGGGGGCAGCTCCCGCCTGTCCACGGTGCGCTCCGGAGGCACCTTCCGTGCCCCGAGCATCCACGGTGGCTCCGGCGGCCGCGGCGTGTCCGTCTCCTCGGCCAGGTACGTCTCCTCCTCAGGAGGCGGCTACAGCTGCGGCCTGAGCTCCGGCTTTGGGGGGGGTTATGGAGGAGGCTTTGGCGGCGGGGCAGCCTGTGGCTTTGGTGGAGGTGCTGGCTTTGGTGGAGGTGCTGGCTTTGGAGGGGGCTCTGGCTTTGGAGGGGGCTTTGACCTCGGTGGTGGCTTCGGTGGCGGCGATGGCCTCCTCTCCGGCAATGAGAAGATAACCATGCAGAACCTGAATGACCGGCTGGCCTCGTACCTGGACAAGGTACGAGCCCTGGAAGAGGCTAATTCAGATTTAGAAGTGAAAATCCGAGACTGGTACCAGAAACAAGCCCCCACCAGCCCCGCCCGGGACTACAGCAATTACTACAAGATAATTGAAGACCTCCGAGACAAGGTAAGATATTCACATGTAGAGGAGTTATAAGAATGCAAAAGAATCATGGAACTGCCTATTCCATGTCTTTAAAATAAGCTCAAATAATTAGAAAAGAAATACTGACTTTTTCAACCCCAAATACACTGAGGTCATGAGCAGAAAAGAACAGCTTCTTTTCAATTTAAATACCAAATATCTTATCCTGACAATGTGGTGTTTGTTGAAATTAAAATGTTCACATTAAAAGTTAGCAAAACATGGCAAAATGTGTTTAGATTTATCAATATATGTATTCAGGAACCAAATAGTAAAGAATGTGACAGGTAGGCCTCCAAGGCTGGACAGGTAATTCTCCTGGCTGCAGATAAGATCAGGGGTTGTACCAGTGTATTTCCTAATGACAGTTCTAATCCGTGTTGCACAGAGTATCTCAGCTCTCTGGTTTGCTCATGGAATTTATTTCACCGTTACTCAGAGGAACCTTTCTCTGTGTTTCTCAACTGACAGATCCTTGCTGCTACCATTGACAATTCCCGGGTCATTCTGGAGATCGACAATGCCAGGCTGGCTGCCGACGACTTCAGACTGAAGTAAGTTCACCTGGGGCACATTTCTCTTTACTCGTCTTCACTTTGCTTCTCTCTCTCAAAACAGTTTTCTGAAGTTTGGTATTAATTTGTAGGTAGAAAATAAAGTTCTTCAGTCACTGAAGGGCACATTTTGAAATTATGGACAGGTATTTTTCCTTGGTAACTTCTCTGATGCAAAAACCCTGGGAAATGAAATCAATTGATGAAGGACCAATTCAGAGTATAAGCCTGACAGAACAAAGCCTCTGTATCACTGAGCTGTTTGCATAATGAATTATAGCCCATGTCTTCTTTTATTCGTGATGCTCTTAACTATTTTTCACTAGCCTGACTCACAAGGGAAAGAAGGCAGGAATAGGGTGGCTTTTTTGCTGAGAAAGAACAGAGTGGCAGGAAGAGATCGCTGTGGGGCTGCAGCAGTTCTCTGCCAAAGAGCCTGAAATTCAGAACCGAAAGACCAAGAGCTACGTGGGGCTTTTCCAGGTCCTGGGCTCAGCAGCACGTTCAGTCAGATGATAAAGGTCCCTGCACAGCTGCTCTTCCCTTGCAGCGATGCACCTGCAGGTTTAGATTTCCCCTCTCATGCCCCAGGCAGTCCCAGGCCACCTGTGCTTTCCTCCCTCCAAATCCAAGAGGACACTGCAAACGGCCTGTCCTGTTTGACAGCATTTCTCTTGGTGCTGATAATCCTTATCAGGTTCTGCAAGGTGGAAAGTCACGTCCTCCTCAGGAACAAAGTGAGATGGCAATGCCTGTGCTTGCATGTGCCGTAGGTGGATGTTGGAAAAAAACACCTTTCCTCCTTTTACACTTCTTCTCAATCTTGTTTCTCCTTTGAACTGCAGGTATGAGAATGAGCTGATCCTGCGCCAGGGTGTGGAGGCCGATATCAATGGCCTGCGCAGCGTCCTGGATGAGCTGACCCTGTCCAGGGCTGACCTGGAGATGCAGATCGAGACCCTGAAGGAGGAACTGGCTTATCTGAAGAAGAACCATGAGGAGGTGAGTCTGGACAGTGCAGAGAAGAGATTGCTTCCCTTTGAAATTTATGACTCTTGTCAGCGAAACATATGTGTGAGTAGGGAAGCTGTGCAAGGAGAGAGAAAATGTGATAAATGTTTCATGTGTGTTCCACCTGTGATAACTGACAGCATGGCTCCTGTGTGCCATGGCAGGGGGCAGGAAGGATGTGAGAGGAGGGAGCCTGATCTTTCTGTATCCTCTGCCTTCTGCCCATGCAGGAAATGAAGGAGTACTCAAACCAGCTGAGTGGCACAGTCAACGTGGAAATGGATGCAGCTCCTGGCATCGACTTGACCAGAGTTCTCTCCGAGATGAGGGAACAGTACGAAGCTCTGGCTGAGAAGAACCGAAAGGATGCTGAGGCCTGGTTCTTCACTCAGGTACACACCAATGAACAGCACAGGGATGCACTGCCTCCGCATTACCACCCCAGCAGGTGCCTCCCTCCCTTCTCAAAGTACTAGAATTCTTTTTATACAGTATATATGTGATTTTACAGTTGTTTTTTCCTTTCAGACTGATGAGCTGAACCGTGAAGTTGCCACCCACACCCAGCAGATACAGACCAGCAAATCTGAGATCACGGAACTGCGCCGCACCATGCAGGGCCTGGAGATCGAGCTCCAGTCGCAGCTCAGCATGGTACGGACCTGCCCCAAGCACATCTCCAGGCACTGCCTCGCACTGTCCCCACCCTCTCTTGCTGCCCTGCCTCTCCTTATCCCCCTCTGTGGCACAATCCTGCATTGTAACCTATTCTGGCATGATTCCACTTTAGAAAGCCGGGCTGGAGGCCAACCTGCGGGACACGGAGGGCCGATACTGCGCGCAGCTGGCTCAGATCCAGGCGCTCATCACCAGCGTGGAGGAGCAGCTGGGCGAGCTGCGCTGCGACATGGAGCGCCAGAACCAGGAGTACAAGATGCTCATGGACATCAAAAGCCGCCTGGAGCAGGAGATCGCCACGTACCGGCAGCTGCTGGAGGGCCAGGACTCGCAGTACGTGCCCCTGCCCAAACCCTGATGCACAGATAGGGCAGTAACAGGCACTGTGTGCTGCGGGAGCTGTGGCTGAGGCACACTGCACACACAGCCTGTGGAGCACTGGCAAAGCAGTGCCCAGTAAAATCCCTGGTGCTGCCATAACTCAGGCTAAATCTGCACATCAATGGTGCTGAGGATTTGAAAATAAAAATGCCACCGATTTGACTACAATGAATTACAGAAGGCACCAGGCACCATATGTATGTCTCACATAACCCTCTGTTTGCACTGGAATTAGAGCCTTTGGCCTGAAACAACCTATAAAACCTGCTCCTGGTATTTCTTTAGCCCTTGGCTTTCTACATTTGTGCAGAGTTGAAAATACCCATCCTCGCACACTGGTACCCCCAGCTAGAAAAGAGTTCGGTACAGATCCCAGCTTATTTCAGGAAAATCTGCTTTTTTGTGCCCATTCCTCATATCTGATCTATACATTAATTACCTTTGATTTCTGAGGAGGAATCAGTTCCTTATATAGTCTCTAGAAGAGGCATTCTGAGGAGAGGAGCAGGATGTGAAAACATATCAGGACAAGGAACTGGTCTGACTACTGTTCCCATTCCCTCTCAAGTACATAGGAGTGGATTTCAAAGCTGAAAGCACCTTACCACCACCTCTAGTAACAACACACCTGAGAAACCAGCCATTGAGAGCAGCTGTGTGAAATCCTGGCTGTTCGCACAAATTCCTAAATGGATCAATGGTTTCAGGGGACAGGGTTAGGGATGGTCATTAATCAAATATTTCTGTTTCTCTACAGGATGTCAGGAGTGAACCCCAAGGATGGTAAGAAATATTTTTATTTAACAAAGAGCTGAAAGGAACAGGGAAAATAGGGTTAAACAAACCTATTGTGTTTTTTGCCTTGGGTTTCTTCTTACTACCACAGATTCCATTCTCCCTGCAATGACCACGTTATGTACCATGTAGAGACAAAACCATAATGCTTTGTTTTATGTGCAGTTTTGAAACCAGGAGCTTGCCAAAACAATTGCATGAATTGCTCATGGGATTCTAAATGACCCAAATCTCCCAGATTCCTAAATTCCTCTGCTGATGCACACAACATACTAATACTTCCAAATCCACACGAGATGTGCACTCCTAAATTTTTCTGGATAAGGACTAGGAGGGAAAGTAGATAAGATGTAAAGGCAGTTCTGCCTTTGATATGCGAAAAATCTTGTGAGGAAACAAACACAGCCTCACTGCTCAGCTCCTCAGGGTCTTGGCAGGGCTTTTTTTTTTTTCCTTCCCTATGTCATTGTTTTATTCCTCCTACCAGCAGCATTTGGGAGCAGTGGAAGACGTCGCATTAGCACAGAAGATGATGGAAGATCTGGTTCTACCCGTGAAAGGAGATTCCCATAAAGAAATACTGAATCCCCTCTTGCATGTGACACCACATGGAACCAGTGCAGCCTCTATACTGGCCAATGCTGAGAGAAAGAGCCTTTCACTTCCCCAAATCACAAGAATGTATCCCAGAATGTCTTTCCTTAACTTGCTCTGCCTCTGTGCACGAGCACTGACTCACTGGGTCAGAGATGCCTGCTCTCTGTCAGTCTTCTGTTGTTCCCTAAATAATAAAGTTTCTGTTCTGCTTGTGCAAATATATCCAGCCTAGTGGTGTTTTTTGGAGTCAGTGTGGCACTGCCATACACAACCCGCACACTGTCCCAGAGGGGATAACAGCAGCAATAACAATCATAATTTTAATAATCATAATAGCAGACATGGTGACAAATGAAAAGATAAAAAGTGCCATTAGGTTGTTCCAGGAATCTGGAGCTGGAATCAATAAAAAAACTGAAAAGATAACGTAAAAAATCCTGAAGCTCTTTGTCCCCAATTCCAAGCTCACAATGGAGCTGCAATTCATGCACAAATAAAATGCACCTCTGGAAAAACTGTTATTTTTCCATATGTTTATTTGTGTTCCCTTACTGCCTTCAGCACAAAGGGAAATTCCCTCAGCTCCTGAGGAAGCAGCAGGCATGGTCCAGATGAAATGAGCTGCCCAGAGTCTGCTGTGACTGACTTGGTTTTCACTCAGCAGGCAGACCTTCCCCAGCCCGTGTCAGTGCTGTGGCTGCTGGACTGGCCACATCACCTTCTCCCAGCTGCAAATCCACAGCAGGACTGAGGAGATGCTGACAAAGCTTTAAGATCCTGATGAATCCCAACCTCAGAAGCACATAAGGCAGTTAACTAAGTGCTATACTTTGCTCCCATACCCTGTTTGGAAAAGCTGTCCTTAGCCCCAGGGACAGGTATTTCAAACCACATAATACTGTCTGCAAAAATGATACCATTTCTAGAATTACATATTCTATTTTCCTTCCAACCTCTTTAGAGCCACTACTTTTGTATTTCCAATTTTCTGACATTTAAAATAAAGAAATCTAAACTCCTGGCACCACCAGTTTGGCCATGAATGAGGCTGCAGGATCACTGGTTCTGCTGGTAAGAAATGCACATCCTGCTGGTATTCCCACTGGTAGGAACTGGGAAGAGGTTCTTTCAAACTCCAGCAAAGCAGCATCACAATCCACCAGAAAAGGAAAGTCAAACAGTAAAAATTAAATTTTTTTCCTGCTCCAAAACCCAGGTAACTACTGCTTGTATCACTCAAACATCAAGAGGGGGAATTTCCTACAGCCACCGGCAGCTATCCATCCATTTGTATTCCAGATGGAGGAACTGAATCAACCAGTGATGGTTGCAGGACATTGACCTGTACAATGAAGCTGCCAAAATATTCTCCTGTACTTGAACTGCAGCCTAGAAAGTCAGCTCAGTTTGCTTTCCCAATTCAGTACAACCAGCACAATTCCCAAATGGAGCAGTCAGGGACTGTGCATTCCTCTGTTCCCCAGCACTCAGGTCCCAGGAAGCATCCAAGGGTGCCATCTGCTGACAAGGGTTTATTTCCTCACTCTCATCACCACTTCCGTTCTCTGCTTTAGATTAAAGAGGTGACTAAACCCAAGTCCCACAGTGTAGCCTTGACAAAGAGCCGTGTCGGGTTTTGAAGTAAGTTCTTTGGTCTTTTTCAAGGCTGAGCTTCAGAGGAAGCACTTCCCATGTCCCAGACCTCCTGTGCTCTGTATTACTTGCAAGAGAAAACACGGTTCTGGTTTTCATGATGGAGTAACTCCACAAAACACTCAAGGAGTAGCACAGAGTCTCTCTGGTCTCACACACTGCCAGTCTCACTGCCAGACAGCTTGGGAATGTCACATGAAGTGAAGGATTCATTTTATTTCCCATACTATTATGTAAATACATGGGCATTTCCATTTCAGTGTAACAGTTCATAGACACCAGCTTGCTGGATTGAAATTCAGTCTGAAATTGATCTCTGGTGAGATGAACTGAAAAGCAGGATATCATCAGTTCTATCATAATTTGGGGTTTCTTTTTTTGAAGTTAGGCTCTCAGTTTTTGTCTGGTGCTTCAAGCTCAGCCCCCTCTCCAGCAGCAGGGCTGACCCTGAACTGCAGCTCTGGACAGTGCTGTCACCAGAGAGTATGGGGAGAGCCAAGCCTTGTACTCACTGAAAAACCCTGTTTTCGGGGGATAATTGTCCCGAACAGTTACAAACGGCAGCATCTCTCCACACCGAAGTGCCTGAGGAAGGAGACGGAGCGTGTGCTCAATAGAAAGGGAGGAACTGGGAACGGGGTGGAGGAGGTGCTGAGCAGAGCCGAGCCCGAGCCACAAGGAGGAGCCCAACACCTGCTCTGTCAGGAAAGAGGCCGGGAGGTACCGGGGAACGCTGGAGTGCATCAATTCCTTATTGCTGCAGCATTCCAGAGGAAACAGAGAAAAATACACCCCTTCGGGTTTCTCCCAGCACAGTGTAACTCAGCTCCGTGCAGTCTCCCTGATCCCAGCGATCAGGATGAGCAGCAGGGCCAAGGCAGTCCCTGGGAAAGGGCTGAGCTTTCACCTGGGTAAGGAAACCAACCTCTTCCCAAATCTTCCTCCTCCATCCCATCCCTCAGTTGCACACTAGAACTACCCTTCAAGACAAGGTAATCCACTAACCCCAGCGGTTGCCACGGGAACACTTCCCAGTTCAGCCCCCACATGAGGAACAGGACCTGCCTGTGGCAGCCGGACTCGCCCATTCCGTGTTTGATGGAAGTAGCTCGACAGAAAGTTACTGAGACTTTTGAGGACTGTTCCTGAATGATTGCCAAGTCAATTTTCAAGGCTGGCAGCTTTAAATAATTACTTGAAGCTTTTGAGTGTTGCCACAAACTCACACCGTAAAGATTTTCTATAGCGAAAGATATAAATATCTTAGCAGTATTAATGCTGGGAACAGCAATAAATCCCTGCATTGCTGCCTATTGCAACAAGACCACTGAAACAGGACTGAGCCTCATGAGAATCATGAGAAAATGAGCAGAAAATATAAAGTATCTAATTCTCATGGATTTCTCCCAGGAATGGGCAGCTGCAAGGAACAGCTGGGCATTACTGGCTCTGGACTGGAGTTTTTTTAGTTTAGAAGTTGGATCACTTCATTAAAATCTCATGTCTCCCACAGGCTGAAGCTGTTGGTTGTTAATGATGGCTGGCAGGACATGCTGTGTTTGAGGAGCCACAGGTTTGAGGATCCACAGGCTGTTGTAATTCTGCAGCCTGAGAATTACAACAGAAAGTATCTGCAGAGCCCCATCCCTGCGCCAGCTCCCCATTTATTCCCCTCACGAGCAGGAAAACATAACATGCTAACTACAGGGTTAGAGAGAAGTCTGAGGCAGAGCTGATCCTGCTCCACACCTACGGATTTTGGCCACACCTCACTATTATCATATGAAAAGAAAAAGAAAAAAAAACCCAAACAAGCGAAAGGAAAGCAATCTGGTATGTGGCTGATTCCAAACAACAACAGTGTGCAGGCTCATAAATGCTTCAGAATTGACCAAGAGGAAGCACGTTTCGTGATGACACAATCTTGTTGCTGTAGTCATTCATCGAAGGGAAACTCCCACAGGAAAAGGCATAAAGCTGCTCAGGGAAGGCGAAGAGGCTGCTCAGTGCTAGGAAGCCAAACCCAGGGTTCGATTCACACAGAGCTAAGCATGAGTACCAGCCAAGGCCCTTTCCAGTTTTTTCCTGAGTCCCTCAGGGGTAGTCCAGGGTGTGGTTTGGCCCAGCAAGGAACTTCTTACAGAGCGTCAAGTGCAGATGGTGGTGCCAGCAGCACACATCCCTCCTTCTCCTCCGCCAGACCCCTCTGGCTGCCTGCAGGAGGGGCACCCTGGGCAGGCTTCGGCGAGCACCATGGGGAAAGCATCTTCCTGGGGGGGAATGAGAAACAGACTATGCAGAACCTGAATGAGCGCTTGGCTGCCTACCTGGACAAGGTCCGTGCCTTAGAAGCAGCTAATGCTCAGCTGGAGAGCTGCATCCTAGAGTGGCACAGGACTAAGTCTCATGGAAAGAGGCATGACTTCAACCAGTACGAGCAAAACGTCACTGACATGCAAAGACAGGTAAGTCAGAGCTGGGACTGTGGAATTCTGTGCTCTTCTGAGGAGTCTGGGCTGTCCTTTATGCTGGTGGCTTTCCTTTAAAGAAGTTAAATAAAACCTTTGAGATGTTAGAAATCCTCAGGAAGGTAGTCCCAGGACTTGGGAATAGACATTCTTTGTGCTCACAAGGAGGAGACTGGGCACCAGAAAGGCTGGAAGGGGGCAAGGGGGATTGTACAGAGACTGGCAGAGTAGCGGGATCCGTGTGCTGCCAAGTGTTCCTTTCTGCACTGAAACTGGGGTTCAAGTAACTGCGTCTGGCAGAATTTTGGCTTTTTGACAAGCAAATTGCAAAGCAGGAGGAGAGCAGAGCCTGCCCCTCTCCGGCCGCTGTCTCCAGACAGACTGGGGCATTCCAGCTCTTTGATTCCTGTGGTAGCAGACAATGAAACTACAGGAGTTTTGGGACCAATGAGCTTATGTAATCAGATGGAAAAATACTTCATTGTAATTAAGAAAATAGCAGTGACAAATTCCTTGTGGATGTTTTCACTATAATTAAAAGGCGAATTTCTGGTTCCTGCCAGTAGTTAATATTAACGTTCAACAGTAACTCTTTCAATCGTCCAAACTCACGTGTCTTCAAATTTAAGCATAATATTAATCTGTATTCATAATGAACATCCTTAGCACTGTAACCAGCTGTGTGACTAATCAGTGTAATTAACTTTACATACCCATATGGGGCAAAACTCAAAGCTCTTCCAAATGCAACGTTGTCATTTTCCCTCCACTTTTTGCAATACAATTACTTGGCATTCTCAAAACCCCGAGAAATTCTTTTCAAGAGGGCTTGGAAATGGTATTAATCCACGTCTTTGCTGACTGGGGCCAGGGACATAATCAAACTCCGTGCTCACTGTTAAAAGTGTTGCCTCCAGGCAGAAGATGAGGCACCCCGACCACAGCCTGTGTACGGAGAGCCAGAACTGTCATCACCCATTTCTGTTTTAAGGATAAAGAAAGGTCACTGTCCCCAGAACTGGCACTGGAGCACTGTCCTTTTTAACTGAAAGAGAAATAAAAACTTGTTCACCAAGAACATAAATGTGTACAGGTTGATTTGGAATTAATACATCAGAAAGGTTTAGAAAGACAAGCATAAAACTATGATGGTGACTGGGGCAAAGCCCTCACTTTTGAACAGGCTATACCCAAACCACTGATTTTTAGCTCTCACCCCTTAAACAGCTGTCCCTGGCCACAGACACCTGGAGGCTGGTGGCTGTGCTGGTTGAGGCAGGAAGGGCCAGGAAAGGATCATTTACAGATGACAATTCAGTGCTTGAGCCCAGAATTTTAACTTTCTCTATAAATTACTGCAATTAGCACCAAGTCTGCCAGTAAAATGAGTGAAACTATAGCATCTAATTATTAACCATAATTAAATTAATTAAACATTAATTTAAAAAGTGAAACTAATTTAGCACCTAAAATAAAATTTAGACCAAAATTAGGATACTATATCCAATAACCCATAAAGTCTGTTATATACTGTCTGTCTGAACTTGGAGGCATTTAATCATTTGAGTCCTGTATTTTGGCCCACACTCTTCCCTGGATACATGAATTCAGGATGAACATTTCAGGTGGAGTGACAAGTTGCCTTGCTCCAGCCTGACTCCACTGTAACCCAGACACATAGTGAAATAGCACCTGTTCTTCAGGTAACTGTCTCATTCAAACACCTTGTGCTGCTAAATAAGCCAAGTGACCTACAGAGCACTCCAGGAGATGGGACAAAGGACAGGAGACATGAGAGGGAGTCAGTGCAGGAAGCCTTCTTGGAAAATCCTTGGTTTGAGAAGGAATTGGAGTGTGTTTCCTATATAATAACATGTGAGTTCCTAATGAAGCTATCTCTAAGTTTGCAGACTGGTACTAATGATGCAGCCACGTTGCTGAGGGATTCAGTGAGGAATTCCCTGTGATCATTAACAGGTAGCTGGCACATGTGGGATTCCCTGCTGGCAAAGCACCCAAGTGCTCAGATCTCACAGAAAGAGTCACACAGCAATTCCTTACATGTGTGTGGTTATGAAATGGCACAAGGATGAAGAACTCCTGTTGCTTTCTCATCACCTTGTAGATCTCTCAGTAGGATTTACCATTCTCCAAGGCTGTATCCAAGAACTATCTCTTCTCTGACACCAAATTCCAGGCAGCCACACATTCAGAGTATTGTTATAGTTCTTCTGATGGCCTTGATTGTGTCCCAGGGCAGGATCCGAGGTGTGCTAATTGCTCAGGAACGCACAGTCTGTAACAGATTAGTTAAACATTCCACCTTCTTATTTACTACGAGAGGTGAACCTTTGACACTTCAGGAGAATTTTGTCATTTCCTCATTTCTTTGTGATTCATTGAGGTGTGGGAAGTTTTACTTGAAGGTGCTGAGGGCTCTGTAAGTGATGTCAGTGCAGCCGCGGTGCCCCTTGGTTTGCTCTGTGGGTGCTGAGTGAAGGTGCCTGGTGCGATTGTGACCGTGCTCCTCTTTCCTCTCTGTTAGAAAAGGACTCGATGATTTATGATTTCTTGATTATCATGTGTGAGTTCCTGCTGGAATTCTTCCAAAGATTTTGCACAGAATGCTGAGCTTTTTGCATCTATAGTTAAAAGCTATCCTGTGTTACCAGGGACTCACAAGCCTTTCCAGTATGTGCTGAGTACACTAAAGGAATGATGAGGTTGCGCTTCCTCCTGCACCTTTTAAGGCAATTTTCAAATCTCAAAGCGAAATCAGAAACATGAACTAATTCCTCCATGCTGCTGGAGTTACAGGTGAATAACTGAATGGGCCACAAGTCCATGCCAGTGGCATTGTCCATGTGACTCCAGGCTGAAGCCCACGGTGCACTGAGGGCCCTGCCCATGAGTTGCTGCCACCGTCCCCGTAGTGCCTCTGCACCTCAACACCAACTCAGAGAGGTGTTCCTGCACGTGCTGCTTTTTTAGTATATCATTAATTCCAGCATCTGACTGTATTCAGACACAGCTTAATGGTTCTTACTGAAATTTGCCCTAAAGATGCCCAAGGCAGCTTTGTCAGCAGTGCTGGACAGGATCAAAATCCAGTCACAGAACCAGAGAAAGGTGATGATTGTTACTCTGGAATAAACCATGAAATATGTGTAATATAATTCATATCCTCTACCTGGCCAGGAATAAGATGACAACTCTTGGTTCATACCCAAAAAAGTAAGACTAAGAGTAAAGTAAGATTATGGACAAAAATTGCAAACCATCTACACGAATCAGGAAACTGGGTTGCTATCATTCCTGTGCTCTCCTTTACGTGGTAATTCTGCAAGCAGCAGGGAGGCTAAACCAGCACAGGTTATCTACTGTAACTGAGTCTCCTGTTGGATTCTCTGTTTTCCAGATTGAGGATGGCAAGATCACCAATGCCAGTATCCTTTTACAAATCGATAATGCTAACATGGCATCTGAAGACTTCAGGCTCAAGTAAGCTCCTTTGGTTTTCTGATCAAGTTTGAAAGAGGAGTAAGCAAGATACTGTTTTTTCTTGCTAGTACAATAGGGAGGTAATTTTACTGAGGTTTTCTGGTGATACCGGATGAATAAAAACAATGTAGAGCAGGGGAAAAAAAACTAAAAGGATGTAAAACCCACAAATGATTGCTGAAGAACCTTGAGTCACCCTGTTTATGATACTTAGTGCAGGTCCTGACGAGCAGGTTTGACAGCAGACACTTGATACTTGTGACAAAAGGCACTTAAAACTGTCATCTGGGATTACAAATTATCCCCTCTACGCACTGCACTTCCCAGTCCAGCCCAAATCTATTTCCTGGACTTATCACCTCTTCTGTCAGCTCCTCGGGGAATATCTGTCCTTCCGTAGCTTCTGCTTAGGAGTCCTGTACATTCTGCTGCAGTAACGGGGCCTCTCTCCTTGGCTCCCAGTACAGTCTGATTTTTCAGTACATTGAAAGGCAGTTCTCAGTCCAACTAAAAAGCCAGAGTGTTTGGACAGAAAGCTTCCAGGCAGGTGTTTGCGAAGAAAAGGAACTGACACTTCTGTAAGTGTGGCTTCTTAGGAATCAGAAAGATTTCTCTTATTTCCAACAGCTGATGATCAGCTATAAAAAAATATCCCAGTTTTTGGCAATATTGTGACAAACTTGGAGACCCTGAGCGCTGCTGGCCTTTCCTTAGCAGTGAGTAGGAACCAGTGGAACTACTTGGAGGGATGGGACTCATAGACTGAGTCTGATGGGATCAGTGTAGGAACACCAACAGAGCCCACAAAAGATGGAGTAAAGGGAGAGAGATGCTGAGGAGCAGAAGTGCTTCCCATGCCCAAGGGAAGGCATGGCAGCATCTCCCTGCCTTTGGCTTGCTACAGACACTGCAACAGGTTAGAGAGGAATGGGACTAACTGGCTTCCTTCATTCTTTTCCTACCTTCCGAAGGACCAAAAAAATTACAATTTTGGAAAAACATTGATTGCTGATGCTATTTTCAGAGAATCATATCCTCAAAGCTTTCACAACCTGGTGAATGTTAAAGTGCAAAAAGGGAAGTGAAAGAAAGAGCAATTTTTTTTCCCTTACCATATAGGAGAAGTTGTGAGGGAGAAAGGAAAATGAAATACAAAAACAGTGAAAACCATCTTATTGTTAAGACTCTTCAAAAATATTCAAATAGTGTATTTTAGAAACAGAATTTGTTCCCTTGGTTGTTTGTTCTCTCTAGTTCCCTACACAGAGGACTTTAGCAAGTCTAACTTCTCTTTGATGTTCCATATGCAAGAGCCTGAACTGGGCAGCTCTCAACACGCACCGCGTGTCCTCTCTTTCCTCATAAAGATACGAAGCAGAGAAGTGTCGCAGGCAGGGAGTGCAGCTGGATGTGGAGAACCTGCGGAAAGAGCTCGACGGCCTGACCATTATTAACACAGATCTGGAAATGGAAATTGAAGGCTTGAGAGAAGAGCACATCCTCAGGAGGAAAGACCACGAGGAGGTAGAAAAAGTTCCACTTGGTAAAATCCTATCGCACAAATCTTCACTAAGGTGTAATTAACTGAGTAAGACCCGCAATCTATAAGTGGGATTGATGATTCAGGACCTAATCCTGTTTCTGAAGCAGCCAATGAGAGTCAGGTGAGGCACAAAGTCTGCGTCTGCTTTACCAATTACACCAGGGTTTCAGAGAGAACAGGCTGTCATAGTATCTCCCACCCATCCGTCATATGCAGCTACTAATAACTGACACATTGGACAGAAATGTTCTCAGAAGGATACGAATACACAAGACTTGAAAGAAATAGGAAAAGTTACTGGGTGCTATTGAGTTTTACCCATCACACACTTTTCCCTCAGTCCTGGATATACCACTTCCCAGATTCACAGAAACACAGGGGGGTTGAGGGTTGGGAGGGACCTCTCGAGGTCCTCTTGTCCACCTCCCCCACTCAAACAGGATCAGCTGGCCTGAGCTAAACAGACCTCAAATTCTTGAAGGATCCAAATTAAAAAAGAATGGTTGGTGAAATCAAGCAAAATTACTCATTCTTGCAAAATACTCAGCACAGTAATTAGATAATAATTCTGAAAAGCCACGCTGCTTTGAATCCTTCCAGAGCTACACCCAGTGCTCTCTGTTATTCCACATTTATAACACCACTGGTTGAAACGTGCTGGTTTCATTTTGCTTGATCTGGTGTTGTTTGCAGTTATCACCTAACGCAGACCCAAATGTCCTGCTCGGTGGGCTATGAAAGCAGAGAATAAAACACGGGGTTACAGAGCAGCAGGTGCCTTTGGCTGATCCCCTGACAGCCAAGGAGAGTTGTTGGAGGCAAGGAACCAACACAGCCATCTGTGTGTCCAGCTGATCTGCAGTCGGTGATGTCATACCCCAGAAGGCTCCTTTGCCTGAGCGCTTTGAAAATGGTACCAGGCACAGAAGGTTGTGCTACACCAGAAGGAATGTTACCCTACCTGCCCGACTGGTCCTGTAATTATGTTGTTTACACAGTAATTATATGCTTTAATCCAATTATTCCTTTAACAATTACATAGAACTTTTACATTACTCTCCTGTAAACTTAGTTATAGTTCCATAAATATTAACATAAAGAGTAAGAAAGATGAAATTACTGTTAGATTTTCTTCAAAGGTTTTGGGTTCCTAATAGAAAAATAAATAAAAAATGGCAGTGCTTCTTCATTAAGTCCATTTCTTCCAGAAGCATTCTATGAAAAGATCTTCTCACATTTTTTATTGAGTTCTGCCGCAGAAGCAAATATAAGTCACTGGTTTAAGTCACATCAGAGTATTATGAATATATAAATTTTCCAAACAATGTTAACTTACTAGATGTATAACGATTCCCCCACCAAACCACTCTGTGATTCTGTGGTTCTGTGAAAACTCTCCACTTTCATAAATGAGTTTGCTTGTTCCCTCTGCTAACACATGAACAGGATATGGAAGCAAATCGCTCCGCACAAGACTTCAAAGTCAGCATAAAAGTAAAGGCGGCCCCTCCTGAGGACTTAGGCAAGATTCTGGCAGAAATAAGAGAAGATTATGAGGCCATAATTGAAAAGAATCGCCAAAGCCTGGACAATTGGTACAAAGAACAGGTAACAGCTATTCCCTGCTCTTTTCCAAGATCCCTGTGGCTGTACCTGCCTGACCAGGGTCAGCAAAGCTTTTCTGTTGCTTCTGCTCCGCAGAGCTCAGCCGTGTCCCTGACAGCAACCCCCAACCCTGAGCAGATCCAGCGCAACGAGAACGAGATCAAGGACCTCACGCGGACTTTGCAGGCCCTGGACATTGAGCTGCAGGCACAGATTAGTAAGGTATCTGCTGCAGACATCATGGGCTGCTCTCTCCTACCCCAAGTCATTTAAATCTATACTCTAGAATAACTTTATGCAGTTGCTGAAGTAGGAGGGAAATTGGAATTCAGATCATGCTTGACTTTGACAGAATATGCAAAATAGAATCAGCAACCATCACTAGGAAGTGAAAAATTCGTGTCTCTCCTTAGAACAAAATACTGGGAGAAGAGGAGAAGGGATAGCTGACTCCATGGTCCAGAAGACAGAGAATAATGCAAAGTTCACATTTGCAACCACTATTTAATGCATGAAATATACAAACTCTTAAAAACATTTTCCAAACATTACTCAACTCTTGTATAAGTTAAAGCTCACATCCCAGTGACCCAGAGACTTTGGGGCCATTGTGGACAGTCCATGCAGGACTGGCAGGAGAGGCAGCAGTTCCAGGAGCAGAGCTTTGAGCAGAATGGATACAGCAGGGAGAAATGACTCAGCTTTGCCTCTCTTGCACACACGACACAGCTTCGTGGTTCTGCTGCCTTCACAGGAATAGTTATGCAAATGCATAAGTGTTTAAATTACCTCAGCCTTAATTTTGCAATCTTCTAGCTAGAGACCGAATTTGCTGGTATTTCTGCATTATATCTACCACATAAATAATAATCATGGTCTTGGTATTATCTGCTCCACCAGAAACACATGCTGGAAGACACCTTGTCCGACACTCGGAATTACTACGCTGCTGCTCTTCAAAACATGCAGCAGATCATCTCCAAGTGTGAGGAAGAGCTGAGCCAGGTTCGTCATGACATGAAGCAGCAAAATAACCAATACAAGGTTCTTCTTGGGATCAAAACCCGCCTGGAGAAGGAAATTTCCACGTACCGCCTGCTGCTGGAAGGGAATGCTGACGGGTAAGGCAGAGCTGCCCCAACTGGAACAGATGAGAGGAGAGTCCTCATATTCGGGTTATTTATTTGTTTGTTTGTTTATGCTTAATCAAAGCTTGTGAGTTCCATACTACATCAAGGGTTGGTATTTTAATGTGATGGATCGTAATAAAAAGCCGGAGCCACCTGAAGTACAGAGACACTTGTATCCATGTAATTTGGATCACCTAAATTAATATAAGATTTTATTAAAAAAAAGTAAATTCTCCACTCCCATAGCACGGCCATCTCAGCATAGCAAAGTACTGCCCTCGTCTTTGTTCTCTCCTCTGGTTTGTACAAACTCAGAGAAGGAAGATCAGCAGCCTTTAGAACCAAAACTCTCGGCAGGGAGGACAGTGCGGCCCCAAGGACAGGGGTCTGTGTCCGAAACCAAACTGGGATCAACCTGAGTAACTCGGAATACACGAGAGCCAATGCACCTTCCCCAGGAGCAATAGTGAATGTGCTCAGGGACGGTTCCAAGTGAGATTATCTACCAAAGGGAAACCTCATGGGGTAAAAAACTATAATTTTTTTTCAATTTTTTTTTTTTTTTTTTGTTTTGTTTTGTTTTGTTTTAAATTTCATCTCCTAGTGGGATGAGGTGTCCTTAGAATCAGCAAGAAGAAGGGGATGAAAAACTTCTTGAAATTAGTATAACCATTACTTTCTCTCTGTTATCTTTACAGGACAGCAAGAAAATCTGAAGCTAAAGGTAAATGTCCCATACTTTGTTCTCTGCAGTGACTCTTAATTAGTGTCATTTCCAATCAAATTTTCCTCAGAGTAATTTTAACCTCACCTGACTGAGCTGTGGAAGGTGTGAGTGGCAGGTAAGGCTCACGCAGGCTGTATTTGAGAACCATTGCAGTGGTTCCTGGCTGCTCCCTGCAGAGCTCCTGGGCTGCCTCAGCCCCAGCTCTGTCAGTCACACACGTGGCCACAGCTCAGGCTCCAGACTAAGCTTTCCTGGGATGTGAGGAGGCACAGAGACTCATCGGGTGACTAAAACAGCGTTAGGGCTTGAGAGCAAACCAAAAATCTGCATGTCTGGGAACTCATATTCTGGCATGAGCATGACCTGCAGACATTCCGGATTATCTGCTGGATTTGCATTGGCTGGGCTGTCGCTGTGTTAATCATTTGCCCTGACCTGGACCAGACCCAGGGTGACTTTCAGCACATTTCACACAGAGCAATAACAAATATTGACTTAAATGGAAACATGTAAAGCTAACTCAGTCAAGAGGCAGGTAAATGAGCGCAAATGAAGCTTTCCCTGCATGGCCTCGTCTCATCATTGCCCCTTGGCTAATTAAACTTCCCTTCCTTTCAGAACACGAGGGGCTGAGCAAACAAAAGCTCACAGCGATCGTCCACGACAGCGTGAACGGGGAGGTGGTGTCCTCCACCATCAATGAGATCCCCCCACAAGCCTGAAGGGAAGTTCTGCCAACCAGTGGCTTTCCCAGTGGCAGCTCCCACAGCCCCGCCAGGAACGGTGTGCTGTGGGCTGGCTCCCCATGTGTGGATCAGGGACACTGCAGTGAACTCACTCCTAAAATGATCTGCAGCCTGATCTGAAAAGTGCCACACAGGTCTGGGTGTAGCTGATATTGGTAGTTTAAAGAGCTTTTAGTCACCAAAATGCTGAAGAGAAGTTGATCAATGAAAGCAACTGGCTGAGCCAGTGACAGATGTATCGTGCACATCTCCCGGGGGCAGGAATCTTACTCTGGGATTCAGTTATTGCTCTGCAAATTAACTACAATTTAAAGGGAATAATCTCTCAACTTTTTTCCTGGTCTTATGCCTCTTATCACATACCTCACTGCAGCAAATAAATTTTTATCCATTACTTGTTCTGGTCCTTGGAATTTGTGATTTTGCTTTCCTTTACACATGTCCCAGCCCACTGTGGCAGTGCCACCAACATGGGTTGGGAGTGCCAAAGCCTGGTTGTTTCAAGAGGGACAAAACTGGAAGGACACAGAAAAGAAAAGAGGTGACACAAGTTACAGATGACATTTACATGAACAAACTATTCAAATTCCCTATATACAACTTTTCAGTGTCACTGTTGAAAACAGCATTATGCGTAGGAGTCTTGCAAAGTCACTTAAATAGTCACCTATTTCTTTATTCTTCAGCTTGAGAGACATTTTCTTGCTGTGTCTTTACACACTTTCCTTCAGAGCCTGTAAGTGTTTTTCCAGATACTCCAGATGCAGTGACCCAGGCAATTCAAAAAACCATCTCAGTTATTTAGTCTGATATTAATGTTCACTGTATATCTCAGACTGATGTTAACTCTCTCTGTTGATGGGTTCTGCAGTCAGGACAGACTGGTGTTTGCACTGCGTGCCAACATCAGGGAGAGCCCACGAACTTCCTCCCCCTGCTCAGCTCAGACCCGGACAACAGTAGAGCTGTGCAAAGCTAAAATATGGGCAAGGAAGAGAAACATCATTCAGATGTTTAGATGAGGAAGACTGTAAGGCAGAAGGAAGAGAGACAAAATGGAGCATAATAAGCGTATTGAGGATTTGCACTCCAAAGTCACAGTCTGCGTGTCCAGGGCAGGCTCACAGTCATGAGTGACATTGTCATCACGCGCTTTCATCCCCACTCATGAGGGACTCTCACAAAGGGACTCTTCTGTGACCTGCCTTGCTTTGAAACAGGGCTCACAAAGGAAAGGGAAAATTTCAAAGAAAATGCAGATTAAACTGAACAAAGTCCATCTCTGTGATACAGTGTTCTGCTACCGGCATGTTCAGACCAGTTCCTGACCCCTCTTTGCCTCCCACCCCCCAGATCTCCACCCTTGTTGCACAAAGAGATCCCAAAAGCATTGGATGGATTACCTAATGGTTTCTTTAAACTGGGTAAAACTTGTAATACAGGATTAGTAACTGCTGGCTAATTAACAGTGTCCTTCCTTATGGCTTACCAGATCCAACGAGCCAGACCTGGTGTTTTTAGCATCTGGACAAAATGTGCTGAGGTTTTCTTGAACAATTTTCTGTGTTATTTAAAGATACATTAATTTACCAGATATAAGAACAGAGCCACATTGCTGTGACACAAATAATTATAAAAACTTCTAAGTAGCCCCTTATTTCTACATCAAAGGAAAGTATCTGCTTTGTGCTGGGTTATTGTGCTGAACTACAAGGAAAGAAGAAGGAAAAGCAAGCAATTGAAGTGCTTTGTGGAGCACGCCTGTCCTTATTTCACACTCCTGAGCGCTGCTCAGGCTTTCCTCTGCCCTGTAAAGGCGTCCCCCGTGGGGAGGCGGGATGTGCCCCCCACGCCCTGCCCGAGCAGTGCTGGGTAAGAGGCGGCCGAATTCTCACTCTCCTCTGCTAAGAGGCAGCACAGTTCCCCCATTCCACTGCACCGCTCTGGTGATTTTAACCTTCTCTCACCCCCGTGCCGCTGCACTCCGCACTGGTCAGACCAGTACAGCCCAGTACAGCTCCCAGCACGACCTCTCAGCTCACCCCGTTACTGACACCACCACGCACCCACGGCTCTAACAGCCATTTAAGCGTCTTTTACTAAGTGGAGTAAACCAGCTAGTCCTTAGACACACAAATATTCGTTACACCCCATTCTGTGCTCCAAATGAAAACAAATATTCTACGGCAAAAATTGCTGATTTGCGGAGAACCTCCGACGGCTCCAGAACACTCTGCACAGCTGCAGATTTCTTCTGAGCCGGACAGCTCGTGTCACCGGCCGTGTGTGCCCTGTATCTGGTGGTTACTCATTGCCTCTGAATTTGTGCTTTGGCAAATAAGTTATGCATTTCTAAATGTATTTAGGGTGGGTCTGCACCTTAAATAATAAATAATGATGCTAATATTTACCACTTGCATGCACTGTTAACATCGTATTCTCACACCACACTGAGAGATGAAGTCAGGCAGATAATGAACAGGGGTAGTATTATCATTCCCATTTTATTGCTTAAGAAATTGGAAAAAGAGATGACACAACTTGCTCAAGGCTGCAAAGAAAGTCACTGATAGCCACTAAATTAGAATTCATCACTTCACAGCTTCTACTTAGCCCAGCTATTAGATAATACAACTTCCTGAAGAGCCATTTCCCACTCACAGCAATCCTGTCTGTGTCTGATTGCTTGGAAGAGATAATTCCATTGATTCACTCCAAGTGTTTACGGCCAGTCAGGACCCTGCACATACTCTGATGATGTTCTTCAATGCACTTGTGTCAGCAGCCTGACTGAAATGAGCCCTGTGCAGAGCACAGAGCTGGCGTCTTTGGTGGCTTTGTAGTATTTGGGAGAGTTTAAGAAATGGCACAAGTGGTGCCTCTTTAATCTCAGAACAGTGGCTTGCAGAGAAAGAAATCTTCAGGAGTTTGATGCTGTATGGCTTGAAAAATTACTCTATTAATTCATTATATTGAAATTGATGAGACCCTGCCAGCTGGTATATGTCTGCTTCAGTATTCCATACACACGTTTTGACACCAACAAAATGACAGACCCAGTACCAAAGCAAGTGCAATTTGAAAAATTTAAAGTATCATAAAAAGTAACCCACTCCCAAGTGAATAAATTCAATTTCCCATAAATGGATAACAAAGAAATATCATCAGGAAAGAACAGCATTTCTCAGTCTAAGTGAATGATGCAACAATACTTCTGCAAACCAACAAGACACAGTAACTCAGCCTATAAAAGGAGGCTGAAACCATCGGCACTCGCAGCCGGCTCCTCGCAGTTTCACCTGCCATTTAAGGCAGTCCTGCACGGAATAATCCTCAGCGTGATTTCCAAGAGCCTTGACTGCACTCCAGCCTGGGCATGAGTCACAGCTCATTTCACTTGTAGAAATGTTAAAACTTATTAAGGTGTATTACAATAGGCAGCTCTGGTAAGTGTAGTGTTGATCCCCTGGAAGAGGTGTGCGATGAGGTAATGCAGCCTCAGTTTGTGCTATTAATCACACATTCTTCTGGGGAGCTGGCCCCACACTGCCAGGGGTTTGGCCTTATTTATCAACAGTCACTTCTGCAGAATGCAGGATTTTTGCTTTCTGTTCCTTGTTAATGCGGATGCAAAATTAATAAAGTCGTTTCAGGGAGAGAAGAAAAGAAATCATGCCTTTAGAGCACTGCTGAACCCACTGCTTCCCTGGATTATTGAAGCAGAGAGAATAGGTAGAAGAGCCGGTAAAACATTTCAGTGTCCACACCCTGACCTATAAAGGTTTCTAAAGTTTTGCTGGGAGATGCCTATTCCTGTGTATGAATCACTTAGAAAAAAAGGAAGGATCTATAAACAGGGAAGCAAGAAAGGAAAAATGCAGGAGAGGTTGCACCCCCTGCCCCCCCCATGTCCTGCATTATACAGCAAAAACCTCTTAATTATTGACTCTGCCAGGATGTTTGGCTTTGAGAAATCACAAATGGTTTACTATGTGTCACTTCCTCATCATTCTTTCCTCTCTAAAATTTTTGTGTCTTTTCAAACTGTATTTTTATGATATCTTTAATTGTGTGAATATACTGAAATGACCTACTTGAGCCCCAGGCCTAGGGCTGGCATGAACCAGCTGTGTGCAAAAATATGCCATGAAACAGAAGCATCAGGACTGTCCCTATGACAGGAGCTCCCTGTGTGAAACATGACCTCATGGTGAGGCAGGTGCACAGCTGCTTCTCCTGGACACCTTAATTTGCCTTTTGAATGTCTGAATATGCATCAGAAGCTTAAAGGCATAAAATCATAACACCAGCTGTGGTAAAGACACTTTCAGTAACTATCTAGACTTCGGGGGTAAATTTTCTGGCTTTCCAATGTCCTAAGGACAAGTCCAAAGGAGTCAATGTGACAGGCTGTTATTAGGCTCTACAGAAAGCAACAAAAATGAGGAATATAATTTGAGAAAAATGTATTTCAATTAAGAGGAATAATTAGTTGAAGCAGGCAGGGAAAAGGAGAAACAAACAGGCCGAAGTAGCTACAGACTACAGTTCCTCCTTAGAACAGAAGTCAGTGGGGTGCTGCCTTTAGAGAAGGCTCAGCTCTGCACCCCGGAACACATCAAATGCATCAAACAAATACACTGGGACCGACTCTGGCCAGAGCAATTTCAAAGCAGGAAATCATTAACGTTGCTGCAAGCAGACAGGAATTGTGATTGTGAAGAGTGAACTGATCGGTGCAGGGAAAAAGAAAATACTTTAAAATTCCTTATTAGTCAGACAAATAACCGATTTTTGGAAGCCGTTTCAGTACCCAGGCTCTGCTTCCACATTAATCTCACCCGAGACAGTCTCAAATCCGTCAGTAAGACATTCCGGGAATGGATACCCTCGAAATAACAGCACTACTGTGCAGAACAAAACCCATAAAGCACAATCAAAGTAACCTTTTCTTTAATGCGCAGAGTTTATCACTGCCTAAAAACTGTGTGATGTGTAGTCCGTGGGTTCCACCGCTCCCCGGGATCCTCCCGCGGCGCTCGGCACGGGGAGGGCTGCAGAGGGAGCTCCGTTCCGAAGGGCGGTGGTGGCCCCTAGTGACAACCCGGCAGATCCGCACGGAGCGCGGCGCTCCCGCGGCTGCGAGCGGCTTGGAGCTGGACATTTGTGCAGTGGACAACCCTGGCAGTGCCAAACTTTCTCCACGGCAGTATGAAGACGGATTTTCGGCCAGTTTCCTTTGGGTTGTTTTTTTTTTTTTTTTTTTTTAGTACCTGATCCTGATGCTGGGATGGTATTTCAGGTTCCAGGCAGCCCGTAGATTGCTCCTGGTTGTACAGACCCCTGGAGAGGGGATGCCATGGGGTCACTGGGATGCACTGAAAGGATGATTTTCCAGAACGGTTCCAAACAAGAAGCTGCAGCTGTTCCTCTGCCCAGGCACCTCCTGGCAGTATGCGTGCAGTCATGCCCTGGGGAAAAACTGAGCTTTTCTTCTGATCTGTGGACTCCAGGAGGGACACAAGTCAGGTCCCAGAAACCTCAAGGATTTTTTATTTTTTTAAAGCTAACAAAAAATCTACACAGATGTGAACATATGCAATGCAGTGTGTTTGCACATATCCTTTACAATGTATGATCAGTGGGTGCATGTTTGCACGGGGCCATGAAAATTGTATTTGCCTCCTCAATCATACAAATATGTAATGTTTTCTCATAATAATTTCTACTCCAGCATTATGGAACTGAGAAAACCAGTAAGCTGAAACTCCCTCCAGTTCACTGGTTTTCTCCCTCCACTGGCCTCAGTTGCACAGGGTTTTTACAAGGGAGAGAGATCTGCCTGCAGCCCTGTGTTGGAGCTGATCTTAATGGCACTTTTGGGGGAGAGAAAAGAGAAGGTTCGTTTGCGTGGCCTGGGGCTGTTTTTGTTGGCACTGAGATCTGATTCTGTTGGAGGAGAGCAGCTGAGACAGGAAAAGCAGCTCCTGACTTTCATTTTCCACCTGTGGCTGGGGAGGGATGGAACCCACACAGTGCCTCCTGCACCACTCCAAGAGCTGGAACATCTCTCTAAGTACCATAAATATTTAAAGTAATGGTTTAACTTACCCCTCTAGTCAAAGCTCCAAGCAGAAAGAAATAAGGTGCAGTGGTTTGATGATTGAGGTGTTTTTGTTGGACAAAAGATAAAAAGAAGAGGGAAATGAGGAAAAAAAATATGTGAGGCAGACAGTGTAAGATCTTAGGCTGCAAATGTTCAGGGCTCAGGTGAATCCAGTTAAACTGGTGACACCACCTGGACCTTTCTCTTGTCTGATCCCATTCAGCAAAGCACAAAACACCTTGTTTTGCTCTTTGGAGAGAGGGGGGCTTCCAGGGTGCAGCACTGGCACTTACAAGGGGTGCAAAGGTAGTTGAGAAGGAGGGAATTTCTCAGACCCAGAAATATGGAATACTGGAATATGGCTGCAATATTGAACAAGGAATACCTCTCCCTTGAATGCACTTTGCACAGCGGAAGTCCTTTCAGGACTGTAGTATAGACCTTTCAGATTCAAACTCTTAGGACGCTAAACCCAAACACAGTTACAGGGACCAACAAACAAACGGGCGTTGGATTTCACTCCTAGAATGGATCATTGCTAAAGACTGAACTATAAGACTTCGCTTTATGCAAGTCTCTAAGTCAGCCAAAAGAGAAGCATCTGTTCCACCTAAAGGCGGCAGAAACACAGCCCCAAAGCTGGGTGTGTCCTTTTTCCTTCAGCTCTCCAGACTGCTTGGCCGTGGCTGGTTAGCACAGGTGAGTCAGCCCGACTGGCATCCTCGTTATCAGAGCCTGCAGGACTTACCTCCATGGCTCTCTAATGCCATTAAACTTCTGTCACACAGGTCATGCTTCTTCATGAAATACAACAATTCTTTAGTGTTGCTATAAAAGTTTTTTGTGTCTACAGACAATCCCCTCCACCCAAGCATGTCACCCCTGACCCCACAGACCCTGCTCTACAGCTCCCACAGCTGAGTCCAGGGCTGGAAACTGCTCTGCGGAGCTAAAGCACTTCAACACTGACCAAAACTGCAGGTAACGATGGTGTATTTTTAGGTTTCTCAACATCTATTTAGATAACTTATTGTTACAGCCAATAAAATAAATTTAAAAAAGAACAAGGAGGCAGCTCTGGGCTTAGTCGGGGGGCTGCAGGAGGCCAAAGCCTCTCCCAGCTGAGGGCTGGGGGCCCTGAGAAGCCCCTTGCCCTCCCCTTTTTGCCAGGGTCACAGCCCAGGGGCTCACTCTGGCCGCCTCCAGGGATTGATACAACCAGTCAAGATATGTTTAATGGAAAAAAACATATTCAACCGAAAAATAGGCGCAAACCCCACCTCTGGTATGAACCTATTCTGATCTTAGTAAATATTCTGGCAAATATTACAGCTTATTTTTGGGGATAGAAGCATATATAAAATGGTAAGACAGAGAAATTGTCAGTAAACAATTTGAGAAAAGAAGAAAAAGAACACTAAGGAAGTTCAGCCTGTTATCTTTTCATAGCTCTGTGCTTCCTCTTACATACTCCTCAGACACTTCTGCTTAATAGTCCAGAGTGTTCTGGAAGGAAAATAATTGCTGAAGGTTGCGCTTGAACTAAAGCTGCAGAGCCATAACACAAGGCAAATCTCTCACCTAAGCCTGACTCCCACTTAATTCAGATCACTGAACTTTTTGCCTTTTGCTCACTAAAAGAAAAAAATAGAATATCCAAGTGATGTTTAGAAAAAGCACCAGCAAGGTTATATGAAAACCAATAAATACTGAGAAGACAAAGCAGAATGTTTTCTCTTAAACAGATCATCACAAAATCCTGCAGAGATCTAGGAGTGAGATACAGAGCCAAGAGATGTAAGTGCAGCAGATCTCTTCTGTACTCCTCTTATAGCTATAAAGGTGTAAGTTCTATCCTAAGATGACCAATTCTTACTCACCCTGAATAATTTTAACGAACAAGAGACGACCAACCTTTATGAGAGAGCAAATGTCATGGCCAGTGTACTTTGATTTCACATATCATGAATGCTTTTTATTGTTGGTTACACCCAAAGATGTTCAAGGTCCAATGACAACCCTAGAAATAAGTCCTGCCCTGAACATTGATCCCTTTGGTTTGGAAGCTGTGTGTAAGTAGGATAGTTTAACTCTCTGCATTGAGCCAATACTAGTGAGACAAATTCCTAATGCAGCAGCTTAAAAAGCTTGGCAGTACTGATTCCCTAATAACTCAGATTCTCAGAAACATGAAGGTGCCCCCAATACACAGTTTGATGTCCCCAAAGCTCAGTGTCTCACCAGCCTCCCTGCCCCAGGGTGGGAGGTCAGTACGCACAGCAGCCGCCCTCCCTGACACAAGCCAGGTGTGCTCACTGTTCTGCCTGCACTGTCCCAGCACATGAGGCCACCTGCTCTCCCGCAGCACTAACAATCCCTCAGCAATCAGGTTCTTCCCTGGCTTTCACCATTCTCTCTGCATTTTCTGTATCAAAGGTGTACACCCCAGTCAGCTCAGGAGGCTCCATACAATCAGCAGTAGGACTGCTGGGTTTCTTCATGCCCTGCAGAGGCAGCTGGTTTCCTGTTAGCAACCACAGCCCGTGGGCTGGGGACAGACCCCCAGCACAGCACTCGTTGGCTGGTGGTCTCTGGAATATTGATGAGGCAGGTTTGCTTTAACTTCAGCCCCATAGGAAGGCTGGAGGCTCATTCTGCTGGGAACTGGAGCTCAGCACCTCCTGCCACTCTATAGACCTCAGCATCTCACATGTGAAACACAGTGGGCAGCGAAGGCCTCCAATATTCTCATTCCTCTTACTTCATTTAGGGAAAAGAAATATTCTTCCTGCTTAATTTTCAGCTGTACTGAAAGCCCGAGTTCCACTTGCAGGGGTTTGCTAATGCCAAACAAATGCATCTCCAATGCAAGCTGAGGGCAGCAGCCTCCACTCCCCACTGGCAGTGCAGATGTTGGTTTGTGCTTACTGTGAAAAGAATTCACATGGTAGTACAGCTGCCTCCTTTCTAGTCACTTATACACTGTTCTAGACTGTCCTAAGGCCCAAATTATTGCTTAGTCAACAGAAATACATACTTGATTGCAAATATAAATATTATAAGTCTCTTGTCACATACAGGCAACTCTCATTTTAAATTCATGCACTGCACAGGGTGGTAAGAAATTACTCATTTGTTCCAAAGGCCTACAGAGATGATGGCTGCAGGTACATGGCTATAAATGATTCAGAAGATAATTTGTGCTTTATCTTTTATTCAAAACATTAACAAAGCAATTCAAACCACCTGGGGAGTGTTCCTCAAATGCAAATGAACAGATGAGAATCCCTTTACAATATGGGGAGGGGGGGCAATATTCTGTGTGCTCTTTGTGCTGAACCCAGTGACATTCTGTGTCAACAGAGGTGGGGTTTCAGCCGCTGTGCTTCCTCTTGGACCCGATATAAAGGTGCACAGCACGCACTCAGCTCCTCACTGCCCACCTCTATCCGTGCTGATTTACCTGGTTCCTTCCAGCAGCAAAGAGCACAAATGGCATTCTCCACCAGCAGCATCCAGTGGGGTACGAGCACTGGCCTCCAACCCTCTGCACCCAGTGTCAGTGGTCTGACCTCCAGGAAAATGTCCTTCCAGAAGATCCAGGCACCCAGTGTCTATGGGGGCGCCGGGGGCTACGGCACCCGCATATCCACCAGCAGCAGCTACAGCCAAGGCCTCAGGGGGAGCCTCCAGCTCAGCATCACTGGCAATGATGTGCTGCTCGCTGGCAACGAAAAATCAATGATGCAGAACCTCAACGACCGTTTGGCTGCGTACCTGGAGAGGGTGCGCTCGCTGGAGAAGGCAAACTCCCTGATCGAGAAGCAGATCAAGGCGTGGTATGAGAAGAACACCGTAAGCACAGGGCAGGACTACAGCTCCTACTTCAAAACCATTGAAGAACTCCGAAGTAAGGTAAGAGATCATAGAGCCCTCTACAAATACAGGAATTGCAGTTACTGGGGAGACAGAGAATAATCTATTGTAGAAAATGTACTTTCCCAAATCACAGTTGTCTCAGCTAAGAAAAATAAATGCTTATTTTTGATCAGCTACAAATTAATGATAGATTTTACCTAATTTGTAGTACCAGATATATGCCTGCAGATGCGAGTAATCTTATAAATTACAAACCTTTGACTCCAAATTACCTACTTCTATGACATTTGCCTTAGGTGATTTTAATTAGAGAAAGTACTGGTGGTAATTTACATATTTAAATATAACTTAGTAACTGTCTATTTCAAAGTGGGTTTTTTAGAAAAGAAGGGCAAATGCTCAGAAAAAAATAATAGATCACTACTTAAAACAGTAAATTACCACCGGAAACCACTAAATATTCCCAGAAATCAGCTGACAGGTTTGTCAAATCATGTTTCCAGAACTTCCTTCAATCTTTCCCCTCTTATTTTGTACCAGTTCTATTTCCCAGCCTTTAAAAGCAGATCCCTTCAGAGAGCAGTTCATCCCAAGTATTTGATACGCTTATTTTATGACAGGACAATTTGCCTTTTGGAGATCCCTAATTCCTTCCAGGCACTTCAGAGGGAATTCAGTTTCAACCTAGCTGACAGACAGCTCAAGTGAAGCAGGATGAAGCCCACTTGCAGTGCTCACTCCCAGGAAAGGATCGAGAGTGCATTTCTGTGCAAAGTTTCATTGCCTGTTCACCATTCCCTTTAGATTGCTACTGCCCAGCTGGAAAATGCCAGCCTTGTCCTGCAGATCGACAATGCCAAGCTGGCTGCTGATGACTTTAGAATGAAGTAAGTTCCATGATTTTGTATCAACTCTCTTTCCTGCTCCTCTTACTTAGGAAAGCTTCTAGCTACTGGTATCAGTGCTGAGAAGTGAACATTTTCCAACTTAAAGTTTAATGGCAATTTCACAACGACTGTGGTAGTTACCAATTCCAACATTTACACCAACCTGTTGCATGCCAATGATGACAAAAGATACCTTATTGTACAGGTTTGAGAACGAGTACCTGCTCAGGCAGAGTGTGGAGAGCGACACTACAGGGCTGCTCCACGTCCGTGATGACCTGACTCTGACCAAAGCTGACCTGGAGTCCCAGATTGAGAGTGTGAACGAGGAACTCATTTTCCTTAAGAGGAACCATGAGGAGGTGAGAGCAGCTGAGCACTGCTCAGGGAGAGGGTTTGTAAGTGGCAAACATGAACAGCCTCACTAGGAAGCATTTCTATCATTCCTGGAAGCAGCAGAACTCTGTGTGGCACTAAGGGACATCCAAGCTGTGAGGGATCAAGGGCTCAACACTCCGCCATTCCCGTAATGAAGGAGTAAAGGTCTTCTCAAATAATAATTTAGATTAGGAGTTGCTACACCATAAAGTACACAAATGGGAGCCGTGACTTCTACCCTCATTCCATAGATCCAGTCCTGAGGAAATAATTTTTTTATAATATAATTCACCTATGATACAGCATTTATTGCTACAAAATAAGTAAAACGTTCTAACATCAGGTGCACTAAACAGTGTTTACAAGGCATTAAGTTGTCTTGCCCTGAGGTGCTGTTTAAGGATTACTGCTCTGTGTGTAGATTTTGAGCCTGGTTCCAATGCTGAAGAGTGAGAGCAACCTGCAGTGGGTGCTAACACAGTCCCTCTTCTGTAGGACTGCAGCCAGCTGCGCAAGCAGGTGAGCAGCTCTGTGACCGTGGAGGTGGACGCTGCTCCCAGCATTGATCTGGCAGCTATTATGGAAAACATGAGAAAGCAATATGAAGAAATGGCAGAAAAGTACCGCCAAGAAGCCAAGGAACGTTTTGAAAAGCAGGTAAGGTCAACTGCTTAAACATCAGCCAGAACCTCAGTCATGCCTGCCTGCAGTTCACAGTCCCTGCGTTCCTCATTCCAGATAGCAGAACTGAACCAGGAGGTTGCCATCAGCATTGGACAGATCAAAATCCAAAGGAAGGAGTTCACAGAACGGAGACAGATATTCCAGACCCTGGAGGTGGAATTACAGTCCCAGCTGAACATGGTAAATAACAAAGAGCATTGAAATAAGAACTGCAGATAGCAGAGAGTTACACGGATAAATACAGAAATGGGGGGCTTTACAATGTAACCTCTGAATAAAACATCTCTGTTGTTCCCACCGGCTGTAGAGGCAGACCCTGGAAGGCTCAGTGGCTGAGACGGAAGCACAGTACAGCTACCAGCTCAACCAGATCCAGGCAGCAATCACCACTCTGGAGGCTCAGCTGAGGCAGCTCCGGGCTGACATGGAGGCTCAGAACAATGAGTACAGCATCCTGCTGGGCATCAAGACTCGCCTGGAGATGGAGATCGCCACGTACCGTCGGCTGCTGGAGGGAGAGGAGGGCAGGTGAGCACATGCACGGCCTTGCGTGTCCGTTTGGGCTTCATGTAAATCTGCCACTCTCCAGCTGGTTTGGGGTGGGGGGAGTCCATTGCCCAGTTCTCAGCTGCAGAACCACAGCAGGCTGCAGTTCAAGCTGGGTTGCTGAAGCTGCTGTGAATTTTGAGGAGGGCTCTTCTCTCAGGCTGCAGACTGTTACTCTGTGAAAAGGACAACTGGGTAGATTCACACACCAGGATCATCAGTAATTCAGTTTTGGATCAACTTGTCCATGCGGGGCGAGCAGAGAGTGGATTTTCCCCTCAAATCCTGCCTGTTCAGCTGTTCTGGCTCAGGAACTAGACTGGGCACGAGCTGAAGTCCTGGCGTTGTAGAGATGAGTCTGCAGATTAATGGCACCTACAGCTTATGCTTAACAAGTTTTACTTTAACGGGGAGAACTCATTTTAATGTCTTGATGAAAGGACATTGCCTGTCCTGATCAAACACACAGGAAATGTACAAGGATATTTCTTCAATACATTCAGTGCCATATATTTATATTTTCTAATTTATAATTTGAACAGGCCTTTAGAAGTGGAAGTATTGACAGCAGAGCTTGAAAAAGGTATGTCCCACCAACTTCCTTCTCTTTTAATGGCTGCCTGATGAAATGTTATGGAATGAAATAGCCTGATATAAGACAACAGCTTCAGAGCAAATAATCAGCCAGTAAAATCTCACACCACGAAGGCAATCAAATGTATGAATAGTTACCCTAGAGGGACTATACAAAGCCTGGGTTTATGTGTATAATTCAGGTGCACAATGTAAAACCACAGAGTCACTTTACCCATTCCATGATTCTGTGACTCCTCTCAAAGCCAAGAGAACACGAGAATTAGTGAATTCCCCTCTGGAGAACTGCAGAAGCACCTGCTTCTCAGCACTGACTGCACACGGAGACTGAGGCTCCCAAAAAAACATACCCAGTTCAATAGCAAAAATATTCATTTTGGTGTAAGACTATTCCAAGGTTTTAGGTCTACAAGTCTGTGCTAAACCGAAGCAAAACTATCAGGAGGGATAGAGAGTTATTGAACCCAGTGTCCACTGTAGTCTATGGGCAACATACGGAATGTCCAAAGGAAGACAAACCACATCCTGCACACCCCAAAAAGTAACCTCAAGTACCTGTGGATGAAGATGTTTTTCACTATTTCCTCATTGGCTGCCAATACTGCAGCAACATGACTCTTCAATGTACATTGCATTTAATTAGTTCCCTTTTCCATTTCCTTAGCAGAAATAAGTAAAACGAAGAAGATCAAGACAATAGTTGAGGAAGTGGTTGATGGCAAGGTTGTCTCCTCTCAGACAGAAGAGATTGAAGAGAAGATGTAAATGGCACCAGCAGAGGAGAAGCCTCTGAGCTTACTGGAGCTGATGCCAAAATTAAATATTTATAAAGAATCAGATCTAATTCTCCCTAAGCCCCAGCAGGGCTGAAAAATGCCAAATTATTGAATCTCAAATGTTGTTGTTGTTGTTGCTGCTGTTGTTGTAGGGGAGTGTTAATAAAAATCAGTTACAACTTACAAGGCTTTGGGTGACTAAGTACCTTGATTAAAAATATCTAATCAGCCTGGTATAAAAGTGTAATTGCTTCCAAGACAGATAAAAATGGAAGCATTAGGTTTTAAAAATGCGTTAAAACATCAATTCAGTGCACCTTTTCTGACCATGAACTCCCATTCAAACACAATGCAGCTTCACTAAAACCTGATTTTCAAATAAATAAGAAGTCTCAATTTGCTTGTCATAATAAATCAATGTGAATAAATACACTGAAGTAGCCTATTTGATATTTTTCACTCTCCGTGAATTATTACGTCACCAGGGACTAAAACAAGCCAAGATATTTCATCAAGAAGAATCTATTTGAAACAACCCCCACTTCTATCAAACCTTCCTGTGCCAATAACGTTCCCTATCCCACAGGGAGGCCCCTGTGCCACACCTGGATCCTCAGTGCCAGGAGTTTACATTTTCCCCTCGAGAACATAAACACATAAAGCTCTTCCCTTTGAAACCTCACCTGTCTGGTGTCATTTACTGAATACAAACAGCTGCCAAAGAACTAATCCCCTGCTCGCAGTGCCCCGAGTCACTGAGGCCAGGCTATCAGCTCATTTTCACAGAAGTGCTTTACTTACACCTTTGATCTTCCGCTCCTATCTGCCCCAAAAGCACCCCTGCCCCTGGGTGCAGAGAAGTCAAAAATTAACTCATTTCAGTTGACAAATCCAATGATATAATTAAGCTAGGACAAAGAAAAAACAATTTTCCATTCAGAAAAATAACTTCAAAAGAAAAATACACTGGTTTGGAAGGGTTCCCATGCCCAAACCTGCACCCAGAAGCACTACATTTGATCTTTAGATTTGCATTGTCAAAAGCACAAAATACAGAAATCCGATTTCTCGTTTTGAGATAACAGCAAACTATTCACCAGAAACAATGGTCAGTTTTCAGCTCCTAAGTACAAACTGTTATATGCTATAGGCTTGTGTATCACACAGAGGGATTTCAGTGATAAAAGGCTTAGGACAGAAAACTCAATTCCAAATTCTATTGAGTATAATTCAGTATATTTATGTTTTCCTATTAACGATCACCCTGCAGCTCCTGAATGCCCATATGCCCTTGAACACCTGATGGTCACTTTTCTTACTTCCTATCAAGCATCCAGGAGCACTAATCCGGCAGAGGGTCCTGCCAGAAGAGCATTATGAAAGGAAAGACATTCCTGCTGTGCACACTGGGAAGCAGGGATCAAAGGGATTGCTCTGCTGACTTAGGCAAACTCCTGTAATAACAGCCCCAAACCCAGGAAGCACCGAATATGCAATGACAAAACGATTATTTAGGAGGGATTTAAATGCGAAAAGCACTTTTTGTGCTCCGTTGCACATGGCAGAACATGACCGTGATGCCTCAGATCCACTCCACCCATTTCCCCTCATACAAATACCTGGAGGGCACCAGATTTCCACGCCCGTTGGCAATTTCGGTTGGCACATATCATTTCGGTTGGCACATATCATTTCGGTTGGTCGGGACACACTAAACTGACATCCCCTCCAAACACGAGGAAGAGGATGGAAGCTCTCCCTAGGAGGTGGGGACTCCTTGTGAAACACCCACTGCCATCCCTCTATAAAGCTGCCCCTGCCCCTGCTCTGCCCTGCTCTCTGCTGTGCCCCACACGGAGCAGAGCGGGCACCCCGAGCACCATGTCCTTTTCCGTGCGCACGAGCGGCGGGTCCCGGCAATTCTCCTCCCGGAGTGGACTTCCCGGGGGCTCTCTGAGGATGTCCAGTTCTACTGGTGGAGGAGGCTTTGGTGGCAGTGGCCTTGGGTTTGGTGGGGGGTCTGGGGGAGGTTTTGGTGCTGCTTCTCTGCTGGGTTCAGGCTCCAGCTTCGGTGGAGGCTTTGGGAGCAGCTCAGGCACAGGCTTTGGGAGCAGCTTAAGCAGTGGCTTTGGTGGAGGCTTTGGGGGTAGTTTAGGTGGTAGCTATGGAAGTGGCTTAGGCAGTGCTTTTGGGGGTGGTTTGGGCAGCAGTTTTGGCGGCAGTTCAGGTGTTGGGTTTGGAGGTGGCTTTGGAGGTGGCTCAGGGTCTGGGTTTGGAGGTGGGTTTGGTCCTGCAGGTGCTGGGGATGGTGGCCTTCTTTCTGGCTCAAAAAAAGAAACCATGCAGAACCTCAATGACCGTCTGGCTGCGTACCTGGACAAGGTGAGATCTCTGGAGGATGCCAACACTGAGCTGGAGCGCAAAATCCGTGAGTGGTACGAGAAAAGCGGCCCTGGCACTGGCACCCCTGGATCTGGGAACGACTACAGTAAATTCTACCCTCTCATTGAAGATCTTCGAAACAAGGTATGTTGCCCAAAGGAAGAAATTCCTTTCAGAAACCAAGAACACATTCATCCTGCAGAACTGACCCTTGCAGTGACCTCTGTCACCTTGCACTGACACATGCTGAGCTTTTCCTGTACACTAAAGCAATTCTGTAGCTGTGTCACACAGTATGACTTGCCTAATCTGGATAAAGACAAGGCAGTGATGGAATCCAGTTCTACAAACTCTTGCCATTACAAAGCTGTGAAGCCTTTGTGCTGTAAAATCATCCTCTGAACACTGTATTCCAGATCATCAATGCAACCATCGACAATGCAAGGATCATTCTACAGGTCGATAATGCCAGACTGGCTGCTGATGACTTCAGACTGAAGTAAGGAAATCTTAATACTACAAAAACTCTTACTAATATTTTAAGGAAAATCTTCTTTTTTATTAAAAATCTCTTTCCTTGTAGAATACATGTAATATAATTATTGAACAATATTACAAGAATTATGTGTATTAAGATTTGGTATTAAAAGCTAGAATAAAACACATTAATAGCTTGCATTTGACCTCATCAGCCATGTAAAAAATAGCATTTAATTCCCTGTGCACAGATATGAGAATGAAGTGGCTCTCCGGCAGAGCGTGGAGGCCGACATCAACGGTCTGCGCAGAGTCCTGGACGAGCTGACCCTCACCAGAGCCGACCTGGAGATGCAGATTGAAAGCCTGAATGAGGAACTGGCTTATCTCAAGAAGAATCATGAGGAGGTAATTTTTTTTCCCTTGTGATTTCGTAACAAGGCAGGATGGAATTGTGAAACATCAAACTATTCCCCTATTTAAGCCAGTGGGACTTCCTGGGTTTCATTATTTGTTTTGTTTGCTGTTACTTTTTCAGTTTAGTGAGTAAAAGATGGCAAGCAATATGCACAAGAGATTCTTGTTCAAACGGAATTTATATCACATATATTTCTTTACTCCTTAGCCGTTTATGAACAGAACCTTTCCTTATTTTCAATCTTCTGCAGGAGCTTCAGGGCATCCAAAGCAGTGAATTGGGCCAAGTCAGTGTGGAAATGGACGCTGCTCCGGGGACTGACCTGACCAAGCTTCTGAATGACATGAGGGGACAGTACGAAGTCATTGCTGAGCAAAACCGGAAAGAGGCCGAGGCGTGGTTCAATGAAAAAGTAACAACCAGAGAGAGAAAATTCTGCAAAATGCATGGAAAAACGAGTTCAGTACTTGGAACAGTAAAATTGCACCCTATTCCTCCCTGTCATTTCAGAGTGGAGAGCTGAAGAGGGAAATCTCCACCAATACTGAGCAGCTCCAGTCGGGGAAGAGCGAGATCACGGATTTAAAAAGGACTCTGCAGAGCCTGGAAATAGAGCTGCAGTCTCAGCTCGCCATGGTACGTTCTAGGGAAGCTGCTGGCTGCTCAGAGCCAATTGAGCAGCTTCAAGAGTCGTGTTAGATCTTATACTATTCCATAGGATTTAAGATTTGCATTCATTTTCTATTAAACTCTACCTTCTTTTAGCTCATAAATAGCAGTAATATATCTAACTGAATTGCAAGGAGCATGTCACAAAGCAGATGAGCTTATATCTTCACATTCAGGGAAGCAGCAAGGGCCAGTTTTTACACTGGTATTTAAGAAGAAAATAAAACCCTCTAGGTAATGCAGCTGTACTCACTCCCTTAAACTATTTCAGTTGGTTTTGACTTTGTAAAGAGGGGGGTTTTTTCCTTAATCAGAGACTATTTAATATCCTTACACAGAAAAAATCCCTGGAAGACACTCTAGCAGAGACAGAAGGCGGTTACTGCGCTCAACTGTCACAAATCCAGCTGCAGATCGGGAACCTGGAGTCCCAGCTGTTCCAGGTCAGGGCTGACATGGAGCGCCAGAACGCTGAGTATCAACAGCTCCTGGACATCAAGACTCGCCTGGAAATGGAGATTGAAACCTACCGGCGCCTGCTGGATGGAGAGTTTGTGTAAGGAACTGATTGACACAAAATATCTCCTTGGGTTTGTTTTCTGTAGAAAAATCCTTTCCAGGAAAAAAAAAAAAGAGGTGAAAACAAGCGGAGCATTCTCCAAAGGACAGTAAGGCACATGCAGTGATCTGAAATAACTCTCTGATGGAGGAGAGAGACCCATTCTGCTCAGTACTTAAATAATCTATCAACTTCCACCATGAAAAGGGAATTCATCCTGATCCTATCGAACATCCTGCAATCACACCTGTCTCTGATTCACTTCTAGGGGCACAGGACAGGCAGTTACATTTGAAAGCTCATCCCTGACAGGGTCCAGATCACAAACACAATCACTGGATTCTTCTCAGGGTAGGTAGAACTTGATTGATAAAGTTTTGTTTCTAAAGTCATTCTTATAAATCAGCTAATACATGTTATCCTGTTTAACTACATCACACAGCTCATTATAAGCAGAAGCCAATTTGAAAGGAAAAGGAGGTACCTGGTCATGTATGCCCTGCTTGGGTTTATCATTTTTAACATGTTGATAAATATTTTCAATTTGTTTGTGCTTAGATCCAACCAAAACTAGAAAGATCAAGACAATTATTGAAGAAGTGGTAGATGGAAAAGTTGTTGCATCCCAGGTTAAGGAAGTTGAAGAGAAGATGTGAGGCACAATCTGATGTGGCAAAGGATCTGTTCGCTTCAAGTCAAAATGGATAAATAATTTTAATCCTTTGTATGAAGTGATAAAAAGTTTGGCTTTGTACTAAGATTCTCTTACATCAGACGAAGTCGGCACTTTCATTCCTAGCACTTATGCAATGTATTTCCTGCTTCACTCCATTGGCATTAACTGTATGATTTCTGTGGTGTTCTTTAAATATATCATCAATTCTGTATTCAATAACTGAAATACAGAGTACACATTTAATGAGATCTGCTTTTTTATAATCTTTAGTAATCAATAGATAAAATAATTTTGCTGTTCTAACTTCATTTTCCGGTTTTCTTGACTAATAAAAAGGATTCAACAAGCTTTAAGGTATCAGTGTCCCTCCCTTCTCCATGAACCCCCCTCCAGCACCAACGCTGAGCCCAAAGAGTCTGCAACCACCACATCACGTTATCTGCATCACAGATACAAACAGTTGCTGCCCAGTGTCTGAACTACAAACTAAAATCCAGCAATAAAATATGTACATTGAAAGCAGCTAGAATTCAACATTTCATAAATCCGAGAAAAGATAAAATTGATTATTCGTGCCTACCTTTAGCCTTCAGGGATCTCACAGCCAGGTGTTCCCTTTACACCTGAAAAAAAAGATGGAAAAAGAAAGCTTTAGTTTATACTGTCCTAAGTACCATGTCTTGTGTTTGTTTGTTGGATTCCTAATGGTTTTCTTCTGTGACTGTTCTCGTCCCATCAATGACAACCCAGCCAATTTTTTGGCTTTAGAACTACACAGAATGAGGACAACTAAGACCCTTGTAGAACAGAGAGTGGACAACAAAACTTGCCCATCTCAGTCCAGGTCAGCTGGAAGACAGACAGCTAAGGAAAATAAAATCCAAACACAGGATCCTTTCACACGTGCCAGCAGAGACAGCCAAGAACAGGAAGTCTCATGCACACCAGGAGACTTTTAATTGGTATGATACTTTGACTTCTAAAAAGATGAGTGCCCTGTAAAAGTCTACTGCCTGTTTTATCATTTCACTGATGTATATTCTTATTTGGAACCTAAAATGCATTCTCTTGGATAACTTTTTTAGTACTGTTCACGAGTAGTGCTGGTTCCTCTCCCTCCTTGTGAGTTTCCTGCCCATAAACCCACCACAGTGTGGGGTGTGAGGATGCTCAGGAGCACAGCTCTTTTCCGAAACGGGACAGTCCTCAACACTGGGGCAGGTCAGACACCTAAGGCTTCATCTCGCTGAGGGATGGAAATTCTGTGCCATCCCTAACAGTGGTGGAGGCACCTGCCAGCGCCACTGCCAGCAATCCAGCTGTGCTGCTGGGAGGCTCTGCCCTTCCCTGCCCTCCTGCCAGCGCACCTCGTCTTGGGCAGCTGCAATTTTGTCCTTTGCTTGGTACCTCTTACCCTCCCAGTTCTGAGGTTACAAAACCCCGCAGTTTCGGCATAACAAAAACTCATTTCGGCAACTAATTTGGGAGTTGCTGTTTTCGTGCCATCCTGTGCCGTATTACCCTGCAGCCAGGAGGGGCTGGCAGGCTCTGAGCCCCCATCTCTCCCCAAAATGGGCCGCTGCCGCTTTAACAGCCCGGCGGCCGCATCCCGGCGCCAGCAGCGGGGCCGGGAGCCGGGGAGGATGGGAGGAGAAGGAGGAGGAGGAGGAGGAGGAGGAGGAGGAGGAGGAGGATGGAGCCGGCCCGGCTCCGCCGAGAGATCAGGGCAAAGTATGACTCGCACATCACCCGAAATCAGATAAAGACCGTCAGCTCAGCAAGGACGCAGGTAATGCCTCCTCACAGCCACACACCTTGCAGAGTACGGAGCCATTCCCTGGCCGTACAGTTCCTCCCGCAGCCTCTGTGAGGTACAGTAATTCCTTTCGATGCAGCAGATTTTCGGGGAAGGGATTTGGATTTTACCGCAGTAAGGTGTGAACTAGAAGATTCGGAAGTAGATTTTGTTCAGGGTATGGATTCACACGGACTGAATGCTGTGTAATTCGCCGGGATGCGTTTCTGTCCCTGCAGAAGGGCTATTGCTGGGATTTAAGGGATGATGACACAGGCTGTAACACTGTAACCTCTAGCTCCATGTAGTTATCCCAGAGGGGAAAGAGAATCCTGAAGAGAATCCATTTATATACAGCAAGCTTTGCCATTTTTAGCACCTCTAGTAAAGAAAACTGTACCTTTGCAAGAACTATTTTCTACTACTCACAGTAAAACTATGTTCTGCTCTTCAGCAAGTATCAGTTGTTCTGTCATACAGCTCAACTGACTGTTACCAACACACAGTGCTGCTGGTAGGGATTTATATACCAACAGCCCTGAAGCCAATGGAAATCAAATGGCAAAACAATTTTGGGCCATCAAACGTAAATAAATTCCCGGGGAATCAGGTATTCCGTCACCTTGTACTCAGGTGAATCCTTGCAGGAATCCTGGAGGTTTGTGTTAAGGGCAGGCCAGACCTGCTGCAGCCTGGCTGATCCACCAGCAGTGCCGGACACGCGGCAGCTGCACACCCAAGGGGAAAGCCAAGTTTATCTTTGTGTTGGCACAAAGCAGTCAACGCACACGGGTTTGATCCTGTCACACAAATTCTGCAGTGCCCAGGCAACAAAAGGGGAGCAAAGAACATTGGGGGTTCACTTGTGGGTGTGCCACATCTAGATTTTTCACCAAAACGATGGCCTGGTAGAATTGCAATAGAACAGTATGTATAGGGGAACAAAGAACTTATATTCTTGGATTCATAAGACCTGAATTAGAAAGTTTCTTTGCTTAGAATTGATGTCACCATAAGGACCTGCATAAAGCAGCAAAATATGCAAAATAGCAGGTGCTTTTTCAAGGGCTTATGGCATCTTCACCACTTGCAGGGAAACTCAGAATCAAAAAGGAAAAATAACTTCGATAAGCCAAACAATCATTCTGGAAGTTACGTGCAGAAACATACTACCAAATCAAAGATGAGGCCAAATCTAAAATGACCCCACACATGCTCAGGACTGGCTTAACAAAACTACTTTTAATACAATAAAAAGGAAAAAACAAAAACTAAATAAAAAATACATTTAAACACAAAGCACCTTATTCAAACCTGGAAACCTAAACCACCTGCACTTCCTCTAAACCCATTTGCTCCAGAGGTGAGTAAGCTCTCAGTACAACTGGGTAACTTGTATGGGAATTCCTCTAGGACAAAGGTGCCAGGGCAGAGATGTGGCCAATCTCTTCCCATCAAACACAGCGGGTCAAAGGCTCCCCCTCTACACAGCACAGAAAATATTAACTCTTCACTTTGAGGTTTCACACATTTATACAACTCTAACAAAAATTCCAACTAGATATTTTCATGTGTCTAGTTAATTTCATTATTTGAATATTTTTAATACTGTTATCTTTTGTATGTCCCCTGCAGGTAGAAGAGGGTACAAGTAAAAGAATGGACAAAGATGCAGAAGCACTAAAGGCAGCCAGAGCAGAACTGTGCGAGGCCAGACGGCAGTGGCATCACATGCAGATTGAAATCGAGTCTCTCCACGCTGTGGTAAGAGTCCAAAACGAGACTTGAAATCCCCTGGAAAAAAGAAATATCATTCTTGACGTAAATTATCCCACAGTCAGTTTCTGTGACAGTCACAGCCACCATACAGCAGAAATCCAGCACAGGAACACCCAGCTTCAGGGGGCTCCAGCTCCTCACAGAGCCCTCACCCACTCACAATGACCCAGCACATGTTCTGGTGCAGGATCTGCAACTCAACACACACATGTTTTCCTATTTTCACACCTGCCAAACATGTATTTGCATGATGTTCCCTCACCAAGCTCCTGGTCATTCTGCCTAACCAATCCACAGCAGGTTCATAACTTAAAAATTTCTCAGCCAAAGTATTACCTTGGAAGCTTTAGTTCTGTTTTTTATGAATAATCCTATAAGAACTGATGAAAAAATACAGAGTTTGATAATGAAACTATGTATATATATATAAAATCTTTACGCACATGGTTTTCCAAATCTTAAAATATTAGTTAAATTTCACAGGAAAAGGGTTTGGAACGTTCATTGCGAGCCACAGAGCAGCAGTACCACATGCAACTACAAAATTTAGAAGGTGAGATTGAATGTTTGGAGAAAGAGCTGCTGGAAGTGAGAAGGGGAATTGAGAAACAGCTTCGAGAGCACGAAATTCTCCTAAACACAAGGATGAAGCTGGAGGAGGAGATAGCGACATATCGCAGTCTGCTGGAGCAAGAAGAGAGCAGGTACTCACTACTTAGAGAAAAAGCTCTCAAATATATCTTCCATTTCTGAACATCTCGTTTAAATGATCAGAATTGTAAATACACAAACCAATCATTAAAAGATTCAAGTATAAAATCCTTAGAAATGGTTTCACTGTAACAAAGCTTCACTGATTGCACAGTTTCTGGCGCTCAGTGTGTCACACGTTGCAGAGAGCAGCACACCCACTGCACCCAGTGTTTCACAGCTGTTCATAAGACAAGTTTGGGATTAAAGGAATTCAGTATTATTAGACGCCTGTAATCATTTTTATTTTGGCAGGTTCCGTTGCTCGATACCTGTCCAGAAGGACGACAAAAAGCCCAGCACTAGCAAGATCACCTTTACGCTGCCTCCAGGTGAGTTTCACACACATTCCTCTTGGGGGATTTTGCCCCTAAAGGAGGTTCACAACTACTGACCAGTTCCTGGATATTACAAAAGTATCTTTTCCAATGCAGCAGGAGGAAAAAATACCTCCAGGTCCTTGTCCTGCCCTTGCCCTTCTGCATGCTAGGTATACCTGCACTTTCTCTTACAGATGGTGTAAAGAAGTATGAACCGGAGAAGGTGGAACTGATGACAAAACAAGCAATCCTAGATGGAAATATCATGAAGGAAAGTGCTGAAGCTCATGGCACTGTACAGTAAGATAAATAGGAGTTTCACAAAATAACAACTGGAAGTAAATGGTGGGGGTAGCTTTGAGTTTTCCGTTATGTGGTGCCCGTTTTATCATGCTCGTAGAGCCCAGGAGCTCCAGAACAGCAGTGGGAGCTCCTGAAGGTGCACTGAATGACAGGGCTTAACAATATATTACATTTGAAAGTTCTTTTTATTAGCATTGGCTTCATAAGCAAACAATACCATGGTGGTACTTCTGATTTGTAATTTCTGTTTCTGTTAAGAATGAAACTATGAATAATTCATCTCGCTAAGGCCGAAAGGAAAGCAAAGAGCCCAGACCACTTCAGGAAGTCCCTCTGGGGCATACTTATGTCCATAAATGCAGGCTCAGCTGCTCCAACTTGCTCCTTAGAAACTCCTACGTTTCTGGATCCTGACACACACACATAGAGGACTAAATCAACACAATTTTGGTCCCTAAATACTCCTGAATCAGCTGGCTTTTCAAGTCTCCCTGTTTTTTTCCTGCCCTTTCTTTCTCTTTAATGTAATGTACTCTACATTCTGAGGTTTGGATCTGAGCTAGATTTTCTCCTCCTATTTTGAAGGCTTTCAGGTGCAGGAATTCTGCCCTGCCCACTCCAGTACTGAGACTTCTTGCTAAGTTTTTGAGCCTGGATTCCAAACTTTCTCCTTGGAAACAAATTGCCTGATGTGTTTGGAGCAGTGGTTTTGTAGCCATGTCTACCTAAAAGTACAAACACAAGAACATAATGAACCCTCACCCTTTATTTAGCTTTTCTGGCAAATGAACCTGTGAAAAAAAAGAAAACCTCTCATGTCTCAGCACTACCTAAAATAACTCAACACTTTATTATGCAATTTCTCCCTCTGTTTTAAAAACAGTCCTGAAAATGCATAACTCATATTGCCTAAAAAATCATAAATACATCTGCTTTATTGTTTCAGGACAGAAAAAGTGGATGAAGTCATTAAGGAATGGGAAGGTTCTTTCTTTAAGGACAACCCTCGCTTAAGGAAAAAGTCCGTCTCCTTGCGTTTCGATCTCCACCTCGCAGCCACGGAGGAGGGGTGTTTGCACACAAAAAAGAAAACCTTCCCCGACATTGAAGTCAGGCTGGTGATGAGGAGATCCTGCAGCATCCCCTCCATCAAACCTTAACCTCAGCCAGTTCCCCCAAAGAGCATCTCCAAAAGGCTCTGGAAATAAACTGTAGATGGACTCCCACGGCCGCTGTCTGCTACAATCACATTACCAGTCACTTGGGTTAATACAATGAAACCACAAAAGTCCTCTAAGAGAAATGGAGAAGAGCAAGGGAGTTCAGATTCCAAGAAACCCGACTTCTACTGGTTTTATACTCTGGGTGCAGCCCTTTCATTTTCTCATTGTTGTTGTTTTGTAGAATTTCACCAAATATTACAAAAATGAAACTAGAACTTTATAGTTTGACATATTCTGCCTTTGTAAAGGAGAACTTGCCTTCTCTTTCTGGAAATGAGAAAGGCATGTTTCATTCTCTTAAATAATCAATATTGCATATATATAATGACTGGGGAATCCTTGCAATAATTTATATCACATCTGTCATACTTCTAGAAATATATTTTACAATAATACTTTCTAACAGCAAAAATTACATACAAAGATGCTCTTAAAATACATGAACTATTAACAGAATTTTCTTTTAAAAGTGGCTGGTATTTTTAAATTCATTTTTTAAGGTAACAACTGAGCAAAAATGTCTTTCCCTCGCATCCTTATACACCCATTTTTAAAAGTGTTGCTACAATCCAGTAACATTTTAGCCATATTGTTCCCCTGATTTTGAAGTAATTTCACCTGAAAAATCAATAATTCTCTAATGTATCCGCACCCCTCTGTACTACAACTCTCCTAGCCAGGCCAAGCGAAATTTCCCTCTAATTGTTCAAATGTGAGGAGTCAACCAAGCATTTTAATGCTGGTATTCTGTTAATTTTGTTTATTGTAACAATGTGCATTAAAACACCTTCAACAAATTCCTCTTCTGAAAAACACTGAGAGACGCTCTTGATCTAGTCCATGTGACAAGTCACTATTACACCAGGGTACAACTGCTATTCCTTCAAATTAACTGGGCAAAATAAGGGCTACAAATTCAAAGAATGATTCGACCAGACCCCTTACAAGCCCCCCAGTCCTGCTCGGAGTAGCCGTGGGCAAACACAAAGCCCAGCAGGTGACCTGGCACTGGCACACAGAGGAAAAGCCATCCTTCTTTGTAACATTACGGGACAGGTTGCAAACAAAGACTCGAACAAGGCTGCACAAAGACAAGAGTGAATGTTTGTGAGCATTCTGAAGAGCATGGACCTCTCAGCTCCCACCGGAACACCAGGATTGCAGGGGCTGAGTATGGAAAACCCACGCACCAGAACTGCTGGATCACAGTGGCAGGTAAAGGACTGATTTCAGTGTCAGTATCTGCCTTATTACTTACAGCATGTGTACACACCTGGTACTACAGATTCCTTCAGTTAATTCATGCTTCTATCGTTTGTTCTTGGTAAGAACAATGCATTGATATGGCCCCGTCCTGTCTGTACTGTATCAAGCTGGCTAATCATCCTTTACCTGAATCCCGAGCTGGTGTTGTTACCACTTGAGTACTTGGCATCCTGAATGTATCAGCCTGCTCCAGTATTTCCACTATGCAGCTTCTTTTTTGTGCTTAGACTGTACATTTTACAATACTTGAATTTAAACTAAGTTTTAATTGCTTTAAGGCACTTTAAACAGGGATACCAACTTACCAAAGTAAATGACAGTACTACAATAAAAAAGTATTAAAATGGAGTTTGCCCGTGCGTATTTTGTGTGTGTCAATGTGTACATATTAAAAGGAAAGGAGTAAAAGAGAAATGCAGAAGAAAAGTTGCAGATAGGAAAATCTGTAGCACTGTAATCAAGTGTTTCTAAGATCTGCTCTGAAATTAGAGACATGAATTCCCTCAGAATCTTTACTATAACATGAGTGTCCTCCTGCTACAAAACGTTTTTCATGGTAAATCTAGTAACCCTGGCTATTTTCTTCACGTGAGACTTCTCGATGCTGACTTCAGTAGCTCCTGCTACTCTAGGCCTGGCTCAAGCGGGCATCCTGGTTTTAACTGTGTTTCCCCCCCTTTCAGTACATATCTATCTGTTGCATTATTCACAAATTCCATCTCTTCATATGAAAGTAACTCACTCTTTTGTTCGTAAAACTACTTGAACTTCCATGAATGTCAGTGTGCATCAAATCTGTAATACAATAATGGCTCACCCTCATTTTAGGTCATATTAAAGCTGAATTAAAAAATGTAACACTAAAGCTTGATACTATGGCAGAGAATTCTTAATTTCTGTGCTGCTAATTAAATCCAGACCAGCTGAGCCTCGGCCAATGAGCACCTGCAAAGGGCTGACGTTAAAAACCAGTTTCATTGTCTCGATCTACTTCCCAATGAATGTCTGTCCTCATTCCAGAGCTTATGAAATTGCTGGTAATTAAAACAGTTGGATAAGAATAAGGTTTTACATCCCAGCCCCCGTCAGTGTGGTGCAATATAAACAGTTCCATTAAATCAGTAAAACTACTCATATATTGTACAGGATATTAAAAACCTTTCACTATCACAACATGGGAATTGAGGCAAAGAGCACAGTTTAAAAAAAAAAAAGGAATAAACCAAAGGAATACATTGGTGGCTTTGAAAACATATGATTATTGAGAACTATTAGCATGGAATTTGAGTTGCAGTAAATGAACACCATAATAAATATTTCAATAAGCTGTGCAAATTTGTAACTAAATGCAGTTTACACTATCAACAAAACTGCTATTAATAAACTAGAGACTAATGCACAAAACCAGGGGGAATCCTGGTCAAAACCACGGGGAAAACCAGGTTATTTTTTACCTCTTACCAAGTATTTTCACATCCTTTCTTTACAAACATTCTGCCCCAGTGAAGTTGGTGGACTAGAGCGGCATATGAGGCTGGCTGAGGAGTCTTTTCAATTCTTACTTTCTTTATCAAAGTATCAAATTGAAGTCACAGATTATTCTGCTGCATGTCAACAAATGTCCATTGTGGGCACACACAGCACAGTCTGAGCAGATGAGGGCAGAGCTCGTTTGTTTATTTGTTCATAAAAATAAGTTTATTTAAGAATGAAAGCAAATTGGGTTAGTGCAACCATAGGCATCAAAACAAAACAGGCCCAGCTTGCAGTAACACGGTATCACCTTCAGTCTTTCTTCTTTTCATTTCTACTGTCCTTTTGGGTCAGGCAGGCATTGAGAGCATTTCCATGCCAAATTTTCAATTTCAACGCCAAACTTTCAATTTCATAGCCAAACCTTCAATTTCAACTTCCATTGCCAAAGCTTTCATACTTAATTCAGTCACTTTGACAACTTTCAGTGTAAAAGGCTCCTGTGCTGAATGCTGAGGTCTGAAACTCTTTGTCCTCCTCACATCCTCGGAGCCACAAGGGTCACTGTGTTTGTTATTTGTGGGTTTTACCCCTGTGTGTGGTACCTTTGCTGATTTCTGCAAGGAATTGTGGACAATTCCACTGTGTGATTCAGCAGCTGAATGTTTCGAGCTGGTCAGGCTGGTTTAGTTCAGTTACCACGCATGATGCATTTATAACACAGGGTCCATCCTGCGGCCTGTCCCAGGCACCCCTCACTCCGTGCCCTTCCTCCGGCCTGTCCCACTTGCCCTGTCACGGAGCCCGTCCTGCTCTGCCCAACCTTCAGCACCACCACTGGTGGGATCCTGCTCACCTGCCTCCATCCCGGCCTTTTGGGGGATTTATTCGGGCCGGGACACGGGGCCTGGGGGGCGCCTCAGGGGCCGCGCGGCTCCGGCAAGGCGGGGGAAATGGCTCCAAAACGGGCTGCCCGGGGAGGGGATGGATTCACCAACCCCCTGAGATTATCTGTGGCACCGAGAGCCGCGATCTGGGAATCACGGCGGTGTCGGACCAAGGGTTGGACTTGACGATCTCGGCGGTCTCTCCCGCCCCGGCTGATTCCAAGGGAAAAGCCCCTCAGGCCCCCCGTGAGGGGGCGGGAGAAGGCGCCAAAAAGCCCCTGCGGGCCCGCACTTTCGGCACCCCCCACAGCAGATTCGCCGCCGGGAGCCGTGGCTCGGGGTTACCGGCACCGGCAGCGGCACCAGGGGAAGCGGACAAGCCCGGCGCTGGGCACTGCGGGGCCGGCGCCGCCTCCCTGCCGGTAACGGCGGGCGGGGCCGGCCCGGCGCGCAGCGCCCGCCTCGCGTCCCGCAGATTCGCCACGGCCGCCGCCGCCGCGGGGGGAGCGGGGGCAGCCCCGGCCCGGCGCGGGGGGCTCCGGTGGGAGCGGGGGGAGCCCCGGTGGGAGCGGGAGGGGCTGCGGGGCGAGCGGGGCGGGGCGCGGTGGCGAAAGTGCGGGGCGGGCGCGCGCAGGCGCCGCCGCCGCCCCGGGCCGGCCCGGCCGAACAAAGGCAGCGCGGCCGAGGGTGAGTCGGGCCTGGCCGGGCCGGGTCTAGTGTGGGGTGCGGGAGCTGGGCCGGCCCTTCCCGGGGATGCTGCGGGGGCGGCGGGGCCGGGGAGGGTCCCCGGGGAGGGGGCGGCGGGGCCGAGAGCCCGCCGGGGCTCCCCGACAGCCCCGTGTGCGGGCCCGACCCCGAGGCCCGCACCCCGAGGCCCGGACCCTGGGGGGGATGTTCCCGGCCGGCCGCGGCGTTATTTAGAGAGGAAGGCAAAACAATCTACTTTGTCGCAGCGCTTTTTTACGCTCTGGTGTAAAACCTCGCTGGTAAAAGCGTTGCCTGTGAGACCGCGCCTGGTGGTTGTTTATGTGCGCTGTAAATTTGGTCGTTTATACATTAATACCAGATTTCTGAAGGAGTCTGTAAAATAATGGGGTGTGTTCTTTTTATTCCTTAAGGGAAAAAATATATTCACTTAAAAGCTTTAATATGCAGATGATCTAAGCCTGCTTGTTCTTGGACAGCTATTTAAGGCCAGATTCCTTGGAAAGAGATAACACTGGAGTTTCTTACTCTCTTATTCCAAAATTGGCAAACTCCTTGGAAATCAATGGTAACAATAACTGAAGCTTCAAAGATCTGGGGGAGCAGAAGCACAACACTCATTAGCACGATCTTCTTTTGTCTTGCAGAAGTACAAATATAATGTCAGGTGGCTGAAAATTTGACTATCAAAATGTCAAGTAAGTTGTTTGTTTGGGGTTTTTTTCCAGATTTTTCTTCGTTTGACTTGGTGAATTAGAGATCTGGTTCAGCAGAACCTGTTTGTGAGATGATCCCATTATTCCTGGCATTAAAGGGACAGATAGGAAGTGTAGTGATTTCTGACCAAACTCTTGGCCTTAAATTGTGCTGTGGCTGATACCTGGTATATTGTTTTCATAGGAAATCCAGATGTCACAGCTTCTAAATCCTGTTTGACTACATTTTTGTTTTCTCTCCCTGTAACTGGTGTGCATATAAATGCACATATAAATTCTCCAGTCTTCTGCCTGAATAAAAGGCTGGGAGTAGAGCAAGTGGGGGGACTTCAATTTTTCTTTCTTTTCTTTATCTTATGTTGCTTTTTACTCTTCAGTGGCAAAATGCAAAGTCTTTCAGAGTAGAATTTCTGTCTTGTGTTTATAAATTGCTTTAACAATGTTGGCCACAGCAGATGCCTTATAAAGACTAAGTTCAGATTTTCAAGAAAAAAAAAATGTGCTTACATTTCTATCTTAACAGAAAGGCCATCCTATGCCCCACCTCCCACCCCAGCTCCTGCAACCGTAAGTATAGTGATTTTTCTCATTAACACAGAGGCTTTAGTAACTTCACAGAGCAATAATTATGGAGTTACATCACTTTCCTGTATCAGAAACACAAGACTAATTAATGTGATATGAATTGCTTCAACTAATTCATTCTTTATTAAGCACTTTGTGAAGGAGAAGCTGAATAAACTTGTTTGACTTTCGAGGCTGGCTCTTGCAGACGCTGAATTTTCTGTGAGCTGTCACTTGTCTGAAATGATTCACAGGGGGTTGCAGCAGTACTGAAGTAATTAAGAAACAACTGATATATTTAATTCTAAAACTTCCCACTGAGCCTGTGCCCAAATCATGGGCAGACAGTGCATTTTTTTTATGCTTCTGTTGTAGTGAGCTGCATCTCAGTGGAATATGCAAAATCCTGTTATGTTGGGTCAGAATAACGAAACACTCCTGATGCCAGTCTTGCATTCCTTGAAATCACTGGTATTTTGGAGTCTAGGGCATGGGAAATATTTTACTTGCTAGTGGAGTGGTGTGGAATGACACTGAGGAAAACATGAATGGGAGCTTTGAATCCTGTCCAGTGACATTCCTGGATATACAGAGGTGCTGCAGTACCAGTGTGCTGTGGGCAGGGAAGTGTCTGAAAGCAGATGCTCCTCATTGGGCACATTTCTGGATAGTTTGGATTTTGTGATTAAATCCTTTTTACGAAGAATGAGCAAAGATGCTATATTCAATTTTTTTTACCAAAGAAAATTGGAAAACTGTTACCCAACAGTGTGTCCCTGATCTGGACTGAATTTAGATGGAATGTGATCCTTCAAATTTATTATGCCATACTTTACAAGTAAAGAGGCTTGAAAATTATAAAATGTATAAATATAAGCTATGTTTTGATAAGTTTACATAAATAAAACTTGATTTGCTTAGTTTGTTCAGAGTTTTCATTTTGCATACAGCCAAATAGGTCTGTGCCAGTGTTAGAAGGAACATGATGGATCCACTCTGGCCCCTGGAATGCTGCATCAAGAGCTGTGCACACACGGGTGACTGCTTTGGGATGTAACATGGATACAAACCATGGTTTATGCTGCTGTGGTACAGCCCTTTAGAAGGCTACATGAAACGTGGCAGAACTGCAGCCAGTGATGTGCATTGCCTGTCTAACAAGCATCTTTTCTTGTATTTTATATTACATTTTATGCAGTCCTTCAGGTGATGGTCTGTGCTCTGTCAATACAGGTCATAAAGTAGCCACATAACCTCGCTTGTTCTTCCACAGCCAGTTCCAGGTGCTACAGTGAACAAAGTCCCAGTAGTTCTCATAACTGCAGTTCTGTAGCTGAAATAAAAAGTCTCCATGTGTTGCAAGGTAGTTCCCTGGTAACATTTAAATCCTGTCTTGCAGAAATAAAGAATTAAGCAGACGGAGATTACAATTGTCACCTGGTTTTATTGAAGAGGTGTAGTTCAACATATTCAAAACCTGTTGTTATGGTAATACAAAAATGGTGTCTTATGAAGTAGTGAGTGTGTATGTTATGAGCCCAGGCATACAGATGAGCACATGTCAGCTGCTGTGAATGAGTTAAAAAGCTTGGTAATAAAATCTCTGTTGAAGGTTGACTGTTAAAGGATAATTTTCCTCTGTACTTTTATGTTTAGAAATAAACTCCTGCAGTGTGTCTGCATTTACCTGAAACCTTCACAGTTACCGTAGTCAGTTCCTAGGGCACTTGTGTTCAGTGTCTGTATATGTCATACTTTGGTTCTTGGAGTCCTGAACCAATTTGTAAAATTTTTATAACTGTGATCTAGAACAGGTCAATGAATCCCTGTGAAAAACTGTAGGAATGATTATTAGGGCTACTGGAGAGAGGGACACTGTGGGGATGGCACTTAAATGTCTAGAAACACTCCAGGCTCTCATGAATCCTAATGGAATGATAGGACCGCCACAGTCAGGACTTAATTACTGTTACTGTTAAATAGCTGATCTGTTTTTTCCCCACAAAATTTTACTGGAAAGGAGGGGTAGTGGAAAAAGCAGAGATTTTTGTGAGGGGGGGAATACAGAGAATCCAGTGACACTTGAGTGTCCATAGATAAGTGAGAAGGGAATGTAAATAACTCAGATTTTTCCCTACATGACTGAGGTGAGAACAAACTGATCCACTGTCATGGATGAATGAAGATGTATTGATTAACTTCTGATTCATCTCGGATTGGGTCATCTGTTCAGGGTAGTTTGTGGTTTCTAAGCTGTAGATCTTACTGCACATCTAGAGTTCCTCAGTCTTCCTTATGACAGAGGGGTGTCTGGGAATTGTCTTCAGCCACTCGTAGTGGTGCACAGATGGTGCTTTGAGATATTTCCTCCCCTCAGCCTGTTTGTTGGGAAGGCAGAGTGCTGGGAACAAACTCAGGTAGGGATTTTCACTGGTGTATTAAATGTGGATGCTAGGAATTTCTGCTCCATCACTGGGTGCTGTGTTCCCTCTAACCTTCAGCCTTTGGATGTAAGTCTTCTGAATTCCTTGGTGGCTTTATGTTGGAAAATTTTATTAGCAATTAGCTGGATTTACAGAATACTTGTTTAAACAAGTTATACAGTTAATAAAATTAAAATCACCAACTTCAGACAGAAATTTGTAGTGACACATTTGCTTAAAAGTCCTGTTTCCTTACTAGGTTTATAGTGGAGTAAGTTGTGTGTGTTGGGAAGACACCAACTGCTACACCTCATTGCTTGTTTGAATTCTGGTTGCTTTTGCATGCCATATTGCAGTTCATTTTCATTTCTGTGTTTTCCTCGTTTGAGCTCATTTCTCATTCGTGTTTTTGTCTCATTTGTTTCCATCAGCAAATGCCCAGCACCCCAGGGTTTGTGGGATACAATCCATACAGCCATCTGGCCTACAACAACTACAGGCTGGGAGGGAACCCGGGCACCAACAGCCGGGTCACGGTAGGAGAATCAACTATTACATCCTCCAGCAAACCAGGAATTGACCAGAAATGGCTTTAGGGTTAGGTTCTTCGGAGTCTTGGCTGCTGCCACTTCTTTATTAAAAAAACCCAAACTTACTTCTGATTCTTATTCCTCACCCTCCTCCCCTTTCCCTTCACTCTGAAACCTTTTGCAGGAAAATGGGCTTCTACTGAGCAGGGAAAACTGGTAATGGTTTATGATGCAAAACTCCAAAAAGACAGACTTTGTGGTCTTCAGTGACCACTGCATAGGGAAGAGTTCTGTAGCTGGGTACGAATTGTTGGAGGGAGGGAACTGCTCGTTTTGCTGAGGTTCATTGGCACAAAAATAAGGAAGAACGTTTTGCAAACTGGAGATCCTTGATAGTTGTTGCATCATCCTGTTGAGCCATATGAGAGTTGCAAGCCTTTATTTTTCTTTCCAGGCTTAGTCTGGTAATAACTGCACAGTCCCAAGTTCAGTCATTATTTTTTCAACAAAAGTGTGGTGATAGTAAAATAGAATCCTTTCAGCTCTTATATATGTCAGTGTGTGGGAAATGGATGTTACATTCATTTTTCATGGAGTAACCAAAGTGAGATGGAGACAAGTGATGAGGCAGGTGACAGCTTCTTTCAAACACAGATCAAGTGCTGAGCACTGGATGCAGTTAGGAAACAAAGACAGACTGGGGAAACGTAACATGTTCATAACACAACAGAAGTGGAGTAAATCCCTGATATTTTCTTTAATATCTCACAACTTTAAGGTTTTTTTCATGTAAAACTTTGTACCTCAAACCATCTGATCAGTCTGGAACATGATACAAAGATTTCTCAAGGACTAAATACACGGTGCTTTTAATGAAGTGTACTCTTTTTATGCCTCTCATGTAAACCTTCTTTCAAACTTCATATATGAAGTTCCTTGTATTTGTTAAAGCATTTACAGAAAGGACCTTCCCCTACAAGCTGGAATTGACTGAACGGACACTATTTCCTTACACAGGAATAAGTCAGGTTTTGTCTGAGAACTTCCATTGTTTCTGTATGTCACAAACATACACGGCCTGCTCTGCCATGCATATCCCAGTATATGGATGGTGTCTTTAAATCCCTCTTAATTTAAAAGCATTAAACAATTTCCGTTAATGTTTTTCCAACCCATCTGTATGTGTATCTATGTATACATTTTGGTAATGCATATACCTCATGCACATTATTTATACACAGTTCTGTATGCATTGTTCATAGAGCTCCATAAATTCAACAAAACAAAAAGCTATCAGGAGTTAAAATTTGAAAACTGAGTGTTGAACGTGGGCCTTCTGGGCTACACACAAGTATTGATCTGTGGGCCACAGTCCTGAAAGGTCTTGAACCTTTACATTTTTATTTAAATGATCCCACCTAAAGTAACAGAATTCCTGGCATGTGGAACTGCCGGAAGAGTAGAGGGTTACAGACCTTGCAGCTGACAGGGGCTGTGATTAGGAGGAGACCCCGTTAGGGTGTTCTGTGGGCTGAGAGGACACGAGGCAAGGCAGCAGCTTTCCAGCGGCAGTTGGTGCTCAGTGTCCGTTAGTGTAGTGCCAGCAGTGCCTGACAGTGTCAAAGCCAAGGGAAGATAGAGCACAGGGGCATGTTGCAGGCTAATTGGGACAATTAATTACAGCTTGGCTACAAACAGAGCACACATTTACAGCTCAGCTGCATAGGGTGGTTTTCTTTTTATAATGAGTCTCTTAATTGGCTCCAAATTACCACTGACGAATTTTGCAGACAAATAATTGCTAAAATTATTTGATAAGTCTCTAACTTAATGCTTTTAAATTTCCTCCATATCTTTTTTCACCTGTACAGTAGCCACATTAAATTTGCCAAAACAGGCAAAATAAATTGCTCATCAGAAGTGAGAAAATCCAGCCTGCTGGGATTGGTGTCTCCATGTCTGTTCTAAGATGTGTAGTTCAGTTTTAAGAACATGGAGCCCTTTTGAGGATTTATCTACCTACTGCTCTGTAAACTTAAGAGAGAAAAGGGCAAACTTACATTGGAAATTGCTGCTGTGAGGACCAGCTCTAGTTAGTGCCTGTCACAGACTGGGTAATGTTTTTGGTGGTGATGTTTGCTTCTCCTGGTGGGGGTGTGTGAATGCACAAGAGCGGGTGTTTTCCAAAACTAGAGTGTTAGAAACTGTCCAGTGATCCCATTAACGAATGGATTTATCCGGTTCTTTTATAGGCTTCCTCTGGTATTACCATTCCCAAGCCCCCCAAACCCCCAGACAAGCCCCTGATGCCCTACATGCGGTACAGCCGGAAGGTGGGTATTACAGTGTCCGTCAGTAATAAAGTCAGTGTTCGTTTGTGCTAACAATTAATTGCTATGATCTTAGTTTCAGCTTCTAAACGTTGACTCCTAACAGCCTGCGCTCTCTTAAAGGGATGCAAAGTCCAGAGTCTGCCCTGCAGAACAAAGGCAGCAGTAGTCTGGTCACACAGTTGCCAATTTCTGGGGGGAAAATTGCTAAAATGCTATTTCCTACCACTGTCTGCTGACAAGGATCCACCCTGCCACATTCAGAAGTTCCTGTGACTTACTGACAGAACTTTTTTTATATAAAGGAAGTATTCCTTGCGTTTTCTGGGCTTGGTGCAGTGCTGTAGCTGGACTGAAGAGTAGCAATGAGTGGACTTTGCATGTTCTCCTTCACCACCCTAGCCCGTGGCAACGTTCGCTTCGCTATTCTGTGAACTGTGTGACAGAAAGTAGGAGAGAGACTCTTGTGGAGTCTGGAGTCTGATGGGGCATGGGGAGGGCATGGCAGCCTGGCTGAAGCAGGTGAGCCAAAAGGAATTTCTTCCACTTCTGGTAAAGTATCTTTACCAGCCTGTCTGTCTTAGGCCAAAAAACATCAACACACAAAAAAAAAAAAAAAAGTCAAGTGGTGCAGCAAGAAATTACACTGGCAGCTCTCCTTTTTTTTTTTCCCTGTAAAGTTAGAAACCTTTTTGGTGGAGTCAGAACTTGTTGGAACTCAGATTGATCAGCAAGACTGAAATATTGTGAAATGTTACATTCTGATCTGAAAAGCTCAGTCTCTTTGTCATAATCTACTGCTGGATGTGTTTACTCAGTAGCAGTTTTTTCCCCGAGATGCAGCGATGTGCATTTAAGAAGAGAATTGAGAGGGTTAAAGGCAATATTCCCATGAGACCAAAGCCACTCAGCAATTGCCTGGTTCAGTAGCTGGCTTCCTACTGACTTCCTGCCCCAGAAAATAATCCAGATAGTTTAGCCAGACTCATTCCTAACTTAATCCTGTTTTTCGTGGTGATTCCAGAAAGAACACTGAGATGACAATATAAAATGTTTAATTTGGAAGTATTTAGATATCATTAGTAAAGCTCCAGCTGTTTCTGTTAAGGTCTGGGACCAAGTGAAGGCGTCCAATCCTGATTTGAAGTTATGGGAAATTGGCAAGATTATTGGAGGAATGTGGCGAGATCTCACTGATGAAGAGAAGCAAGAGTATTTGAATGAATATGAAGCTGAAAAGGTAAATGGAAGAAATCTGGGATGTTTATTACAGCTGATTCTTCTAGGAACTGGTCTGAGAAGAAAAATTCATCTTCCCCATGCAGGGGTGTTTGAGGCATTCACGAGAGCCCTGTATGTAACTTAAATGGAAGTTTGTCCTGACACATCTCTTAGATTTTTTTTTAATAACTGTGCATCAACTGTGACTGGTCAGTTTTTAGACCTAATTCAAAATGAAGTATTTATAATTGAGTGTCGATTTTAACTGTTTAATGAATGGATTTGATTATACAACATCAGTATTGAAAAGATTGTCTCAACACCAAAATCCTCTTTCAAAACTGGTGCTCTGCAACTACTGCTGTTGTCATGAACGTGTTCATAAGAGACTTCCAGTCACGTGGGGTTTGGTTTTCCTGGTGTAACTTGGTGGAACTCCACACTGTGGCATTAGTGTCTTGTTTCTTAATAGAAAATGCTACCACTTGTAGGGTTTTCTTGTGCTTTTGTTTTGGTTTTATTGATCTTAATGACGAGAGATGACGGCTACTCACTTCTAGGTTGGTAAGTGTTGAGCACCTCTACAAGACTGTTCTTGTGATTCTCAGGTACAAAGGGAGAATTGTCCAGCTGATGTGTTGTGTTTACACCTGGCAGGCACCTGAGGCTGTGGATACCTGGTCAAATCTCAGCTGGTTCTATTCCAAGGCAATAGAGAAGTACTGCAAACTGGGTGCTCTTAGCTGAAAAAAAAAAGCAGGAATTCTACTTTTTACCTTGGTAACAATGTTTAGATTGTAAGCTCCTTGGGGCAGGGGCCAGCTGATTTCTATTTGTGCAGTGCCCAGGCAGTAGGATTCTGGTCCTGATCATAAAGAAAACAAGACTTTTAGGTACCTTTAACAATCATTTTTCATTGGAAATACCTCAAATCACTATAAAAAAAGTCTTAGAAGTGAGATTAAAGAAAGCCATTCAAAGGAAAAAGGTATTTCAAAGAACGTGAAAATAGTGCTGCCATCCTGCTGCAGGAGGAGACAGGAGTGTGGCTGCAGCTTTCTGTGTCATCCCAGTGCAGGGATGGGTCAAAGAACGGACAAACCGTAAGTGATTTTGGAAACTGGTTCATGACATACTGGAATAAGGAAAGAGAAGAAATCAGAATCACAGATCTAGTTAGAACTCCAGAGAATTACTGATAATATTTTATGTTTGCTAACTTTATCTTAACCAGAGTTTGGTCACAAGTGCCTTGTTCTGAGGTGTTTGGAATTTGAAATCTCAGAAAACAAAGCTATCATAAGACTTTCAGGTAGTAAAACTGAAATGGACCTGAAAGTCCAGCTGTGTTTTTAAAACAGGAACGACTATGGAAGAAGTTCCAACTTGTAAAAGAGAAGGACTGAGACAACCTGGTCCCTGGTGTCTCAGCCAGACGATTGAGGGCAGCTCTGTGTGACTGCAGTGTGAGTTACACAGAGCACAGTTGTGTCGAGGTGGGGATCGCCCAGTGGTGCGATCAAACCATGTTGGTCACATTTCAGATCGAGTACAACGAGTCCATGAAGGCCTACCACAACTCCCCTGCCTACCTGGCCTACATCAACGCCAAGAGCCGTGCCGAGGCCGCGCTGGAGGAGGAGAGCCGGCAAAGGCAGTCGCGGATGGAGAAGGGGGAGCCCTACATGAGCATCCAGCCCGCCGAGGACCCCGATGGTAAGCGGAGCAGAGCCTGTGGCATCCCCAGTGGGGCAGTCTCGTTACAGCACCGGCACAGAGATACAGAGAACCACCCCTGCACACCTTCCACAACGCTGAGCGTGGCTGCCTTTCTGTTCTGGTGCCTTTGGTACTGATTTCGCTTTATCCCATTTTACTCCATACAGCTGACTTTGTTCCCAAAAATAAGGGGGCACCAGTGGCAGAAGTTATTCCAACCCTCCTTAATGAAGTGTGAAGTAATGCTTACAGCTCAAACCAAATCAGTCTGCTTACAGCTTTAGCACATGCATTAGAAAAGGCTTAGATGCCTGATTTAATCCAGCTTGGATGGAATGTTGTGCTTTATTATCAGAAGCACATAAAGCTGACAGGCAGAGTTCTGGTGCAATTACGGGCACCTAAACTTTCAATGTGTTCAACAACTGTCATTTGAGATTGGTTAGGGAGTGAGGTGCCCATGTTGCTGACAACTTGATGAGAAAATTCTGAAAGTTTATTTGACTGCGAGGAAATGCACCCCACCCAGTGGGAAAAGTCAGCCTCACACACCTCATGGCTGCTTTTAAATTCATCACCAAAAACTTGTTGAAACCTGAGGGTGAAAAATGTACTCAGTTACACCCTTTTTTTTTTTTTCCTTCCCCCTTGTAAAAGCACACCCCTGAGATAAAGCTCATGGCAAACAGCACTTTCCCCTGTGTGAGGTAATTGCAACATTTATGTAAATACATTTAGTGTTGGACTGGCTGGAACTTGGGGACTTGAAGTTCTGTTCTGTGCTGCCTGGGCCCGGTGAGGTCAGGCAGAACCAGCTATTACCTCTTTCTACTTTGTTTAATCAGATACCTCAATGAGAAAGTGAACATAACTTTGATTTGACTAGTTCTCATCTCTGGTAGTATCTCCTGGCATGGTGCTAGGCTTCTTAAAATTTCTGTGAATAGCTGGAGAGTCACCTCTGTTAGGGATATTTGAAGAAAATTAATTCAACTTCTGAACTTTTCTATGTGACATTGTTCTGGGAGATAACTCACACTTGTTGCTGACCTCGTTTCTCTTTAGAGAAACGTGTTTACTAATAAATAGATAGAACAGAATACTAACAAATAGAATAAATAAATAGAATACTCCTAACACATTCCTGTGAATTTTCAGTGAGGAGTAAACATTTATCACTGCTTCATGCTTTCAGTCCTCAGTGCTTCAAAAAAATACGTGGTTTTGATCTGTGCTACAAAGGTTATTTATAGAGCAGTCACTGTCCTGCTGGCATTTTGCACTGGGTTTTGCTCTGGTAACATGATTAATCAGGGATGGTTCTTTTATTCCGTGCATTAATATACCCTCTTACTGTGGAAATGTGGAAAGCAAGGCAGTCAATAACTAGGTCAGCCCCAATTTCAGCTGTGGGAGATGCATGTGAAATCAGCTGTTAGAGCTGTGCCAAGTGAATGCTGTTCTGGCCTCGCTTTCTCTGTTTTCGGATTCCCTGTTGCTCTGTGTGTGTTCCTGTGAACTTTGTGTCATGGCAACAGCTGGTGTTGGGGTCCACGTTCTGGTTTTAGTGAGCAGTGATGTGGGTGCGGTGTCGTTGGGCTCGGTGCTCCTTTTGTGGAGCTCAGGCAGTTGCCCCTGAACTGGTGTTGCAGATTACGACGATGGGTTTTCCATGAAGCACACGGCCACGGCGCGGTTCCAGCGCAACCACCGGCTCATCAGCGAGATCCTCAGCGAGAGCGTGGTGCCCGACGTCCGCTCCGTGGTCACCACCGCCAGGATGCAAGTCCTGAAGCGCCAGGTTCAGTCCTTAATGGTTCATCAGGTAAAGAGAAAGGATGTGGATGCAGCTGAAACACTGTGGTGTTCGGACGGGCTCCAAGTCTCGGATCATTTGATCACTTACATGACTGTTCTTGCTGGGTGTCATGTTCTGTGTGCTCCAAGAGCTAATCCCTGGGTTTGTTTGGGAGCTGCAGGATGTGAGACTTCACCACCTGTGCTGTTTTATTACTGAGGGTCATGTTAAACTGTACTTTGTTCTTAGGATATCCTACATATTAATTCCATATCTTTTCATTATTACATACTGCCCTCTATTGCAGTGTAAGTCTGCTGGGTGATAGGTGAGGTTGTGATTTCGGGTACCTGACGACTCATCACCTTGTTGGTAGCAATTCTTTTTTGCATTAAATTGTCCCTATTGTAACATTTTTAACTGAACGTTAAATTCATACAAGGAAATCTGCATGAAGTCACACCTGCACATTTCACCCAGCTTTGACTGGGCACATGCCTGTATTTTTCAAACACTCATGTTACCAAAAGAACCCTGTCCATGGTCAGTGTGCATGTGGGTGAAGAGAGACCAGAATTACATAGAGATGTGTTGGGGTTTGTTTAATTAACAGAAGATTTGGAGGGTGGAGGGAGTGGTTTTCCTTCTTTCCTTTGTATTGTGGTCTTCCCATGTTAAGAGAACGTAATTGATGTGGGGGTGTGTCTGTACCTGTGGGCTGTGTATATCCAGACCCATGGGCTCTGTATATTCAGACCTGAGGGGTGCAGAATAGGAAAGAAAATGTGCAGATTTGATGCTGGAAGCTTCACCTCAGGTATACACTGTGTTTCATTTACAATATGCCTGAACTGCTGCACAGACACATTTACTGTTCATACTTTCCAGTATGAACTTCTGAGCTGTTGGCTATCAGATCAAGGCAGCCAGAAGGATGTTTATGTATTAGGGCAGTATTTAAAAATAAACCCATACAAATATTTTTGTGCATAGCTGTAGCTTTGCCCTGTTCTCAGGTGACTGCACAATGACGTTCTTGCCATTTATTTCACTTCCAGCGTAAACTTGAAGCTGAGCTGCTGCAAATTGAGGAGCGCCACCAAGAAAAGAAGAGGAAGTTTTTGGAAAGCACAGACTCCTTCAACAACGAGCTTAAAAGGGTACAATTCGCTTTTCTTCACTTGCTCTGAGGAAGCTGCTGGTTCCACACTGTTACAAGTGCGTCAGTTCTGTGCAATTACCCAGCTGCTGAGGCGGTGCCCTGGTGGGGGTGGTACAAAGCACAGAGTGATTTCCTGCTCCTTCAGTGACCTGTAGTGGTGACATTGAGGCAGTACAGTTCAGAGTTCCTCCGGGCTGCACTGAGTTCACTCAGAGCAGCTGGAGGAGGGTGGCCTAAAGCCGCTGTGGAGGACACACTCTTCTCCTTGGCTGTGTTCAGATAATGAGCTTTAGGTTGTTTTCTTATGCCCTCCCCCTTTATTTTTGTTAATATGCCTGTATCTCCCTAGTGACTGAACATTTTCATATAAATTTTGTCAAGTCAGAATTACATTGCATGCAGAAATATTGAACTCATCATTGGGGTTTACTGATGATTTGTTTTTCAGTCTGAGGTAGTAAAAGCTTTCCTTTTCGTTTTAATTGCTAGTTATGCAGTTTGAAGGTGGAAGTGGATATGGAAAAAATTGCAGCTGAAATTGCTCAGGCTGAGGAACAGGCTCGCAAGAGGCAGGAGGAGAGGGAAAAGGAAGCAGCTGAGCAAGCGGAGCGCAGTCAGAACAACCTGGCAGCTGAGGAGGAGCAGGCAGCCAGCAAGGGGGAGGAGAAGAAGGAAGAGGAGAGCACTCCGATGGAGACAGGTAACTGCACCTCACCACCTGCTGCAGAATCCTCCAGGGATCTCAGAGGGTCCCTGAGGAGGCTCAGCTCAGCCAGGAGAACAGTTCACTGCATCTTAGTGAACACAGATGTTTGCTTTCCTACGAGGAGAGGATAAGATCCCACAGAGCCATGTCACACACGTTTGTGTGTGATGTACCCAAGGGAAAAAATGGTTTCTAAATCTAAGTTAGACATTGGTTAACTGGGAGTAACTGGGAGGGTTTCCTTGTCCTGGTGTCAGTGTCTAGCAAGGAGGCCAGAACAGCTGCTCTCAGGTGGATTTTCCAGCTGCTTTATGCTCTGCACAGTGGCAGTAGGAAATGCTGCTGGATTCAGGGGTCTCCGTGGCTGGTGCCTCAGTCAGCCACTGCTGCAACAGCAGGAGCATAAGGAAAGGGGACCAAGGAGTTTGAATTCCAGTGCTTCTGCTTTAACAAGGCACATGGCTTTCTTGTGGCTGGAATTCTGAGGTCAGGCAGCTGTGGGTGACATCAGGATGCTGTGGCAGGACCAGATACACCCTCAGCACTGAGGTCTCTGAGCTGTGCCTGTCACTGCATGTTCTAAGTGACAGAAATAGCTGCTGCTTCTTCCAAAATCCTAATTGCACAACCTAAATAAACTTACTGGCGTGTGAGTGACACTGAGAAATATGTTATTCCAGAGGAGCCTCACCCGGAAGAGAGCACAGAGAACCAGCAGAACGGTGAAGAGGGAACCTCCACCCCCGAGGACAAGGAGAGTGGGCAGGAAGGGGTGGATAGCACGGCCGAGGAGGGGACCAGTGACAGCAACACGGGCTCGGAGAGCAACAGCGCGACCGTGGAGGAGCCGCCCGCAGACCCCACGGCCGAGGAGGGCGAGAAGAAAGAATAAACACTGGCTCAGCTCGGGTGTCTGTAATGACGTACTGTTTGGTTTCAGAATGTGCTCGGCTGCTGTTGTACCTTCCCTGCCTCTGTCACTTGTCTCCAAAGGATCCCAGGGCTTAATGGCACATCAGGTTATCAGTGTAGCGATGGGAGGGGGTCTTGAGAGCTACAGGATGTCCTGCAGCAGGCAGAAAAGGAACCTCATGTGTCCAAACACAGCTGTTACGGTATGGAGAGGGGCTTATATCACTTGGAATTCTTCCCTAGAAAGCCAGATTTGGTTTTGGTTTTAAATGAGAAAATTAGGCCTTCTCTCTTTCTTCTGGTTTCATGGCCACAGTGACTGGCAGTTTTTCCAAAGGCCCTTCCTGTCCCTGTGTGGCAGCAGTGAGGTGTGTCTCACCTGGGCTGCAGCCCTGACTTGCCTGCACGAGAGGCCTGCTCCTGGCAGTGGCACTGGCTTTGTGGAGAGGCTGGAATGTGACTGAGGCATTTAAAGCTAATGTTAGTATGGAGCAAAGACCTGATGCCTGCCCAGGGTGTCACCTGGAGCCTCTCCATATCCAACAGTCTGGTGTGTCCCAGCCCTGCTGTGTTCTGTGCCAGCCAAGGGCAAGTTCTGCTGCAGCTGTCTCGGTCTTTGCTTTTAAAGAAAGCTTTCAGTCCTCAGGAACAACTCCAGAATGAGGCTGAAAGACGGGCTGAGGGGTTTTTTTGGTGTAACTTTGTTGTTTTTCTAGAGGAGCTGCTCTACACTGATGGAAACTTGCTCATGGTCTGTGTGCAGCATGTCAGGAGATTCAGTTCCAAAGGACTCTGTAGTCTTGCAGTAGAATGACACATCTTGAGGGATTTTTTCTGTAATGCAGGATTCCTTTCAACAAGCCTTTGCTTTTCTTTACCAATAACTCCTTTATTTGCTACCAAGAGGCACTGGTGTGGCCTCAGCCAGAGCCCTGGCACGGTACAGAGCAGGAGAGCGTTTAAACACGCACATGTTCTCTGAGCAGACAGTCACTGATACAGCACAAATGGTAAAAAATAGTAGTTTTGCTTGTCGTGAGCTTTCCAAACCTCTGGGAACTACAAGAAAAGGCCACAATTCGCCCTATATAAGCAAAGGCCCTAAAAAAAAAAAATACACTGAATTGCAACAGCCACAAGCAACTTCCTGACTTTACAACTGAGAGAACATGTGATGCTTCAATGAATCGATGTGTTTCTACAAAGCAGTGGGTCTATGAGATGGTGTTTTTTAAATACTTTTGGTCTTTTTTTTAAATGGTCTTAAAAATAATAAAATTCAACATGTTTGGTTTTTTTTAAACTCACAGTGGTCTGTTCTTGTCTTTTAAGGTAATGCTAGTGTTTGGTACAGAGCTTTCATCAGCTGTTCTCCATCTGGAGCCACAGGAGAATAAACACATGGGATTTGATTTCTTAAATGATACCAGCTGCTGCCTGGACTGGGGGCCGACCCCCACAGGGCTCAGGTGAGACTCCACACCTGAGGTTGCTGCAAACCCTTGTTGTGCAACAGCTTTTATCTGCAGCAGCTCTGAGTTCTGCAGGCCAGGGGTGGTTTTCATCTGCTCCAAATTCCCAAGGTGTATGTAAATAACTAATTATTGGCAAAGACGGGTGTGTGCAGCTCAGGGTGTGTACCTGGGGGAGTGGAGTAGGTGTCTTCATGGGTGAAATAACGTCTCTGAGCACATGAGAACCTGAAGGAATGCCTGTGGGCAGTGCTGGAGCACTGGCCAGCCCCGTGGTGCCTGGCAGAGGGGCCCATGAGGGACTGGAGCATCAGGGACCTGGTGCAGGAGGGGGACCGGTCTTGGGAGAAACTCGGCTCCTTTGCTGTGCTCCTGCACCAGCCCTTCCTCAGAGCAGCCACCTGGAGCTCCTGACGGACCCCGTGCCCTCCTGCAGGTCCTCAGCAGGGCTGGGAACCCCCCCGGGAGGAAGAGCCCTGGTGCTTTGCTGCTGTGCTCACTGGAGGAGCCGCTCCCTGAGTGCAGGCTGGACATCTGGGGTGCAGCTGTGCCCCACAGAGCACTGAGAGCTGGCAAGTCCTTCACACCCCCGGGGGCCGGAGAGGGAAGCAAAGACGCAAAGCCAGAGCCTTGCATCACACAAGGGAGTTGTTTTCGAGAAAAACCAGGGGTTTCTGAGTCTGACTCGGACGTTGTGACCTCTGACATCACCACGGTGCTGCTGCTGGTTTGCTCTGCAGGCAAAGGTTCTCGTCTGTGGTGGGTCCTTCTCAGAAAATATGCTTTTATCTCACCACAAAAATTATTAAGAAGCCTGGGTTAAAAAAAAGAACTGTTCTTAAAGCGGTTTGGAGTTTGGGGTTTTTTGCATGAATGTAATAATTGGATTTTATCACCCCAAAAACCTTCTGACCTGCAAAGCTGGAATACAGCAATGGGTACATAGCATGGAGAAAGCCCCAGAGGGTAAATGTTGAAAGAGATTCGGATGTTAAAATATGAACCAGGCACCTTGTGAGGTTGTTCAGAAGGAGGGACTCACCAGGCAAAGCGAACCCAGATCCTTCAAGAGCTTCATGCACCCCAATCCCTTCCAAACCCCTCACCTACATGTGAGGCTGAGCTTGGCTTCCTGGGAAAGACAAAAGTCTCGTGTTTGTTCAGCAGATGAACTTTCTGAGGAGAAAAAAAGGCTTTTGGAGAAACAAAACAAGGGTTTAAAAAAATAAAAAGGTAAAAAATCACTTTTGTATCACCTGGGCAAGTCTTGCCAAGCTGCTCTGCCTGGAGCCAAATGAGCTGCGGACGCTGCTTACAGAGAGGATTATGCTGGTGACAGAAAGAAATAAAACAGATTAAGGGAGCTTTACAGGGATAAAATATCAAAGCCAACCCGAATACTGGCACAGAGGGGTGGCTGGGGCAGCTTGTGTGTGCCAGAATGGATGCCCACTCGGGGTGTTCTGATGCAGCTCAGGGCAGGAGCAGAGGCACCCCGTCCCCTCCTCGGGGAGCTCAGGGGAGCAGGTCCAGAGCCCCTGAGAAGGAGGGAGGTGTGGTTGGAGAGCATGTGGGGAGCAAGGTCAGACCCTCACTCTGCTCAGGCTTTTGCTGAGGTCCCGTCTCTATCCCAGGATGTTTTCCCATTTCCCACCAGCTCTACGTGCAGCCTGCCCCATCCCAAGGAGCCACAGATGGCTTATTTCTCCTTTTCTTCCCCCAGGTTTTGCTCTGAACACCCAGACAGGCAGGCTTTGCTGTTTGGTTTTTTTTTTTTCCCCAAAGCTATTTTTTCCTTCAATTTATCAAAAGCTACTCGAAGCAAATGTTGCACTTGCCAGTAATCCAACCCCTCATGCTGCCACTGCCATTAAATCAGCACTGTCCTTGCCCCTGTGCTGACCTCTCTTCATCTCTTAACTGGCAAGTGTTCCCAGCAGTCCCAACTGCTGGAATATTGAGGAAAAACACCCCTCACAGCTGACTGGAGACAGAATTGGTGCAGGGTGTGTGCTGGCAGAGGTGTGTGAGCTGGAGATGTGCTGCCACCAGGAGTCCCCATTAACCTGCCCAGGGAGGGACTGCAGGGAACGCACAGCCCTACCCTCAGTTGTAAACTGTGAGTAGCTCTTACTACTTTCTTGTACAGGATCATCAGTGCCAGCCAGCAGCAGCAGTAGTTGTGGCAGCACATGTTCTGTGGGACTGCTCCAGGGCTTGAAACAACACAACTCCCCCAGGCGTGAGTTCAGCTGCCCCCACTCTGCAAGCTGCTGGTTGTACCAGGTAATGGTGTGATGCTCACAGGTCACTCACCTGCAGGCACCTGGATACAAAACTGGGGGTGCTGTGCTGCAGAACTGGGGGGGTCAGTCATGGCAGGCAGGCAGAGGGGCTGGAATTCCATGGTTTTTTTCAGGCAGGCACCCAACGAGTCCCATTTGCATCGTGGACTATTGCAGCCAGGACTGTTTGTGCCTGCATGGAGCTGCAACACCTCGTCAAGGCTTTGAATGCTCCATCCAGGGCTTGGATCCCTGCGTTTGAAGGGCCCCTGTGTTTGCAGAGTGTTACTGAACCCCCCCCAGTGAGATCTGACGACCAAGTGGGAACAGATGCTCGCTCTTAAAGCCTGGATCATGCTTCAGGTCTGTGTCACTGTTTGTGCTCTCAGTTCCCTTCTTTCACTTTGACATTTCATTTTCCCCAGCGTTCGAGGGGCTTTTTGAAGTGGTTTTGCACGTATCAGGCTGGTGCCTTATTTTGCTGTAAGTCATCACGTACAGCTCACTTGTGACTTCCAGAAGTCACAACCTGTTCTGTCAACAACCAGTTTCAATTTGCCTTGTTCACGCAATTCTGTTAAAAAGGCAAAAAAAAAAAAAAAGTTTTAGTTCTGCCCTGAGGGATGGAGGGACCAGCAGTGTGTGTGGTCAGTGGCCCATCCCCTGGCTTATCCTCCTCACCCTGGTGTTGGGAAGGGGCATGTCGCTGTCCCTGCCAGCCTGACTCATGCCCACTGGTGTCTCCGGATCAGTTTCCCTCCTCACATCTCAATTCCTGGGCTCCAGGATGAGGGAGCTGCTTTCGTGGAATAGAAAATCACAGAATCGTAGAATCATCAAGGTTGGAAAAGACCTCCAAGACCATCTAGTCCACCCTTTGACAAAACACCACCTTGTCAACCAGACCACTGAGTGCCACATCCAGTAATTCCTTGAACAGATCCAGGAATGGGGACTCTACCACCATTCCAGTGCCTGACAGTGCTTTCTGTAAAGAAATTCCTCCTTGATGTCCATGCTTTAGTGCAGGGTAGATGCCAATTTGGTGAATCTCTTTTTTTTTTTTTTAATAAAAACTGAACTGGAGAGCAAGGCCATCACCTGGGACGTGATGTGAGCACAAGCAGGTGAATTCCCGGTGACTCTGGGCGTGCCCTTCCCTGCCGTGGGCACCGCCATGGGCAGCTGCACCCCCTGGCAGAGCTGGTGCTGCACAGATTGCTTCCTCCCCCCAGAGGACAAGGACCTGCTAATAACCTCGTGATGACATCACAAGCATGGGATGTTTGTCAGGGCATCCCCTACAGCGGCTCGGAGTGGTGAGGAATCCCAGCTCGGTGCCCCTCTGAAGGTCAGGAATTTACTCGCGATTTCGCTTCTGCTATTTTTGTTTGTTGAGGAACAATGACATCAAACACCCCGCTGCAGCAACCCTGCTGACCTCCACCACAAACCCCAACCAGTGCCCCTGGGCATCAGAGAGGGGGGGTCTGGGCAGGAGCAAAGCCGGAGCCGGGAGATCCCGGGTACCTCGGGCTGGCATTGCTGGGCAGAGGGAGCAGCAGGGCAGATGTCACGGTCCCTCCTTGACATCACCACAGGGATGTGACTGGGAAGTGCAGCTGGGAAAGGTTCACCCTGAGCTCACCAACACTTCTGTCTGGGCATCTCCAGCTTCCTCCAGCAAAGGGGACAAACCTTCCCATGGCTCAGGACAGTGACAGAACAGGGAGGGAGCTGGAGTTTCCATCTCAATTCACCTACAGCAAAATTGGTGGGAAATACCAGAAAGTTTTGCATCCAGGATGTAAGAACAGCTCGTGTTGTGCTTTTCTCAGACCAAATTCCACCTTCTGAGGCAGAGCCCCAAGTTCTGCTTTCCAAGATCCCCTAGTCCATGTGTGCTGTCCAGGCACCATCTCCTGGAGCACTGGGACCCTTCCCACCTCGGGATCTCTGTGAGGCATTGTTAGGACAGCCTGCAGGAATTCCAGTTCTACACACAGCCCATAGATGTGAAACGGAACTCGACTCCCTTGTGATATTCCATTCTGACTGAGTCGCAGTTTAATGTCAGATCAATTCAAGTTTACACAGCTCAATATGGCTCAAACTCAACGTTTCAATTCAAGTGGAACCAACCCGAACTGAACTGAAATCTCTTTCTGAGCAACTTCCTGTGGAATTTATCAGGACATGCATTTTCGTTGAGAAGCTGATTGATGAAGGCTGCCACCCAGCTCTGGCTGTGGCCTGGGCAGCAGGTTTGAATCACTGACTTCCACTCTTCTGGCACTGGAGGGGAGCAGAGGGACCCAGGGACTGGAAATACCTGGTAACCCCATTCTTTTTATATAGTTAATGAACTCTGGGGTAATAAGTGGGTTCTAGTGGCACGGCACCATGGCTTTCCTGGGCACAGCTCAGGCCTGGAACTGCTGAAGTTCGGTCTGTTTGCTCACATGGGATCACAGTTTTGTGAAAAGCTGCTCGCGGGGCATTCTGGTTCAGGGGATGCGTCAAAGAGATGGAACCACTAAGGCACGAAATAGGCTGCAAATATACATAATTGAATTAAGCAAAGCTTTAATAACTGTTCTAAGAAGGCCCTGGGGATAAAATGTGACTGTAAAGAAGTTCAGTATCACACACAGAGAACTAATGGTTTATTTTAAATGTTCCCATTCTTTGAAAGAAAAACAATTTCCTTGAATGGGCTCTGAGAACACAGAACTTGGCATGTACCAAAACATTGAAGATGAACACTGGGACCATGTGCAGAAAACAAACTGCAGACCACCTGCCTGTATCCCCTCCTTGTCTTTGGCTTCAGCCAACATGGACCCGGGCATGGATCCACCAAGGCTCTCCCTGGAGCAGTGGGAGCACAGAGTACCCCGAGGACCTTGCCCCTCCCTGCACACCCACCACTCCCCACATAGTGCCGTGACCACGTGTGAGTCCTTCACACCCCCGTTACGCCCCCTGATTCTGGGTATTCTGCCTGCACCCGAGGGAAGTCTTTCATCTCCAGTCCTCCTTGGAGGAAGTGGTTATGAGATAAAGCTCTCGAGGCACTGTACCTGCCTGGATACCTGGTGAGCAAAGGCAAACAGAGCAATAAATAGCTGCACAGACGTGAATGGCACCTGCTGACCGAGATAAGTGCCAGGCGAGGTGTGGAGGCGCCGGTGCCGTGTGCTCAGAGCACGCCAGGGGAAGTGAGGGTCGCCTTGTGTGAGCAGGGAAGACCCTGAGAGTCTTCAAGCACCCTGTTCTGAGTGCCCCAGCACCCTGTCCTGAGTGCCCCAGCACCCTGTCCTGAGCAGCCCAAATGGGCTCAGAACCACAGCAGTACTGGCCCACGGGAGAGGGAAACACTGGGAAGGATTTTAAGTAACAGCTGGACTGGGACTGCATCTAAGGAGGGTCTGAAACTCAGTCTGAGTCTCTACACAGAAGCCAGAACCATCCACAGGGTCCTTGAGACTATCCTCAGCTTCAGATATATCTAATTGTGGCTGGGATTCCATCCTGTGATGCTCTGTTTATCCACCTGGATGCAGTAACAGCACTGACACAACATGAGAAGATGGGGAGGACACAATGCCAAAGGCAGTACTTCTAAGTGACCGTGGCCTGAGAGGAAAGTGGGTTTGTGAGAAGTTGGAGATGTTTCTGCCTGTTAGAGGGGTCTGTTCCAAGAGTGGGGCCCGCCTTGGACACCCACCAAACAAAAACCACTGATTTGCCTTGGGGGAAGGAGTGGGATAGCCAAAGTGCAGAAGCTTTGGGGGAAGATGATGCAGATGGGAAAACAAAAATACCCAGATGTAGAAAGAGGGGAAGTCACTGAGCTGCTGACAATCTAGTGAGGGAGAAGGGTGAATGGCTGCTGGCCATGGGCAGTCCTGTGCACTGAGACTTTTCATCCCAAACACCCTTCCCAGGATGGGTCTGGTGGACAGGATGGATCCTCCCTGTTCCCTCCAGCACTGGGGTCTGCAGGTGCTCCACAGATGAAACAGGACCTGCTGCACAGGTCAGAAGGAGCCTCCCCTTCCCTTCATTCCTTTGCCACAGACCATTTCTCATGTGCTGGTGCAGAAGCAGAGCCCACTTCACTCCCTGAGCACCTGTAACAGCTCTGGGCGTGTGGAACCTGCTCTGGTGTGAGGCAGCACCTGAGCACCCCGAGTGTGGCGCCGCACGGCTCTGAACACATGGGGAAGAGGAGAAGGAAGAAGAGGAGGAGGAGGAGAAGGAGGAGGGTCTACTGAATGTCAGTGACACCAGAGTGCCTGTGAGCTCCTCACAGGGGTGCAAGAAGTATAAAAGCAGAGTTGCCTGAGGAGAGTCCCTGGCAGGAGCTGGAGCGTGTGATGGTCTCACCAACACTGTGACCAGATCCCTGCTGGAAGCACACCATGGATGGGGGTGAGTACCTGGGCTGCAGCCCCTGCCTGTGTCTTCAGCTTTATTAATGATGCTCAAATTCCTGCCCTGTGACACGGGAGTGGGGCACTTTTATCCGAGTATTTAAACAGTATAGAAGACTTTCATCTTCCTCATTTTTACTATTTTTTAAAAAATGCACAGTTCTCTTTTAGAAGCTCAGAAACCTCAGATGACTTCAGAAACAAACATACAAAAAAACAAGTGTGGAGGCAAAGTTAAGGGGCTCTTTTGTCCCAAAGCAAATGGGCTCTTCTTGTATGATCCACACATTTTCTTCTGTATTCTTAGTTAAAAATAAAAAAAGAGAGAGAACACTCTCTCCTTGGCAATATTATAATTCAATGAATAAATCGAGGAATAAGGAGCAAGTAAAGCTGAAGTTGTTCACTAAGTCCACCCAGTCTTTTGCAAATTATTTCTATTAATTAATATCTGCAGGGACACTGAGGGCTGCAAGAGGCTCTGGGGGATGCAGGATGCTCTTGGGAATGAGGATGCTCTTGAGAATGCAGGATGCTGAGAGGGGTGCAGGAGGCTCTGGGGATGCAGGAGTAGGCAGGAGGTGCCAGGTCCCACAGGACCCTCCAGGCAGGAGCAGGGAAGGGGCCAAGGGAATCTTCTTATGGATACCTCTTCACAGCTTCTGGCAATCAATGGCTTAGGAAATTCCTGGATTTTGGGATCCCTGCATCCAAATCAACACATGGGAACCCATCTAGACCTGCCCACCACACATCATTCATTGCATCATCCTGTGGGCACCTTGTGGCTGCTTGTTCTGAGGAGCTGGGTATTTGGGGGCAGCTGAACTTGAGCTTAGCTCCTGGGAAAGTCTAATCATGACAGGGAAAAGAAAGAGTTAGTGGGAATCTGACAAAAAAAGAGTATGATAATGTTCCTGCTTTGTCTTTTTTGTCCTACTGTTGTCCTTCAGAGGAATATTCCATTCCTCTGGAAGATGCCCAGCCATGGTGCTTTCTTTGAAACACTGCTGGCTCACCCCAGCATGAGGTTTTTAACTTGCTTATCCCTGCTTATCTTGTCCTTTGATTCACAGTTTCCTGAAAGGAGGGGAGGCAGATAATTACTAACTTTCTTCTGTAACAGATCAGTGAACACACAAAATAAAAGCGTGACTGGGTTTCTCCGTGTCTGCTCACTCCTGAAATGACAGTGTCTTTCCTCTGCCAGTTGTGAGGAGGGGAAGGGGAGAACAGGCATGGGGCTGTTAACTGCCAATAGCCAAGCAGATCACTTAAGTATGAGTAACTTTTCTCAGAAATACCTGGTTCTTCCCCCAAAAGCCTGTGTACTGCTGGTGAAGAGGCACCAGAAACTGGTACACGTATAAAGACAGAGAGTAAGTTACTCACTATCAGCGTGAGCTGAGGCTGAAACTTTTGCTTTGCAGTTCCAGCTGACCAAAACACGTTCTTTCACCAGGAGGACGTGGCCAGGGCAGGTTTGCTCAGCTTTGCCAATGCTCCCTAAAGCATTTCCAGTAGTCCCTAAACCCTTCCCAACTCCTGCTTTGCTCTCATGCATCCTTTGGCAGCGGCTGCTCCCCTGGCATGAGCCAGACCCACGTGGGCCGGAATTGCCCTGGTTCTTTGCCCAGTCTGGTTTAACCACCCTCAGGACCATGTCTCTGCTCCTCTCTCCTTCTTGGGGCAGATGTCCTGCTACCAAATATTTCCCACTGCCAGAAGCTTTCCTGGGTGTGCCTGTGGGGATTTGCTGCTCCTGCAGCTGCTCTTGCCTACAATTACCTGCTGATGCTCAGGGAGGTTCAGATAAACTGGGTGGGATTTACCTGCCAAACTCACCCACCCTTCTGCCACAGCACCCCCAGTGCCCAGCCCAGGACACCTGAACTGTGGTTTAAAAACACCTGTTTCTTTTCCTTTGCTATCGAGGGAGCCTGAACAGCTCACCAGGTGTCAAGGGATGGATCCCACCTCTTGAGCTTAATCTGTGGAGGAAGATTGTCAAAACTGATGGGTTGAGATCCTTCCTTCCCTCCTTCATTTCCATGGAGCAATTCCCCTTTCCACCTGCTCCCAGGTCCTGCAGGACAGGGAGAGCAGCAAACCAGCAACTCCCACACTGAGGGATGTGGGGGCTGACACGGGGCTTTAGGGCCAGGCTGACTCATTTGCTGTGGTGGGGTTTTGGTATATTTTTATAAACAAGGGTTTTAGTGCAACTGGTTGTGGGGATTTTGGGGGGGGGAGGGGGGTTTCCCTTAATATTTTGAGGAACAAAATTTTAAGAAAATACCCAGAGCAGCCAAATGCCAGAGGGTGCGAAAAAAAGAAAAAGTACAGAAACGTACCCAAGTTGCCTGATAAATTGCAGAGCACAGCTCATCTATCCTCATTTGCTCCTGCCCAGTGCCCCAGACCCCAGGAGAATTGAGGCGAGACTCAGGTCCTGTCCAGTCTGACTGAAACCAGTGACGCAGGCGTGCTCGAACTGGTGTGGGAGGAGCAGGAGACTGCAGGGCCTCTCTGGTTGTGCCTTTGCAAATGTATAACCTGAGGTGGGGGCACAGCAAGAGAGGGGGGGAAACTGCAGAGGCTTTCTTCATATTGAAAAGTCGTTTGACATTTAAGACACTTGAAACAGCAACTGAGAGGGGGAGAAACCTGTGATGATCTTCAAAGGAATGAAATCGGCTGAACTGTTGCAGGAGTTGGTTGAGTCACGTTTCGGTCCTGCTTTGTTAGACCTTCACACGGTGACAAGAAAACAGAACACAACAGAGCAGAGCAACCCTCACCAGGGCTGGGCACTGGCACTGGTCACGTCAAACCAGGGCTGGGGTCTGCAAATCAAGCCATGAAGAGCAGCTGGTGGGGCTGGGTTTAGGTCAGTGCTTTACTCCAGTGGTTCTCCTCTGCCTCCCTTTATCCAGCTGCCAGGATGGTCATTGCACTTGAGGTCTCAGTGCAGGGCCCTGGTGGGGCTGAGCTGGGTCAGCACAGTCACCACAGGGAGTTATCATCTCTCCGTGGCAGCCACAGCACCAACCCCAGGAGTCCCCAAGGCCCCCAAGGCTATTTAGAAGGTGCAGGAGAAGACTGAAGACTCCAATGGCTGGGTTTTTGTGGAGATCAGGGACCCCGTGCCCGTGTCCCAGGCAGGGAGGGCAGTTACAGTCTGGGCTTGCTTAAATCCACTCAGTGGGTCTCAGTTCTTGGGGCTTTCAGTGCGTTTCCTGTGTAATATGCAAAAGTTGTAGCAGCAGCTCGAAGGGGCGACGACCACACGAGACACCAAACGTCTTCCTGCAGTCTGGGACTGGTCAGAGCAAAACCCACCAGCCAGAGAGAACAGACAGACAGAATATCCCCCCTCACCCCTCAGACCCAGCCTTGCTCTCCTCCCTCCTCACTAACCTGCACTAAGGGTGCCCTGGTGAGCCCCTCAGATCCCCCAGGAGGGTTTGGAGAAGGTCAGGGGTGGGTGAACATAACCAAGCTGCATGAGTATAAAAGATCAAAATAAGGGGGGGAGGCAAGACACAACTTCAGTGAGACCTCGGGGGAGGCTCTTACCCAGGTCTGGGGATGAGCAGTACAAGTTTTCACACGTGGCCAAGGATCTCTCACCCACACATCACCTTCGTGTATAAACAAACAACCCCAGTCACAGATAGCGGGGTAACTGTGTCTGTGATTAGTGATGCTGTTGCATGTGATTTAACGTGGGGACATGAAGCAGTGGGTGCACTTACTTGAAGCAGTGGAAGTTCATAATTTTGGTCTGGTGCAACTCCAGGAGCCTGGCAGAGCAGGGAAGGGCAAAAAGGAGCTCTGAAACAGAGCAGAGCTGTGTCCAGCAGACCCTAAGCATGAGAGGGGCACAGGAATCAGTCACATTCATGAACACCCAGGCCATGAGGAACAAGGCAGAGTTCCTAGAAGGAACAGGCAGCTGAGAGCCAAAGGCATCTCCTCGCTCAGTGTTCCCAGAGCAGATATCCCACAGGGAGTGAGGGGCTGCAGTGTGGGAACCACCCAGTGCCTGGAGGGACATCCTGGGGGAGCAGCACGATGCTCCACAGCCTCAGGGAGGGACATGTCTCCTGCTCACACCAGAGCAGTGCCAGGCCCTTTCTCACTGTCACCTCCCAGCTGAGGCAACTGCCCAAGACAGATGCTGGTAGGAGCTTTAAATAGAGAGAGGGGAAAGCTCTCCCTGGCCCTTGCCCTGCAAACCACAGCAGGAAGAGCTGCTCGGCTGAGATTGTTCTCACCACCATCACACCTGGCTCTGAATTCAATTTTTCCTCCCAGCTGTCAGCATCCTGCATCTCCACATCCCAAGGCAGCAGAAGCCAACTCTGACATTTAGAGAGGAGCAATAAATTTCAACCAGTTCCAGTTCTGTCTGTCCCCTGGGGAGCTGAGCTCTCCTCTCCACAGCCCAGGCACCACAAGGGCACAGCTGGGCTGGATTTATGGCCCTCACAGCTGGCTGTTTTCACATGGGTTAAGCTGCACAGGCACAGGGGACAGGCTGCTGGCTGCCTGCAGGGAAAAGTAATGATGAAATCAAAATGGGTGCACTGTGCCCAGGTGCCCTCAGCTCTCAGCACTCACTGGACAGGGCTCTGAGCAACCTGCTCTAGCTGAAGACATCCCTGCTCACTGCAGGAGGTTGGGCTGAATGACCTTTAAAGGTCTCTTCCAACCCAAATTGTTCTATGATTCTGTGAAGCCAGAGGGACCAGACTCCTGAGACTTCATCCGTGCTCTGACAGTAACCTATGTGAGCCTGGCTTATCCTGTTGGCATCTTCACCAGGATTTTCCCCAGCTGCAGGGGCTCTGCAGGGTTCACAATGCCATGGTCAATATGATCCACTGCTTTTTCAAAGTGAGAACCACGTGGAAACCCCCACTCAGCCACTAACACAGCATCTCCTTCTTTCCTAGGCAAGCAGCTAAAGGTCACCCTTGTTTTCAGCCTGCCGCTCGTTTTTCAGGTAAGATGTTTTTAACAACATTGTTGAAATCCAGCTGCTCTATGTTGTGGCTAAAGAGAGATCTCAAAAACTCAGAGCAGCCACCCACAGCCCCAGAGGTGTGTGGGGACAGGGCTGCTCACCCCAGGATCCAGCCGTGGGAGGTGGGAGGTGAGAGCAGAGCCCTGCCACAGAGACACAAGCAAGAGGAGCAAAACCACGGAGAAAAACAGTGACAAACACTGTGATTTGCAGATGGCCTGTGCTGTGAGAGTCCCCTGTTAGGCCCAAAATGAGCATCTCCAGGACAGACAGGAGCATTCCCTGCTCCCTGCAAATCCCTGGGCAAGGTGCTGGGCTCAGACTGAGGGCTGAGCTGAAGAGGGACATGCCCAAGAAGGAAGAGTCCAGCATCTTCCTCTGCCCATTCCTGCCCACAGTCACTCTGACATGGAAGGAGAACCCCAAGCACAGAGCTGTGCCATGACCTGCTCCCAAACCAGGGCCTGGCCCCGGCGCCCATTGTCCCACCAGCCAGCCCCAGCCCCTGGGGCTCCCCGAGGCCCAGGAAGAGCCGAGCAGCCCGCTCTTTTCCCTTTCACTGCTGGCAGCCCGGCAGGATGTGGTGAAAGCCAAACCTGCCGAGATGGCAAGCACCGAGATGCTCGTGATAACGGGCGGGGTATCCAGGGGAAACCTTTCATCTCTGTGCGATGGGGAGAAGGTTCTGGAGGCTAATAAGTCACAAAAAGCAGGGCACAGATACCACAGGCTCCCTCTGCCCCGCAGGTTATGGCAGCGTAGGAAGATGAAACAAGGATAATCAGAACTGAAATCGGGGGCCTGAGTGAGACGCCGGCACCGCACAGAGCGGCTTCCTGCCGCACTCCCTGCATCTCCTCACGGTCTCGCTGCCACCTCCGTTAGCTTTTAATTTAGCTGAAGGATGTTTTATTTCTCACATTTGATCCGCCAGCCGGCTGCGTACACACAGCTGGAGGTGGGTCCTGGAGCACTCTGGAAGGCTGCCACATGTCTGAGGGTTTGCAGGTGTTACTTTGGCTGAGCACTAAACATTTCTGGTGGAATTCCCACTTGGAGCCCCTGAGAAAGCCCCAAGCCCCGCATACTTGTGGGAAACGTTTTCAGCCACAAGGGGATGCCAGCTCTGTTTGTGATGCTGGCCTGAGCCGGCACTTGGGAACTCCCTGGGACTTCTCTCCAGGCTCCCTTCCTGGCAGGGCCACGCAGATGCACAGTCCCTGTCCCAACACTCTTCTTTTCTTCCCTGTTCCAGTTCTGTGCCGGGAACAACGTCACCGATGACTACGACTCCAACACCACCATCGACTACAACATGTTCGAGACCCTGTGTGAGAAGAAGGAGGTCCGCACATTCCGTGCTGCCTTCCTCCCGGCCATGTACAGCCTCATCTGCTTCACGGGGCTGCTGGGCAACGGGCTGGTGATGCTCACCTACATCTACTTCAAGAGGCTGAAGACCATGACGGACATCTACTTGCTGAACCTGGCTCTGGCAGACATCCTCTTCCTGCTGACCCTCCCCTTCTGGGCCACGAGTGCAGCCACACACTGGCTTTTTGGGAAGTTTGCCTGCAAAGCCGTCTACTGCATCTGCAAAATGAGTTTCTTCAGTGGGATGCTGCTCCTCCTGTCCATCAGCATCGACAGGTACTTTGCCATCGTCCAGGCAGCCTCGGCCCACCGCCTGCGGCCCCGGATGATATTCATCAGCAAGGTGACCTGCATCATCATCTGGCTCCTGGCCTTCATCCTCTCCATCCCCGAGCTGGTTCACAGTGGTGTGAACAACTTGGAGACCCATCCCCGTTGTTCCATCATTGCTCATGACTTGCAGACCTTCAACACTGGCATCAAAGTGTCACAAATGGTGTTTGGCTTCTTAATTCCCCTCCTGGTCATGTCCTTCTGCTACCTCGTTATCATCAAAACATTACTCCAGGCCCGCAACTTTGAGAAGAACAAAGCCATCAAGGTCATCATCGCTGTGGTCATCGTCTTCGTCGTCTTCCAGCTGCCCTACAATGGTGTCATGCTGGCCAAGACCATCTCAGCCTTCAACCAGACCAGCTCGTGTGAGGAGAGCAAGAAGCTGGACGTGGCGGACGACGTGACCTACACCCTGGCCTGCTTCCGCTGCTGCCTCAACCCCTTCCTCTACGCCTTCATTGGCGTCAAATTCCGCACCGACCTCTTCAAGCTGCTGAAGGAGCTGGGCTGCCTGAGCCAGGAGCGCCTCTGGCAGCTCACCAGCTGCCGCGAGAGCAAGAGGTTCTCCTTTGCCATGGAGACAGAGACAACCACCACCTTCTCCCCGTGAGCCGAGCTCCGGGCACGCTTTGGCCAAGCTGGGCTGGTTTTGAACACTTCCTCTATTCTGGACTCCTGGCCGAGCAAGGCCTGCCAAACCATAGGGAAGGCAAGAGGAAAACCCAGCAGCCTCACCCTATTTCAGGCAGTGAGGACTGCTGGCCAATATCCCATGGACGGAAAGACTCCAATAGTATTGCCACTAACAGCAAAACCAGGGAGAGGTGGTGAGTCTACATTTCCTCCTGTCATTTCACCTTTACTTTAGTCCTTCCCAGGCAAAATGAGAAATGCTCAAAATAGAAGATTTTCCCTAAAAGTGATAAACACCAAGAGAAACAGTCGTTGGTGCAGCAGAACTGTTTGGTTTGAAGCTGAACTTCCAGGAGCATCACCCTTGATTTGGATGTTGCTTTTAACAAGACAACCCATTGCTCTGCAGCCCTACAGAAATGCCCCTTGCACTGTGTCAGTCCAAGACAAACCAGCACCCACAGCCTCGGGCTCACGCTTGATCCAACACACAACACCCACTGCGGAACATCCGAGCACACAACTCTGCTCTGCCTCCCCCCACCAAAAGTCAGAAATGCCTATAGCTAACACCAAATCCATACAAATTGCAGCCATAATTTCAATTACTTTGTATAATATCGTGGCCACTCGTAGGTTTGCCAGGAAAAGTACAAATTCCACCTCACTTCTGCCCGTATCCTGTTTCTGTGCTATCACCTGCTGACATCAAGAGATAAACACGAATATGGGTTTTCTCCTCCCCTCCCAAACAAAGTGTCCTACTATAGCAGGACTTCAGCTGCCTTTGAAGTCAGATCTGTGTTTCACTCATAAGCTACTGGGACGTGTTTTGCCTCGGTGCTGTCGGCACTGACTAAGACGCCGCTCACTGGGGCCTGATCTAAATGTCATGTGTGGAAAATCACTGCCAGGGCCACAGCAGCTGAACAGCAGATTATTGTCATGGAAAGTCAGACCTTGGAGGAGCTCAGACTCTAATTCCAGTTGGCGCTTTTATGGGAAGAGCAAAGATTCCTGCTGACAGATGACCACCCTGGGAACCGCTGCTGTGGGACAGCTGCACGTCAGCTGGGAGGAGCTGCTGCAGTGCCTGTGCAGCTGTTCCTGTCCTTGTCCCCTGTGCTCTGATCCCACAGCTCTCCCAGAGCCACCCCCAGTGGAGAGAGGTCTGAGCCGGGAGCCGCTCCCGGGGCTGGCAGGGGAGGCACATCCGTGTCCCCGGCCACACAGAGCCACGTGCAGCAAAACACTCACCAAACAGACATTTATCCTTTTTTCCAACACACGGATCCATCAGCAGTGCCCAGGGAACTCCCTGGATCACCAGGTGGAAAGCATTGCTTTACAGACACGAGGAGCAAAATCAGCCTTCCAAGGCAGAATTCAGCTGGCTGGGTTAGAGGCAGGGCTCGCAGTTATTTACCTGCCTGTCACCATAACTAAATCAACTGCTGATAAACCATTTGGATCTGGGGTATGGCATTTTGCCAAGGGCTGGGATTAAGGAAGAAAGGGCATTCTGCTCCATGTTACCTGTCTATGCTGAGCTGTTGAACTCCCTTCCTCTTACAGTGCTCAGGTAACTGTACAGAAGTGCTGCTTCTCTGTCACTTGGAACGGGGGGTGACAACTGACACTGAACAGTCATTTGTCCTTGGTTTGTTCCTTGTCCTTACTCGGGCAAGACACAGCTACTGAGAGCTTGGCAGGGCAAGGGACATGCCCAGCACAGGGTCTTGGCAGTTTTCCTCATCAGTAACAATATATTCTTAATGCACATTCAATATGTAAAGCTGCTTTACACAGACGAAGTTCAATCTGTTCGTGAATGTACCCTGAGAACACACTGCTGCCATGGAACCTTTCCATGCAGAATCCATTCACCTTATTCCAGCGAGGAAACTGCTCCACCAACACATGGAGCTGGGCTTGTCTCCTGTTGACAAAAGCCATTCCCCTCCTGCAAATGGAGATGTCTCCAGGTCCTTACAGACTGTGGTACAACACGCAGCTGCTTCCATAAATGAGATCCAAGGGCATCATGTGGGGCAGGTGCAGTGGTGATGTCAGTGAGCAGCTTTCCTTGTTTAAATTTACTGGACAGAACAAATTTGCATCTAATTTAGATGAGTCGTGTTAACATTGGCCTAAGATCCCAACTTGAGGTTCCCCACTGATGTCTGAAAACTGACTATATTTTGTTACTTGTGAAAAATAAATTATGATCTAAATAAAATGTCTTTGGTTTTCCATTGCATTTTCTCCATCCTTGTACAGTCCCTGTCACCTCCTTCTGTCCTGTCAGGAGCTGTTTGGTCAGTCCAGCTTCATACCAGTGCTGCTCTGCAAGAAAGGGAGCATGTAAAATAAACTAAGTACAAAAGAGTTGTTTTACTTCATCTGCTGATGGATTATACTGGAAACAAGTCACCAGCAGGTTAAGGAGTCTTTATTTTAACTATTAACCCACCTGCCTTAACACTGCTCCACAGCTGGATATACATGATGGCTACTCATCAATGATTCAGTGAAAAGCCTTTACACTGTAGCATTTTATTGTTCACTTTTAAATTAAAATTCAGTAATAAAGCACCACATTACTGTGGGAATTGCTCACAGGGAGAGGCAGCGACCACAGCTCTGGGGGCTGCAACCCCCACATCCAGGGTGAGAGCAGGAACTGCAACTAAAACAGGCCAGTGTGGCACAATCAACACGCACACAGCGCTCCTTCCTGACCCCCCCCAGTTAACTTGTGGCTCCAGGCACAGGGGGATGACCCATATCCTTTACAAAAAGTGTATTGTAATTCCAGCCACAGAGCCAGAGAGGAAGAACCTCAAAGAACACGAGCTGACAGCCGAGTGCCAGAGCTGAGACCCATTTCTGCTTTCACTGAGCAACGAACGACTCACGGTTTCTCCCGAAAGGGAAAGCATGAGGTGAGTTTCAGCATCTGGCCCAGAGGTTCAAGAAGCAGCTCCAGACCACAGCACCACAACACAACTTCAGATACAACACTCTAAACCCGGGGAAGGGGGGGGTCCTTCAATAATCGTTGGGTCTCCCCACAGCCAGGTCCTCACCCACCCCGAGCAGTCCCAGGAGCTCGCTTGTGCACGAGGTGCAGTTGGCTGAGCAGGGCTCGGAGCCAGAACTGGGGATCTGCAGGTACTGGTGTGTCTCCCCCCTCTTTGTGCTGTCCCAGGTGCTGCTCCCCATAATTTACTGGTGAATGACCTGACTGATGGGAAAGGGAAGGGGGAAGTTCTCCAGGCAGGGCTGCGGTTTCTGATGTGCCCCCTGGGCAGTGCCGGGAGGGAAGTCCTTGTCACCCTAAGAAAGAATGAGCTGGAGCTGAGTGAGGCAAACAAACCCTAAAAATACTGCCCGTGGGTGATGAGGAAGGGTGGTGGCAGGGCTGCAGCATCAGAATAGCTGAGAGCGGGCCTTGGCTTCCTCCCCAGAGCTTCTTTTATATGGAAAAATAACCCCAACTCCTCTTCAGGGGGGGGAGATGTCACATCTCAGGGGAGAACTACTTGTACAGCTATCTGTCCTCCTCCCCAGCTGGCAGAGCTGCCTTGCCCAGGGCCACCAGAGGGGATAGTGGGGGGGGTTCTGTCCATCCCAGTGCTGCTGTAAGATGGATCTGAGGAAACTGAAGCCAGCTGAGACCTCACCTGCCCCTTCTTTGTGTCATCACAAGCATCTTCATGACCTCAAATCAAGTAAATCAAAGGGTCTGACCAAGACTTTTTTTGGGTTAGAAGGTGGCAGGATCAGCTCAGAGCCAACTGTTGGCAAGAACACACAGTCAGAATATAAGAAAAAAATAACTAGAAATAACAGCATCGTGCTGCATGTAATGCCAGCAGCACAATCCACTCATAGTCCACCTTACAGCCTCTGCTCCCCAGTGACTCCAGCCTGTCCTGCTCCTTCCCCAAGCACTAAAACAAGGTAAAATGTCCCTTGGCAGAGCAGTGACAGGAGTACCCGGCTCTGTGCTCATACCACCTGTGGGAGCCTCTCGCTGAAATGAAGCACAATTTCAGGTGTTCAGATTTAGTAGAAATCGCCAGTTTTTAAGCCCAGCTGTGGCAGCCACTGGCCTGCCTTCACTGAGTCTTTTTTCACCTTCACCAAGACCCCAGTTCTGCACAGCTGAGTGTTGCCCAAGCAAAGAGTCAAATCTCAATATTAAACCACCACCTGTCACTGCCACAGCTTGTTCCAAAAACCTTATTCAGGTTTTAACAGGTATGGAGCCTTTGGGCTCACCTGCTCCACGTGCAGGGCAGCTGCAGAGCCACCCCAGGCAGGAGCATCTGTCAATGCTGAGCCCGTGCAGCTCCTCCGTGTGCAGGAACCGAAACTTCCCTTCCTGCTGCTTTGTTTTCAATTCAATTGTCTAAAATAAGACAACAAGCAGAGAGTTACTTTCCTTTCTGTGCTGCTGAGCGCTGGCACAAAACTGTTTGTTGAGTGACTATGGGCTTTATTGGGAAACTTCTGTGACTGAAGGTCAATTGTGCAGGAGAATCATCCTGCAGGAGAGGAAAAGGCCAAGTATTTCCAGTGAAATAGACAAAAAGGCCCTCCAGGATTCGGAGTCTTCACGTGCTGCCCCGTACCAAAATCAGAACTTCTATCGATTCCAGTTCCTGCATCCTGCAGGTTTTACCCACAGCTTTGTGCTGTCCCGTGAGGGAATCTCCCATCCCCACGTGAAGCCCAGTGAGCGCACACACGTGTCCAGGTGTGCACGCGTGTCCCAGCAGCCCCGGTTTCAGACTCTGGGGCTGTACCAGCAGAATCCAACCCTGCCGGGGCAAAACCCAACCACCAGAGCTGCACAAATAGAAACTCATGTTTTCAGGGGAGAGTTGACTGATTCCCTGGGAGATAACATGTTTCTTCTAAGTTTTGGCCACACCAAGCAGTGAGAAAGAGCCTCAACCCCTGTGCCAGGGCGGGGAGGGGGAGAGGAAAAACAAAGCTCTTTGTGGATGACTAACCCAGGCAAGCAGCAATCGCTCAGCTCCTCGGGCGTTGCACAAGCCCCTTTGAAGAGGTTCACACCTTCACAGGTGGGTCCTGGTGGGTCACAGGAGATCAGCCCACAGGGCTCCTGCTCAAACTTCACCCCCCCCCCCAAAACTGGTGCAGGGGGTGGGAGTTGGTGGAGCTGGATCCCCAGAGACGTGACTTCCACCACACTTCAGGGGATTGCAGCAGACCTGGAAAGGCACCAGATCTGTGCAAGACTCAGCCAACTGTGTTGCCAGCAGCTCCTGCTGGGCCTCCACACCCCTCCCCTCACGTGCCAGCGCTGCCTGCACAGCCCAAACAGCCGGAGGCGTGAGGCTGTTTTGGAGCTGCACAGAGACACCAACAGAAAACGTCTCCCCAGCACCACAAACAAGCCCTGGAAGGCTGCCAGAGCCTTCTGCCTCCACTGGGCAGCCTGTCCGGGGCACTGCACGGGCTGTGGCTGTTGGACACGCCAGAGAAGGTCATCATGGAATCACAGAATGGTTTGGGGTGGAAGGGACCTCAGGATGGGGGAGCATCATCCTGCCCCAACTGCCCCAGGGTCCCCCGGGCACAGAGGTGATGCCTCAGTGAGACATTGGCTCTACAGAAGAGCTGCTTCCCCCTGGGAGACGTTCCCCACCACAGGGACCTGCTCCTGAGCTCCAGGAGGGAAATGAACCCCCTTTATTATCAGCAAAAGAGCCTTTTGGGTAACCCATAATCCATGAGTCCCACCATCCCTTTTGGCTGTGGCCATCCCAGCCCTGGTAACCAGCAGAGATAGAGAGCTGGGCTTTTTCAGGAGAGCAGGGACAGGATCTCATCCATGTCCTTCCCTCCGAGCCACTCTCCTCTCCTCTTGCCTTCAGTCACAAGTTCCCTCCTCTTGGGAGAAGAATCCCAAGCAAACCCATGATCTCTTCAGAGGTGACCAGGACAGGCCACAGTGCTTTCCTTGAGAGCTGCTGACACCATGTGGGAATGGCTGGGAAGTGATCCACCAGACACTCCCTCTACCCTCCAAACCAGGATTCCGGGGAAAACTCAGGAAAACTTACCCCTGAAGTAAAGGTGTGGGTCTGGATCATATCAGTGGAATCATAACTAATCCCTCCATGAGCAATCAGGCCAAATAGAACAGTTGGTTTGCTTTGGTTTAAATTAAATCTACTGGAAGTGATTTGAAAATGGCTTTGTTTCACTTGATATTCCCCTCTGGATCAGCCCATGCCTTTTCCATGTGATTCCAATAATCCATTCTCAGTGCTAAACTTCATTGTGTTTCTTACATCTTCCCATAAAAATGACATCTCCCATGGATCATCTTCCACTGGCTTCATGCCCAGATTACCTATAGAACTCTGAAAAACACAAATGGCCTTTCCCACCACACGGGACCCTGTGGGAAACTCCAGTGCAGCTGCTCTGGAAAAATCCCAGCCAGGAAAATGGGATTTGTCAGGCAGCAGAAGATGCTTTTTCCAAGCAAGTTTTACAAACACACATTTTTCCCCACGAGGTCTCACTGTGCTTTTCAGCCCAGGCCTGGCTCTGTTGATGACTCAAAGGCCTGTCACTGATGTGCAGGTGAGAATGAACGTTGCAGAGGTGTGAATTTTACACCCTGGGGAAGCCACAGCTCGAAGAGGTTGGGACAGAAACTCCCACAGCAGATGGTCCTCCAAGGCTGCCAGAGCTCATGGAATGTTTGCACAATGCCCTCAGGCACAGGGTGGGATTTTTGGGTGTCCTGTGCAGCACCAGCAGTTGGACTCAGTAGTCCTTGGGGGCACTCAAGATATTCCATGATTCTTATTTGTGAGAAAAGATGCACATGAAAACTTGCAGAATTTAGTGCAGAAACACGTTTATTTCAGGCGCTGTTTCCAGAGGGAGGGTGGCCAAACCCCTCAGACACTCTCCCTGCACCTCTGTACTCCTCCCATACATGTGAGGTACAATTTAACTTCCCTCAGCTCAGCCCCAAACCTGCTCACTGCAAACTGAAACCTCCCTAGCTCCACACGGGTTTATCTGCTCGGGTTTTTCCTCTTTCCCCTTGTTTGCATAGTTAAAAAAAAGTCCTTTTTTGTGGCTTCTGCAGAAGACAAACGAACAAAAACAACTGAGCTCGCCCCACCTATGCCACTGCCTTTTACCTGCGAGGGCCAAAGCCCACAGCCCACCCCCCCAAACCTTATGGAAATAAACACTCAGTGACATCAGCTCTGTTATCAAGGAAAGGTTTCCCACACCCCCGTGCCAAAACACTTCGATGTTTTGCTCCCCGAGCTGCTGCCCACGAGTCTCCCCCGCACGCCACGGCACCGGCTGCGGAACCCACACACCCTTCTGGCCTTAGGGTGCTTCACTGGACACTTCCCAAAGACCACTGGAAACTGGGATGCGTTCAAGGGGCAAGGAATTCCTGCTGTTTTCTCAAAAAACGCCCAAGCAGACCCCAAAGGATCAGGGACAGGATGAGAAGTAGGTGACCGTTGGTTTTTGCCCTTGCAGGTTGGGCCAGGCGTGCCCAGGAGCAGCCAAGGTCCTGTTTCCTGCCGCCACTTCCTGCCGGGGTGACAGTGCCACGCACAGGTGTGCCCTCACCTGTCCCGCACGCGACACGCGCGGTGACGTGTCCCCTCCCCCTCACCTGCCGCGGGGGGCGCCCCCTGGCGGACCCCGGGCCGAGCGCGGCTCCCGCGGCCGCTGGGGGGACCCGGAGACCGGCGCATCCATCGGGGATCGCATCCCTCGGGGGGGGACAGCATCCATCGCGGGGACAGCATCCCTCGGGGGACAGCATCCCTCGGGGGGGACAGGCACGGGCTGCCTGGAGAAGCTGCGGCTGCCCCATCCCTGGAACTGTCCAAGGCCAGGTTGGACGGGGGTCGGAGCAACCTGGGCTGGTGGAAAGCGTCCCTGCCCATGGCTGAACTGGATGAGCTTTAAGGTCCCTTCCCACCCAAACCATTCCACCATCCCATGAACCCAACCAACTGCCGACGTAGGACAGTGCTGCCAGGAGTGAAGCTGCAGAAGGATGCAGGAGCCACAGCTGCTGCCGGGATCAAGCCCCGATTAACATTTTATGTGCTTTCTTCCCAAAAGTTTCTGAATCTGTCTCAGAGCTCCAGGCTGTGTCGCTCTGGGGTGAGCAGAGCAGTTGGTGTCCTTCAGTACTTTTGTAAGGGGTCTAAAAGCTCAGTTTGGTGGTGTTCAGATGTCCTCATGCCTTTCAAGCAGACACTGTCTTCTCTCACCTCTGCCACAGGGAGGAGGGAATGCCCAGGAAATCCACAAGGAGCATTCTTGGAAGCAGTTGCAGCTCCTCCTTCAAACACAGCCTTTACCAGGTAAATCCTGGTGCCCCGTGTCCTGTCAGTGGCCACCGACCACAATTCCCACTCCTGCAAACCACGAATGACACAGTGGGAAAGCCCAGCTGGAAACCAGGAGGGGTTTCATCACTGTGGTACCTCCTGAGGGTCTCAGGGCCCTTTGGAAATGGGAGCCAGGCTCCAGGGGTGTGTTTACAGAGGGAGAGAAACAAGTCCGAGGTGATGCTCAGGACGTGAGCGGAGCCCGGCGCTGGGCAGCTGTTTCCAATGTCACGAGCTCGCTCCCAGCCCCGTTTTGCTGGCACAACCCGTGGCACTGGAATTCTCAGGGACGGAGGAAGCGGCACTGCAGCACTCGGGTATGGAAATGAGCCGATAAATAGAGCATGACCCGCCCGGGGAGCGAGGGAAGGGCACTGCGGTGTGGAGCGGTCGGTCCCTGGGAGCTGATCCCTTCCTCGTGCCGGGCTGTAACACCGCGGGTGATCCCCGGGCAGGGGCAGAGAGGGGCACAAGTGCTAATTCACAAACACGCAGGGAAACAGCAGAACCAGGGGCAAACCGTCTCGTTCTCGCGAGTACTGAGCAGCTCTTTTTGGGTGGTTCTGTTTTCCCACGGCACATTTTTTTGTCATGAGAAAAGCATTGAAAATTCCTAATGGGGAAAAAAAAAAATTAAAGAGGCTGGTGTGCCACTTCTGGCACTGGGTCAGGCCCATTCCTGAATCCAGGATCATCCAGGATCCCCTGGCAGTGTCTCACCCAAGAGCTCCTCTGCAGGGGGAGATGGCAGTGGTACCTGGTGGAAATGGGATCCTGGTGAGGCAGAGCATGAGATCCCTAAAATCCTCCGTGGTGGTGGCATTCACCCCAGATTTTCCAACCCACCTGCCCTGCGTGGTCTGCCTGGAGTTGCAGATCTTCCTCTGCTCTGAACCACGGGGGATGTCAGAGAGCGACAGCCACAACAGCCGTGGAAGTGCGAGTGAGCTGTGAGCTGCTTTTCTCCCTTCAGGACACTCGGCTGCCTCCCGGGAGGATCCCACAGCTCCATTAGCAGCTTCCTCTCCTCTCCCTGGCAGGGAGTGGTCCTGGTGAAAGGTGTCATCGTGGTGGTCCCGAGGGCTGGAGCTCAGGGAGAGGGGCCAGCACAGCCCAGCAGCCCCCAGACCTGCCCCAGCCCCGGGCAGGAGAAGGAACCACGGGGGCCTCCACTCCTTCCTTTTCCTGAAGGCTCAGACAATAACAGGGGCAAGGCTGGAAAGAGAAAAAGCTGTGGATTCCCCACATCAAAACCAAGAATTTATTAACCCAGGGGCATCTGATGGGCATTTGCTCACCCTGCAGGGGGTTTCAGGGCGCTGGTGCTTGGCTGTGAGCTGTCCCTGCTATCAGGTTATTGCGTATTATTATTCTGAGTTTACTGGGATAAAGTGGGCAAGGATGGTGAGATAGGTGAGGCTCATTTGGTGCTGGAGGGCTGCCAGGAGCTGTGAGTGGGACAGGGAGGTGCTGAGGGGTGCAGCTCCCTCTCTGCAGGGCCAGGCACACACACATTTCCATCTTCCAACAGCTCAGCCCCACGGAAATCTGTAGCAGCCTTGGAGGGACTGAGGACCAACCAGTCTCCTAGCAGCTGTTCTTGGATTTTCCCATGCCATGGCCTGGCCATCCCAGTCAGGAAGCCTTTTGCAACCCTGAGCCAAGAGCAAAGCCTGGAAAGGAAGAATTGCAGGACCGCGTGGGGCAGGAATGGGAGAGCTTAGGCCAGTACAAAGAGCCGCCCCTTTGCCTCTTTCCCAGGAAAGTGGCCCATCCTAGAGCCCGTGAGGGAATCAAGGGCACTGCGGGCTGGGCAAGGGCGGAGACCATGCCGAGCCCTTGGCCCCGCTCTGCCCCGCACTGCGGGTGTGAAACAGCTTCCCATAAATACCGAGACGCTTCAATGACAAGTGTCAGCAGCTGTGACTCAGCCCTTGGCAGTGCCTGCAGTCACCAGCCATGCTCCCATTGTCCCGGGATCCCCTGGAATGTGAGCCCACCCCAGCACACATTATGCTTCCCTGGGCCGCAGGCATGGCAAACAGCACCTTGTGCTTCCCGACGTGGTGATGCCCCCACTGCGGGGATCCGAGGGGAAATGCTGCTTCCCAGGAAGCGCTGGAGCGCTTTGTGCATGGCCAGTGTGGGGTTCCGTGTGGAAAATGGATTCTGAGAGCACATCCCAGCTCTTCTGCCAGGGAAAATCTGTGAACAGCTGCTGGGAGAGTGCTTGATCCTCAGTCCTTCCAAGGCTGCTGCAGATTTCAGTGGGGCTGAGCCGCTGGAAGATGGAAATGTGCTGCACCCCTCAGCACCTCCTTGTCCCACTCACAGCCCCTGGCAGCCCTCCAGCACCGAATGATCCCCACCTATCTCACCATTCCTTCCTACTTTATTCCAGTAAACCCAGAATAATCAGCCTATTCTTTTCCAGCCCTTTGTTGCTGCACCCATCCGGGGGCCCTCACTGCACCTTGGCTCTGCCTCTCCCCTTCCTGTGCTGTCCCTGCTCTGTTCCTCCTCACCCCTGCTATTGGCAGTTAGAGCTGTAATTAACATCCTGGCTGTGCCCAGAATCCTCTCCCTTCCCTCCTCGCAGGGTTTAGTTGCACAAATATGGGAGCAATTGCCCTGAATTGCCAATCCCTATCAGTGCTGGCATGAGGCACCTCAGCAAGAGCAAACAGAGCTGATTGTGGAGGGGAAAAGTGAGTGTGGAAAGCAATTGTTCTCCTTGAGTTCACCTTGATAACAGAGACGCCAGCTCCAAGACAAAAGCCGTTTCACGGTTCCATGCCCTGGGGTTGCAGGAGTCTCGTTCCTGGAAAAGGAATATTGGTGATGTTAGTTCAAAATGCAGCTCTGAAGTGGAAGGGTGAGTCCAGGCAGCACGGGAACAGCTGGGTTTCCTTCCTTTTCCTTCTTCCACCTACCATGAAATCTCAGGCAACTCTCCTACCCTGGAGATGAGAACTTTTCCGGGATTATTTGCTTGGAAGCTGTCAGCAGCTATAGCTCAGAGGTTAATATCTCTCCTCTTGCTGTGCTGTCAGTGTGTGCAGAAATGTGTCTGCTGAGAGGGCACTGGAGCGCAAACAAGGACAGGTGTGATCCCTCCATCCCAGCTCCATCACCACCTGCACACCCTGGCCTTGGGCCCAGCTGCCAGCTGGGTTTAGGGACCAGCACACCAGGTTTCTTCACAGCAGGAACAAGAGGAACAGCCCAACCTTGCACTGGTGGGAAACAAACCCCTGAGAATCTTGCTCTGCAGAGAAGCCTCTGTATCTTTGGGCATACACAAACACCTCCAGGATTTCTCCTGCAAGATTTCTCCTCCAGCAGGGGCCCCCCCTCACTGAGGGGCTCTGGAGGCTTGTCCCAGCACTCAGCTCTGCTGGGGTATCCAGCAATCAGCAAGAGTTTGAACCAGTTTATGCATTTAATGCTAAAACTGCTGCTGGATCTCTGGGGAGGGTGGGTCCTGCTGCCAGGCAGCTTAGCCTGGGAGTCACCAGGACAGTCTTCTCTGGAAATCCCTGGGATTTAGGGCTGAGAGTTGCTGGAATGGCTCCAAATGCGTGTTTTTTTCAGGCAGCATCTCCACAACCCTGTGTCGCTGATCATGAAGGAGTGTGGAAGTGCCTGCTCATCCATGGCTAACGTGCTCCTTGGAGGTGCCCAAGGTGCTCTGGCTGTGGCTGGCTGGGAGCAGAGCCTGAGGCAGTGCCTGGGGACCGGGCCAGCACGGGTCTGGGATGACTCTCTGCAAGGTGATGGTATCGTTAGGCACAGGCTGAAATACGTCTGTGTTGGAGAACCAGGTGGCTCCATGAATCATTCAGTGCATCATTCAGCCTTACATCAATGCAGGATGGTTCACGGCTGGACCCGGGGCGGATCTTGGAAGCATCTTCCTAAGGAAAGTTTTGGACAGTGACGTCCCAGCTTCTGACGATGGGTGGTGCCGTGTGGGACAACATGTACTGCCTTCTCCTGCCCTCCCACAGCAATATGGAGCAGGTGTTCCCCATGTGAGGTTTCCTCACTGGAAATGACCCGTTAAAAGCTGTCTCAGGAAAAGGGCTTGCTGCTCAGGAAAGAAGAATCCCATCTCTACTTCTTTGCCGTTCCGAGAGCAAAATGCACCTGCAGATATAGGCTGCAGAGACTCCTTTGCTGGCTTTAAAGTCCCCAATCTCTGGAAAACACTCCAGAGAAACCCAAGATGTGCATCCTGGGGGATGGTGGCTTGGGAGACTTATGTGCTGAGCATCAACAGCATCCTCACTGTCCCTTGGGGCAGGGAGCCTCGAGATGCCAGTGTTCCTTTGGGCTCATGGGCTGGTAGTCAACCACCAGTGTCACACAGCACTGCCCCAAAAAAGAGGGGTTTTCTCAGGGTTCCACCTCCACAGCCAGGTAATTCCTTGTGGGAGGCCGAAGGAACCACCTGGTGCTGCCACCTCGGCGTTGCCCGTGCAGGGCAGCACCGGGGCCTCATCCTGTGCCTTGACGTCAGTGGTTTTCCCCTGGCAGCCCGGCATGTGCAGACAGAGCCCTGGAGCTGTGTGAGCCCAGCCCACGGCTCTGGCACGCTCTGGGCCATCCCTGCCTTTTGATTCCCTCCTGCACAGACACAGCCACTGGGTCGGGGCACCCCGGGCAGCCCCCAGGGCAGGGAGTGGGGACAGGGGACTGGTCCCTTCCCTGGCTCCTGCCTGGCTCTGACTGTCACCGGTGCTCCCAATCACGGTGTGACTTCCCTGGAGCCCTGCACTTTCAGTCCGAGAAAACCTTCACCGCGAGGTCTACAGAACAAAAGGTCCTTTTTCAGTGAGAGGAGGCTGATTAACATCCCCTCGGGGGAACCAGAGGGCCTCGTCAACCCTTCTGAGTAAATATGTTCTGTTGTTCCATGAAAAGGAGTGACTCACCTGGCGAGGCTGTGGAAGCAGTGAGGTCCCTGCAGCCCCACGTGGCTGTTACAGGAGCCCCGTGGTCACAGGGCTGTGTCCCTGCCCTGGCACCAACCTGTGCTTGGGTCCCCAGTGCCAGTGCTGAAAGCTCCGGGCTCAGCACAGCTGAGCAGTGCTGGACACTGTCCCCACTTGCTCCAGCCAAAGGAAAGGGCTGGTTTGGCTCAGGGTGTCTCTGGGGGTGTTTCTGGGCGTGTTTGGAGGTGGCAGCAGGGCCCAGTTCCAGATCTTGGTGGATGCTCCTGGTCCTCTCCCTGCCTGGTGCTGCTGGCCAGGAACCCCTCAGAGGGTTCCCTGGGAGCTGCCCAGACCTGCTCTGCTTGTACCAGCTGTGCCACCAGAGGAAGGTGACAGTGGAAGGTGACAGTGCACTGGGAGCACCTTCCTTTGGGGAGGCCACCCCAGCTCCACAGGCAGGTGCCATCCAACCCCCACCTCTGTGAACCAGGGGCTGGCTGGAGCAGGGCAGTGGGACAGGGTGGCGCAGTACAGGGTCACTTTGGGGTGATTTTTCCCCAGGAGGTGCTTAGCCTTGAACTCATTTTACCCTGTTGGGTTTCCCAGGGCTGGGCACCCTCCAGCACAGAGTCAAAGCCTGGGTGTTCTCAGAGCTGGCTGCAAACAAAAGAACCTGAGTACGGAGACACCTTGTCCTGCTGCCAGAACCTTCCATCTCTGGTGTTTCCCCATCCTCTACAACTGCCTGAGCATCCCAGGAGAGACAAGATGCTCAGCTCGAGGGACCCAACACAGGTCATGGTTCCCTAATGTTACTCCCAATCTGCTCCCTCCAGCTGGAGTCAGGCCCCAGTGATGTGTGTATGATGATGAACATCCTCCAGGTCAGAAATTCCATCTGTCAAGGACCTCATCCACGTGAATTTTACCACCAGGAAAAGGAAAGCTGCTGGGAAATCACTCCCACTGCAATGCCACAGCCATCACAGATGGAAAGGGGCTGTGCTGGCAGTGTCAAACTGTTTACCCAGGGATGCAAGGACAGGAAAAAACAATGGCTGACAGTAAATCAAACGTTGGAAAGATTGTAAAGTGACATGAAGGAATTTAAAGGCAGGGAGTTTATGTGGCCTATATCCTGATAAAATCAGATATTTCAAAGTGTCCCTTCATAGTGTGGCAACACTGCAGTGAGCCCAAGGCATTTATGGGCAGAATAGGCAGTTTCCTTGAAAAAAAGAGTATTTCAGAGACATGGTTTAAAAGGTTGCTACATGGCTCTCTGCCCACTGAGACTGGAAGAAACCCTTGAGCCAAGATGTACAACAACCCAGAAGGATGCTTGAGAGTTATTTATTATCCCTCATTCCCGGTGAGGGAATGCTGAGTGCAGCAGTCAGGCCTGGGCACTGCAAACATGTGTTAGAGACATGGTTGCTTTTAAAAATGTTTTTCAGTCTTCTCCCTGTAATATACCAGGGATAACACTCCAGTGCTGATGGTAAGGGCAGATCAAAGCACCTGGGAAGGCAATAGATGTTCTTTAGCCAGACAGAAGATAAATTATTTCCCTTTGGACCAGTCCCCCTCCCTAATGCAGCACCCTTGCCACAAGGCAGTGACACAGGCTAGACTGTCACATCTCTGACTGCTCCTCCCAGCAAACAGGAGTGTGGGAGCAGCTGATACCTCTGGAAAGCAGCAGGAGGAACCACGACTCTGGTGTTCCAGCCAGAGAAGAGTCTGTGCTTGTTGTTCCCTCTTCATTTACTGTCACAGCCAACAACCAAGGTTCGGGGAGGCTCAAGGACAGTCCCCATCAGTTCTCCTCCCGCTGACAGTGCCATGGCTGAGGGCTGGGACTCCTCACCTTCCCTGAGCAGCATTACCTTGCCCTGCCCTGGCTGGCAGCTCTCTGCCTGGAGCCCCCCCGTGCTCGGGAGGCAGCCTGGCCCCTCGCCAGCCCCTCGCTGCTCCGGGGTCTATCCCAAACCCGGCGTCTGGGTCTCCCCTCTTGCATCACCCCTGGCCCGAGCCCGGCTGAGCCCCGCGGGGCACGGAGGGGCGGCGAAGCTCGGCCCAGGTGGGAGGGACTGGGCTCCCGTTAAATCGCACCTCCCAGAGGACCCGCTCCTTGCACAGACCCACCCTTGTGGTTTATGAGCTCAAGGTGCAGGGGAGGTGTTGCAGCAAAGCCGTGCACAGGAGTGGGGACGAGCTGCTGCAGCCCAGGTACCTCCGAGAGCTGATTCCCAGGGCCACCTCTGCCTTTGCCCTGCCTCTTTCAAGTCCTTTTTTTCCCTTCAGTTCTCATGCTAATGCTACGAGCAGTTCGTATCAGTTCCTCCCTTCAATCACTCCTCTTGCTGCTGCTTTGCATTTAGCTGGGGATTATTCCCGTGCCTTGGGAGGAATCTGCTGCAGGGATCTCAAATAAGCCGAAGGTGGTTGTTCCTGCAGGAGCAGTGCTGCAGGTGGGGAAGGCTGCTGGATGTGCTGGGAGGAATGGTTGGGATTACGCTTATTGCTCTGGCTAAGCTTTTGGGGCTTTCTCAGTAGTCTCCGGGGTTTTTGACATTAGCATTTACCTTTCTCACTCCACCTTTTGAAGCCTATTTAAGATTTCCAGTGGTGTTTGTTGTCTGCACGTGTTTCCAAGTGCGTATTTCCTTCACTCCCTCGAGTGAGCTCAGCCAGGGGGATGCAACCGGGATCTTGCACTGTGTCAGTGCCTGTTCCAGTGCCTCCTGCCTCCCCATGGGACACTGTGGTGCAGGGAATGTGGACAGTTCAAGGCAATAAAAGGGCCACGTGGGAGCCGAAGTGTGAGTGACTGAGGCAGAGGTTTGTGTGGGACTGTGTGAGTTACTCAGGGTGTTGTGGTACGGCTGAACCTCCTTGAGTCAGTCAGGGAGGTCAAAGCACTGAGAATCAGGTCAGTAACAGAAATGCTGCGAAACCAAAACCAAAACCAGGTTCTGGGGCTCTGTCCTTGTGTCAGAGAAGAGGAAGCACCAGGAGGATGGTATGGAAGCTGTGCAGACAGGGGTCCAGGCAGGAGCACTGCGGGTCCACTGTTGCTGTAGGTGGATGTACTGGGAGGAAGATGGAGGTCTGAGGAGGTGAGGAAGAGAATCTAATCCCACCTTGTGTTGTTTGGGCCCAAGGGAAGAGCCTGAAGCATGTTCTGCAGCTTCACAAGGTTTCAAACCCCACAGGAGATGTGCCCGGGGGAGTGCAGGGGTACAGAGCCCTTCTGAAACACCTGGAGTGTGCAGAGCCCCCCGTGCAGCACATCCCGTCCTCTCCCTTCCCTAGGCACCCCTGAAATACAGGAAAAAAGCCTCTTATGCTGCAGCCTCCTTTGTCTAACACTAGTGGATCCCACAAGGGATGAAGGGAGACATGCCCATGGTCTCAGAAGGGAAAAATTCTGGCTGGTGCCCCAAGGAGCTTGTTAGTGTGTCTTGAAAATCTCATGTTCTCGTAATTCACCTCAAACATTCTTAGGATTTGCTAATTTAGTCTATTTTTGGACAGACACCCTGTTCTAAAGATGCTGTTCTCCCTGTGCCTCCCACATCCACTGCTCACCCACAAAGAGGGGAAGGGAAACTCCTCCTGACTGTGCTGGGACCTTTCCTGGGAAAGGGATCTAGGCTCTGCTGATCATCTCGTACCCAGAAAAGATCTTGCCAAAGGGGAAAGAATCATCCCGGGACAGGAAAAGGGAGGAAGGCAGTGGGAGGGGGAGATGTTTGAGGAGTGATTTCGACATTACTAATAACCCTCCTCCTCCAAAGCCCTGGAGACCCTTCCAGAAGCCTGAAATGTTGCTAAACAAGCAATGCACTGGGGGGGTCTGCAGGGGCTGGGGGTGGTTGGCTTCTGCTGTGGATGCTCTCAGGTTGTGCTGGAGAGCAAAACATCCTCCTCTGGCCCTGGGCACACAGAGGCTGCCCCGTCGTGTGGTGGCTCCAGGGGCTGGTCAGATACCAAGATGCTGCCCGGGATTTCACAAACACTTCTTTTTGCTGCTGAACTTCCTAATTGCTCATGTTTGAGCAAGGGAGGAGGCTCTGACAGCCACCCTTCTCCCCCACTGAGGGAGGGCAGCCCTTCCTCGGGACATCAGCGGCCTCATGCCCCAGGTGCTGGAACCCCGGAGCTAGGGGGGTATTAATATCTGCCATGCGATACCGCAGCTCTCCCTGCTCTGCAGGCAAAACACAGCATAACCATGGGAACTCTTTTACTCAACCCCCTCAGCACGCCCTGCTAATCCAGGCAAGTCGCCCACAGCCCTCGTAGCGATTAAGCTGGGTGTAATGAGCTCTGCAAATCCTGGGTGTCCTAGCAGTTCCCTCTGCCCTTCCTGGCGAGGGGATGTGTAACAGGCTTGTCATCGGGAGGCTCTCAGGGCTCATGTTGCAAGGAAAAACAACCAGACTTGGCAGCTGGCTGAGCTGTTTTGGGGTCTGTGCAGGCAGGGAAGGAGGCTCTGTCCCAGCTCGTATGTCTGAGCTCCAAATACCCGCGCGGCGACACCCAGGGCTCTGCTGCAGCTGCCGGGCAATGCTCTGTTCCTACCCTGCCCCATCTGATGCCAGGGCAGAGCCAGCGCTGGGCCTGGGGGTCCCACCGGGCTCCCTGAGCTGCAGCAGACGAAGCAGGAGGGACTTTGCTCTGCGTCGATCCTCGGGCTGTGCCCGCCAGGCATCTCGGGCTGGCGGGGCCGGAGCCGTGCCCGGCGGGTTTGGGAAGGGCGTTATCACCCAGCCGGGGTGTGCCGGCTTAGCCCTGGCCCCGGGGCACCCGGCTGCTCCCACTGCGCCCAGGAGAAAACCCTGCAGCCCTCCAAACCCAGCACCCGCCTCCTGCCCCGCGTGGGTGCTCCAGCCCCAGTCCTGGCACCGCGAGCCCGGCTCCTTTTCCTGTCTCAGGGGTTGTGTTTTCGTGTCAGGGGGCTGCCTGCCAAGCTGGGCTGGAGGGGGAGAGGAGAACTGGGGTTACTGGGCTGAACTGCAGCCCCTGCCCCACAGGCTCTGTCTCTTGGTGCAACAGGGACCTGCCTCGCCAAGGGTCTTTCTAAGACTGTCCATGTGCATCCAAAATCTGTGACCTGTCTCCTTCCTCTTAGGGGGAATTCTGTTCCACGGTCTGCTTCCAGAAGCAGAAACCCTGTAATTTTCAGTCTGGATGTGTTTGTGGCAGCTGATTTCCATCTCTCTTTGTGCCACCCTTGTCTTAGCTTAAACAACAGAGCTCCTTCCCTGGTGTTTCCTTACAGCCAGGAGATCTCCCAGCCCCAGCACCCCTCTGCCAGGGCTGCCCTGATTATGCCACAGCACTCGCTCTGCTGCTGCCACAGAGCCCAGGGCAGTGTGATATGGGTTCCCTGCCTGTGCCCGTGCCCAGCACCTCTTCCCTGCCCAAGGGGCACAGCCGGACACTGCCCAGCCCTCGCCAGGGGGGCACTGCCATTCCCAATTGCTCTTGGAAAGTCCTGATGCCTGTCCCATGGCTGTGCCACTCTGGTGGCCAACAGCCACTCTGTGATTCCCCTCCTTCGCTGCAGCCCTTCTCCTCTGCTCCTCCAAGCAGAAGAGCCCACAGCCGAGGCTCAAAATTCCTGTGAGAAGCCTGGGAGACCTCTCGCTTCAACCCAGAGAAGGGAAGGGAGGAAAAATGAGGTTTGGAGGCTAATTCTGGCAGCATCAGGCATAAGAAAGATCAAAAACTCAGGGCAGGAGTACAAGAGAGGAGGGAAGCTGTTGCGTGCAGGCTCCTGGAAGCCCCGACAGCCCTGGTTCATGCATCCTGCACGTTATTTCTGTACCTACTTAAATTAAAACCAGCCTTGTCTTGTGGACGCTGACTGGAGCCAGGCAGTTCTTCTCCCCAGGGGGGAATCCAATTTTCACTCCATCTCGCTTGCGTTTTTGACCTGGAATGACTCTTCTCTTTATATTTAACCAGTGCTCCCTCTGAGCCTTGTACCGCGCTGCACTTCTCACGCAGAGCTGGTGGTGTGATGGCACACAGAGCTCCAAGGTGGTTTCCCAAGGTGGGCATCCTGGCTGCTCCATGGCAGAGCTGTGCCGTGACCCAACCAGAGGCCACATGTGCCCTGCAGGCAGAGTCCTGGCCTGGCCAGCCTGGCTGCTGGTGGGAGAGGGGAGCAGGGCTCCCAGCCCACTCCTGCATCCTCTGCATCCTGGGGTTGGCATCCAGAAATGCCAAGGAAGAGCCACGTGCTGGTGCCAGCCAGGGAGGGCACTGTGGGCTGCTGGGTTGTGGTTACGGGAGGGACTCCAATACCTGCAGCCCCTCACCCACCTGCCTCCCAACAGATGCCTTCACAGCTGGTTCTCCATAGGGATAACCACTCCAGACTCCCTCAGTGCTCCAAGAGGGCAGGATTAACTAATTACAGTTCAGAGCTGCCCTGGGCCTGTCTAATCCAGGCTCCAGAAGTGTTTCCCTTCCTGCAGCACAGCCCTGGGGGCAGGCACATCCCTGCTCCCGAGCCTTTCCTACAGACCAACCTGTCAGTCCTGTAAATTAAACCTCTCAGAGGCTCAGGAGACACTGCAGGGGCTGGGCTGGCAGGGAGGCAAGCGGGGCTGAGGTATTTATTCACTCCTGCAGCCCTCAGTGCTCTCGGAAGCCCTGGAGAGGCCTTTACCTGCCGTGACTCGCCGTGTGCTCATAGCAGCAGCAGCAGCCGCTGACAGCAGCAATGTTTTGCTTCTAATTCCCTAATCTTCATGAGCCCAGGATATTCCAGGTGTCTCTCCAGCAGGAAGTGAGGCTTCTCCAGGGTTATATAACTCACCCAGGGCAAAGCTGGCTTGTTTTGAGCCCCTTCTGCACCAGCTCTCAACACCTGGCAGGGCAGTGAGTCACCGATTACAGCCGTGACTCAGGGCACCAGCCCAGCCCCTGGGACCGGCTGCCTGCGAGCAACGTGTCTCCTTCCTAATCCTGTGACTCCATCGTTAGTCAGTCCGGGATAGACGAGTAAATAAGTCCATCATTGGAGACTGGTGCAGGGAAGGACAAATATTTTATGGAGTGTAGCCCACTGACTGTGTGTGTGTCACACACCTGATCCGCACAGGAAGGCTGAGGGGGAGCCCTGAGCTGTGGGATTGTCTTCTGCCAGCAAACCTTTGGCTCTGGATCTCTGGATACCACGTGGTCCCCACTGGCACTGTCATTCCCAGGCACCGGAGAGGACAGGAATGATCCCATGTGGACATGGGGAATGTGCTGGGCTTGGATGTCCCGACATAGAGACTCTGGGCTTGGCTGCCGCAGTGGGTGTGGAGCAGGACAGGGTGGTTGTTCTCATCCTGAGCCAAAGGAGTGAGGGTCCCTCTGTGTTTGGTGGCAGCATGCTGCTGAGGGGCAGCTCCTGCCATGCAGGAGGGGATCCCACTTGTTGCTGATGCAGTGGGACTAGTTCCCCAAGTCCAGACAGTGTCCCAAGATCCCTTTTCCCAGAAGCCGAAGAGAAGCCCACCTCCTGCCATGGGGGTTTATAATGGAGAATTAAAAAATACTTTCTGTCTAAAGCAAAGCCCAGGAGCCTTCAAAGTGCATTAGCAGTCAGATTCCTCGAGCAGCGCCATGACTGAGGCAGCAGCCACGTACTCAGGCTGTCAGGCTTGCCTTGTACCAGGAAAATGAAATCCTGGATTAGCTGTACACCCACTCCAGGACACTGCCCTGGCAGGCAGCTCCGGCTCTGTGCCCGCGGGGCTCCGGGCTCACTGGCTGCCCCTAGATGGCTTCCGAGGGTCAGGGTCCCATGGGAAGGCTGTCAGAGTGAGACCCCATTTCATTCTTAATCCAGAAAATTAGCAAATAAGGCAGGATGTCATTTTCAGGCCTTTCAATCCTGAAAAGCTGTTGCCAGTGAGTCCTCTGTGCGCTTGCCCAGCTGAACTGTGGCACCGGGAGCAGAGGCTGGGTTGGGTGGAAAAGCAGAACGGGGTGACTTGTTTTCTTATGAGCTGAATTCCAGCTTTGCGCTCCAAATCCCCATTTTTATAGACTTTTCCGCTCAAGTCTGCTCCTGCCCGGGGCATGCCTGTGTAACCGCTCCTCTCTGCATTCCTCAGATTCTTCTTCCGCTGCAGACCGGACTGAAGACGGGGGTCTGAGGTCCCTGGTGGAGGAAGGAGGCGAGGAGTGGGAGGAGGAGGTTTCCCTTGGACTCTAAGCTGTCAAACCGGAAAACCAAAGCATGTCCCAGGTCATACAGAACCACGTGCTGCGTGTGGGGCAGAGCGTGTGCGTTTCCTCGCCAGAGGAAAGCGAGAGCCTGTGCCCGCCGGGGTACCCGGGATGCTCCGCGCTGCCCGGCAAGTACGTCTACTACTCCACGGAGTCCTGGGCTGGCCCTCCCCCCGTGGTGCACACCAAGGCTCACCTGCTGCCCCTGTACGGAGCCCACCCCGTGCTGGAGCATGTTGCTGCTCACACACAGGGGAAGGGGCAGCAGGATTCCCCCTTGGAGAGACCCACTGCTCAGTGCCAGCCAAAGCACGAGGAGAACACCAGTGTGGATCCTGAGGCTCAGCCCATGTCTCACTCCCTGGACATTTCCATAGAGGCTCTCAACCAGCTGATCCTAGAAATTGATCCGACCTTCCAGCTGCTGCCGCACAGGCCGGTGAAGGATCCAGCCCAGCCTGCTGCTCAGGGTGACCCTGCGACCACCAAGAAGCAGGACCCGGAGGCAATAGGTGAGGAAAGGGCACTGCTTGGGCAGCGGAGCCAGAGCAGCTCCAGCCTGGTGAAAACCCTCTGCCAGGGGCAGTGGGAGCCTGGGACAGAGAGGTCGGGCTCACACCTGTCCCCACAGGCAGAATGACGTCCTGTGCCCCTGGGGTGGCTGGAAATGGGCACCAGGGACACCCCACACTGTCCCCAGTGGGATCGGTGTGGGAGACTGTCTCTCGACATCAGGGCTCCATACTAAGGAGCAGGACAGGCTGTGTATCAAGGCTCTGCCTAATTCTGGTGCTTCTGTGGCCCTGGTCTGATCACGATTGACACGTCTTATGTCCAGCCAGCTCAAAGGGATCCAGAAGGGAACAGGGGAAACAGCCTTTAATTCAATTTCATGTTTGTTTCCCTGTGTTTGGAGAAAACATTTCTCGTTGGAAACGGGACTTGCAGCTCTCTGAAAGCTCCTAATCGCAGTTGTCACCACCACTGACAGGCCCTGGGCTCTGGGTGCTCCCCCCATTCCCCCAAGGCCAGCAGAGCCTTTCCCAGGGTTACACTTGACCTCTAGGAGCAAAACGATTTGCAGCCAGATTTCCAGAGCCCTGGGCTAAGGTACCAAGTGTTACACAACCATCCCATTGAAATGTTCCCAATCACTTTGCCAGGGAAATTCTTTTTCCAGGGCTTGTGCACTCCCTGGGCAGCATACCTGGCATAGGCAAGGCACCAGCAGCACATACCAGCCTGCTCTCTGCTCACGGGTGCCTTACGTGAACCCTTGTGCAACACTTGCCTGTCATCCCTGCAAGCCAAGCTCTGATCTGTGTTGCTCCTGATCCAAGCATTCCTGCCTGGGCTCCTCTGCTGGTATCAGCTGTTCAGCACCCTGTGCACAGGGCAGCCCCACAGTGCTGACACTGCTGTCACTGTCCTGATGCGCCAGGGGCAGGTCTGGGGTGGGTCAGGTGCCTGAGGACTCAGACTCGCTGCTGCCCAAAAGCTTTATTGCCTGTCCCTGTCTTTACACGTGGAAATACCTTGCCAATCTGTCATCCCAGGCCTCTGCCCAGAGGAAGGTGAAACGACAGGTTGTTAAAGGCATGAAAGTTCTCCCTGAACCCTCGTGCAAACACGAGGTTTGTGGGGTCGGGAGAGGATGAGGTACCTGGGAGGGCCCTGGTGCTCCAGTGCGGCAGCAGCACTGCCAGAACCAGGCAATTCCAGACCAGACAGTGTCCCTGCTTCCCACTGGGAGGGACAGAGTGGCCTTGCAGATAAAAGTACTGTGACAAAGTGCAAGTTCAGCTCTGGCCACAAATGCAATGGGAAAAGCCTCACTTTAGCTTTCACTTTCTTTTAACAGCTCTTGGATTTTACAAAAACTTCCTTCCAATGAGCAGGGTCCCTGTTCACCCACCTTCTCCCACTCCAGCCCTGCAACCTGTGCCCTGATGAGAGGGTGGCAGGGACTGATGGTGACCAGAGAGGTGAGAGGGCTTGTTTTTGGCTAGTGGAGCCCACAAGGAAGCTTTAAACATGACAAATGCTGCAGCAACAGGAGACTCCTTCATGATAGTCACAAATCCCTCCAGAATCTGCTTGTTCAGAGAGGATCTCAGATCTCGGCTTGCGTGACATCTGAGCTCTGTGGTTGTGGCGCTTTTGCCACTCCTTGATGCTGGAAAACTTGCCAAGGACTTGAGCAAATATTTGAGGTTTAACCACAGGTGATAAGAGGAGTGAAGGCAGAGAAGTATGAGGTAAAAGGCTTCATGAGCCCGGTGCACAGATGCTTGTCAGTTCTTTAAAGGACAATTAAAATCCCCATTTCTTTTTCCTTTTGAGGAGACATTGACAAAAAGCATCCGGCCAGGAGCTGGCTGTGAGGGTTTGTGCACTGATACCGGGACACGTGGGTGGGGAGGCGCTGGAGGAGCTGCTGGCAGCCAGGCTGTGGAGGGGGAAGGCTGTGGCTCTGGCTCCATCCTGGCGAGGTCCAGCTGTGTCCCCGCTGGGGACCGGCCCTCCCGGCTCACCCGGCGCCTCCGCGGCGCTGGCCATGCCGACCCAACCCCACGCTGGGGCTGGCATGGAGAAGGGGCTCGGGGAGGAACTTCTGTACAGACTTGTGCTTATCCTGCTCATCCAGCTCTGTTCCCCAGAGATCTGCTTGTTCCTTGCAGTAACCAGGGTCAGCAGCACGTGGCTGGAATCAGCGGCTCTGCCTGACCAGCTCCCTCACGGCAGGTCCATCAAGGCCCCTACACCGTGGCCAGGGAGCTTGGGGTTCTCAGAGCAGTTTGTCTTTGCTGCAGCAAAAAGTTTTTCCCTCTCCAAGACACACCTTTGAGCAGGGGAACTTTTCTGAACTCCGTGGCAGGGCAAGAATGAGGCGCTGAAAGCGAAGCTGGGCACGTCCAGACTGGAAGGGAGGTGCAAACCCCTGGCACTGGAGTGATTAACCACTGGAGCAGCTTCCCTGGGCGGGTGAATCCACCGTCACTGCCAGTGCTTAAATCAAGCCTGAGTGTTCCAGCTCAACCAGAAATTAGGGCTTTGTCCAAGGAAGCCAGGGCTTGATCTGCGTCAGGCACGTGGGGAACCAGGCACACTGTCTCCTGGCTGTGAGGTTTCACTGAGGGTCTTGGACCAGAGATGCCCTCTCAGGTGTGTTCCCATAGGACTAATGGCAAGCAGAGGGGCTGGGCATGCCTGGCCTGCTCTGAGCACAAATGGAAGAGCAGGAAGAATCCCACAACAGGGCGCAGGCACTGGAACTGCCTTGGCAGTTACTTCTCTAGAGAGATTTGCACAGGATAGAAGAAGTGAAGAGGGAGCAGCCAGCCCCTTCCCAGAGCTCTGCACTTGCTGCCAGCACGGCTGATCCCATAGTGGGCACCCAGAGCCTTGTAACTGCCCTTGTCCCACATGGATTCCCTCTGCCTCCTGCCCCTCTGCCCCTCCAGCTGTACCTGGGGCCAGCTGACATCCCCCTGCTCCTCTGCCCCACCAGGGTGTGCAGGGCCACCCTCCAAACCCGATGTCATCCCCGGGGGGAGCAGCCAGATGTTTTTCTCTTGAGTCAGGTACAAACAGAGCGGCTGTTGGAGGGAACACCCACCTCTGGCTGCAGGTCTTGGCAGGTCCTGGCTGGTGAGGGGGGTCTGAGCAGCCAGACGTGACCGTATGTAACCCCCCTTCCCTGGGAGCCTGCCAGTGCTGAGGGATCAATGCACCTTGGGGTCTGTGAGGAATCAGCCCTCATAAGTCTCAACAAAGAGCATGGAGGTGTCCCCTGGGAACCCCCCCAGCCCTGCAGGGAGTGAAACCCAGAGCCAAAATTCACAGCAGGAAGAACAGACGTGTGTCCCCCAGGGAGCGAGCTTTACTGAGGAACCCAATTTGGACACCAGATTGTTAATAAGATCCTCTCTCTCCCTGCAGACATCAAGTACATAGAGCTGACGCCAGGCAGAGCCACGGGGCCCCAGGGCTCCCCCAGCACTTCGGGCACCCTCTTCTCCACGTCCCCTCAGGCCAACAGCTTCCTGACCCAAAAAGGGGCACTCGGGGGCAAATACAGCACCAGTGACAGTGTGGTTTTCTTGAGCCCACCGAAACCCTCAAGCCCCGGGTCAGCCGCCCCGAGCTGCAGCAAAGCATCCGAGAGCATCACCGTGCCCCGGCAGGGCACAGCCGGACACACGGACACCACCTCCTACAGCCCCGGAGCCCTCGGCACCTCCCCGGGCCTCGACAATCTGCTGAAGCCCGTGCACGTGGTGAGAGCCCAGCAGAGGGGCAGTTGGGTGTCCCAGCTCTCCACGAGCCCCGGTTCCGACACCAGTTACATCCTGGGAAGGTAAATGCCATCTGTGTCCCGGCCTCAGGGTGATGGTGGGGATGGAAGGGGCACAGGGCAGTGCCCTGAGTCCCTCATTCCTCAGGCTGGGAGCTGATGGGTTGGCAGGGCTGGTGCAGTCCCTGGGGTGGGCTCTGCAAGTGAACACCCCCCTGACCTTCTCTGCTCTGTCTCCCTGTTGCAGCAGCACCCACTCACTCCCCAACGAGGACTCAGATGCTCCCACTGCTGCCTGCCCGTCCCCTGCCAGCTCCCTGGGCAGCCCCTGCCCACCTTCCCCTGGCACCATGCCTCACTCCAGAGAAGCTTTTGGCCAGAATCCCCCCCAGCCCAGGGCAGGCAGCTCCCCCAGTGCCAGCACCTCCCTGTGCCAGAAGGGACAGGCCAGCAGCTGCCCCCCGTCCATCCTCACCTCCGCAGCCGACATCCCAGTGCTGTTGGTGAACGGGTGCCTGGAACAAGGAGACGGATCCCCCCGGCCGGCCAAAGCCGCCCCCAGCTCTGCCATGCAGCTCCCCCCTCCCGGCTGCAGCCCGGCCCCGAGGCTGGGGACCCTCAACAACGCGCTGTCGGCTCCTGCGCTCACCTGTGTCCCTGACAGTGAGTCACGGGGCAGGGCTGGGGTGGGAGCTTCAGGGCTGGGGTGGGAGCTGCAGACCCTGACAGCTGCCTGGAAAGGGGGAGCAAACCCCCTTTTCCCTCTGGTTTAGCTGTGGGTTATAGAGAGGAAGGATGGGAGGTCCTTGCTGGAGCTGGAGCTCCTCGCTGTGCTCCCCCAGGGCCCGTGGTGGTCTCCAGCCCCTGAATGGTGACCCACAGCCGTCTGCCCACCGGGTGCACAGGCTCAGCAGGCAGGAACTCTCTGCTCCATCCAGGAGATGCAGATACACCTATTTATAGTACCTGAGAGTGACCATTCTGTCCTGTCCTGCTTGTCTGTGGTCCCAGACCCAGTGGGGAGGAGGAGTTGGGGTTCCCCTTTGCTCTGAGGACACCAAAAGGTACCAGAGTTCACAAGGTCCCTCATTCAAGGGCAAACACTGGGACTATTGTTCTTTGGAGGAGATGAGCAGAGGCAGCTCTCAGGGTAAAGGGTTTTAATTGGGATCCTTATGGGAATAGCAGGAGGGTGTGTGGGTCAGATCCTCAGCTGGTGTAAAGCCTATGGTGCAGTGCATGGTGCAGGACTGGGCAGGCTGGCACTGCCAAGGGATTCCATGTGCCCCTCTCTGCACTACATCACAGCCTGCCAAGAGAGATAATTACGTGGAGGATGAGTTATTCTGAGAAGTGGGGAGGAAAGGATTCAAAACAATTGAAAAAACCTTCAGCCTTGGCCAGCCTGTAAGAGAAATGACTTTGCTGGGCTCTGTCACCTGTGGAGGTCCTTCAGGTCCTGCTGGCCCTGACACCGTGGGGTCTCTTGCAGGTCCCCTCAGAGCTGGACAGCCCACCATGAAGTTTGTGATGGACACATCGAAATACTGGTTCAAGCCAAGCATCAGCAGGGACCGAGGTAAGGCAGCCAGGGGCTCTGCAGGGGTGGCCCCACCTCGGGCTCCTGCCTGTGCCCTGGGATGGAGTGCTCCTGTGTCCTGGGGGCACTTGGCAGGGGTGATTCAAAACCTACTGGGGGGCTGATGGGGATGGAGAGACCCTCTCGCTCTGAGGGGGATGGCTCAGGAACACGGGCTGTACCACAGAGCCTCTGTGACCCCCTCAAGCCCAGAAAAACTTCTGCCCCTGTGCTGTCCCACAGCATGGCCTGGGCAGGGGTTGAGCATCCTGGGGACCACAGGGACCTGCAGGGACACAGTTGGTGCCACACAAGGGATGTGCATGTCCTTGGCAAATGCTCCGGAGTCCTTCCTGCAGCTGCCAAGGAGAGACTGCCCGCAGAGCACGGGAGTGGGGAGGTCCCACCTGTTGTGCTTGGCTGAGCCTCTGCCTGTGCTCGGACAGCAATCCAGCTGCTGAGGGACAAGGAGCCAGGCACGTTCCTTGTGCGGGACAGCACTTCATTCCGGGGCTCCTTTGGACTGGCCATGAAGATTCCCGGCTCGCCGTCCGGCAGCCAGACAGGTACAGGGTCTCGCTTGGAAATGGAGGGCTTTCTTCATGGTTTAACTGAAACTGGGCAAACTACAGCCAGCTGAGAAGCAAGAGGATTCTGGTTGTGTGGGAGATGCTGACAGGGTCTGTGGGTGCCCATCCCACCCCTCACAGGGGCTGGCACCACACTGGCACAACAGAGGAGCTCTGGTGAAGCTCTGGAATGGCCAGGAGTGGGAAGGCAGGAGTGGGCAGGGGAGGGCAGGGACATGTGGAGGTGAAACAGCAGTGCTGAGGCTGATGCTGACACTGTTTTTGGTCCCTCTTGCAGGCCAGGAGAGCAGTGACCTCATCCGGCACTTCCTCATCGAATCCTCCACCAAAGGGGTGCACCTGAAAGGGGCCAGCGAGGAGCTGTACTTTGGTAAGGGCAGTGCCATCACCCACAGTGGCCTTGGCAGCCCCAGGAGCTGTTTCCAAAACTCCTAGAAGCACCGGGGTGACCCCCAAACCCCTGGTCCTGCCTGCACTTCCCTGGCAGTGAGAGCACAGTAGTAGGAACATGAGCTCCCTGGGACACTGTTGGGGGGTGGAGGCACGTGGTGGGAGGTTTCAGGCACCAGCCCCCCCCTCCCAACTCCTGGCTCTGTGTTTCAGGGAGCCTCTCTGCCTTTGTCTACCAGCATGCCATCACCCCGCTGGCACTGCCCTGCAGGCTCAGCATCCCCACCCGAGGTAGGTGACGGGACAGGAGGGATGCTCCGAGGGGCCCCTCCTGCCACTCAGGGGAGGTGGGGAAGGTCCTGTGGTGGGGAGGGGGGCTGAGCCACCCGGGTGCCCTGCGAGGGGCTGCTGCCCTGGCTGCAGGTGGGGCAGGGACCTGCAGAGCCGACTGGGGGACAGGACAGCAGTGACTCCCTCCTGCTGAGCCAGGAGAGGGAGATGGAGTACAATTAAGTGAATTACTGCTCTAAGTCCCTGCAATTAGAGCGATCCTGGGCCTTTGTGAGATAAGGAATGGCCAAAGAGGTGACTGGCACAGCCTGGCCTGTGGTGTCATTGCTCCTGCTTGTTCTGCAGAACTCTCTGACGGAGAAGACAGCCCTGACTGTGCTCCCGAATCCGTGCTGTCCCTGGCAAAGAAAACTGCAGGTGAGGGAGGAGCCCAGCTGGCCAGAGCTGGAGCCCTGGGCATGCTGTGACAGCAGCAGCTCACCCCCACACACTGCTGGGGACCTCTGTGATGTCCCCCTCCAGCTTCCCCTCCAGGCTGGGGACACCCACAGGATTTCTACACATCCCCAGCCCTTGGGCTGCAAATGAACCTGATATTTTTAAGGAAAGGAGATTTTTGGGTCCTCAAGATACTCAAAAACACAGTTCTTGAGGTCACAAGGCTGATTAAAGACCCCCATTTCCCATAGTTTTAAATAGCTCTTGGTCTTTAAGCCCCTCTTCTGATGGGCTTCAATGGGGATTGAATCTCTGAAGCTTTAGGAGAGGGATGAGGCAGTCTGGGGCTGCTTAAATTGCTGAGGGACCTTATGGGGGGACAGGTGGGCACTGCAGAGCAGGATGGGGAGGGGTCTGTGCACCCCAGCCTGGGTGGGCTCCAGGTGAGAGCAGAGAGTGAAGGGCAGGAGACCACATGGGTGGGTCACAGCGCAGGCCAGGGAACCGGGAACCGCTTTGTTTAGCTGGAAATTCTGAAAAATCAGTTGGCAAGCTGGAAAGTTTAGTTTGACCCAGAACAGCCCTTTAAACAGCTCAATCAGCCTGAAATGTCATGTTTTAGGCTGGCCTTCAGCCCTTCATTGGCTTGGGGTATTTCTGCTTTTCATTAAAGGAAATATGTAATAAACAGAAAAAAAAAAGCCCCAAATGTGACATTTAGAAACGGGAAATTAAATACTTTGACTTTTACAACAATTAGTGCAAAGAATTAAAGTAAACCAAACTAAATTGGTGAAGAATTTGTGAGTCACCGAATCTTTTAATTTTCATCAAAACAAACCCTGACCCAGGTTCTGTGTGAGGGCTCTGCAGGATGACCCCTGGGACCCAGCCCTGGATCTCATCTGTGCTGTCCTTGCAGTGTGCAACGTCCTGTACCTCAGCTCGGTGAACGTGGAGACGCTGACGGGAGCCCCGGCCATCCTGAAAGGCATCTCCTGCACCTTGGAGCTGGAGACGCTGCCCACGCCCACCCTGGTGCACTTCAGGGTGACAGAGCAGGGCGTCACCCTGACTGACATCCAGAGGAAGTAAGAGCCCAGGGCTGGGCTGAGGGGGTGGTCGAAGGGGGCTCATGGAGATGCAGCTCACCCGTGCCCACCCAGCTCCCTCCCTGCCTCCCAGCCCCAGGAAAAACTGCCCTGCCTGGGCACGATCCATGGATTCGACCCCTTGTCACAGCACAGGGCTGTGCGTGGCAGCATCTGAGGGGCGGGATACAGGAGGCAGCTGCACCCAGGGTTGGGATTTTGGGATGCCATTTGGGACACCCTTTTCCCAGCAGCCATGACAGGGCTTGGATTTGTGAATTGCTGTTCCTGCCTCAGCCCTTCCCTCCCGTAACACTTCCCTCTCCTCTTCCAGGGTGTTTTTCAGGCGACACTACCCTTTGTCTGCCATCAGGTTCTGCGGGATGGACCCTGAGAACAGAAAGTGAGTTTTGGTTCGGAGCCTCCTGTCGTGCTCCCTTCCCTGCAGTTCCCAGCACCTCTGCACTGCTTCAAATCCCAAATCCCAAAAAACTGCCCTGGGCGTAACATGCTGGGGTGGATCTAAACCTAACCCTTGGCTTTGCAGCTGATGGAATGAATTAAACATCAGCCTTTGAGCAACTCCTATTCTGTTCTTCCCTCAGGTGGCAGAAGTACTGCAAGTCCTCCAGGTAAGACCTGTGCAGGGACCTCCCACATGGAGCTGGGGGCTGGAATCTGGGAGGGAATGATGCTGCTTTGGGAAGCAGCTGTATTGCAGAGCAGCAAAGAATCAGTTTGAAAATGAAGAGGGGATTCACTAGAAATTACCACGGTGGCCAGATGAGGGGTGGGACTGGTGGGTGAAGTTTTAGGGCAGGGTTGGCTGAGCCCCGTTCTCCACATCCTCTCATGCAAAACCCCCCATCCAAATCCCACAGCCTTCCCAGGGACTCACACTGGGCTCAGAAAGGGAGTTTATATCTGGCTCTACCTTGTGCTCAAGAATCTTTTCACAGCTGGGGAAGCCTTGCCAGAAATGCTCCTCCCAGCTGCTTGGCTTCCACAGAAACGTGATTGGGGAGCAGGCCAAGGTGGAATTGCTGGAACTGGGATTTGACTTTGTGGCTGGGGCTGGTTTCAGCATATTCCTTCAGATTCCTGGATGCAAACTGAATAACCCTCTATCCTTTTTCAAAGAATCTTTGGGTTCGTGGCCAAAAGCCAGACAGACTCGGAGAACCTCTGTCACCTGTTTGCAGAGTACGACACGGTGCAGCCAGCATCGCTTGTCATCGACCTGCTCCGCCAGCTCCTGCCCAGCCCCTAGGGATGGGACCTCGGGATTCTCAGGGCTGGCAGCTGCCCACACACTGCCGAGCTTCTCCTGCTCCCCTGCTCCTGCTTCTGGGCTGCATTTTGGCAACAGCTCATATTTATACTCTTTTTGTTATGCACCATCGCATCAGAAGTCTCAGCCTAGAGATTTTCAGCTCTGGTGGGATGAGAAGCCCACGAGGAACTGTGCTGGTCTGGGACTGAGCGGTGGGACGGGAGCTGTGCTCCATATGGAACCACTGCCACTCACTGGCACCCACCATCTGCTTTGGAGGGCCCCAGTGCTCTGGCTGAAGTCCCCACCAGCTGTGGGGGACCCCTGTGCTCGGGGTGTCTGGGTTGAGGTGGGTCGTGGAGCTGAGCTGAGCTCCCACCCTCGGGGACTCAGCCCTGATCGCTGCAGTGCCACTGGAGGGGAGGTCTGGGCCAGGCAGAGGGGACTCGCCCCCTGAGCAGCACCAGGAGGCAGCTTTGCAAACCAAAGTGTATAAAACCACTGAGTCCTGCTGGAAACTTGCTTCCTTCAAGGAGCAAGCAGCAGCCGCAGGCAGGAATGTCAGAGCCGCGCATTTTTCCCGGTGCTGGGAAATTCTCCTGCCCTTTTTCGCACAGAGAGGTTACGGGTGTGCTCGACCTCCCGGCACCGCAGAGGGCTGGGAAATAAATGGTGACATTTTCATGACAGTGAAACATCGGGTTTTTGGAAATGACTTGCCTGAATTTGGGCCAGCTCGTCGGATGACGTAAATTGGCGCGGCCTGGAGGAAGCCGATGCCGCCGTGATCTGCAGCAGCTGGAGGGTCGGATCGTGCTGCAGCTCGGAGCAGAGAGCAGCTCCGAGGCCACCACACTGCCGTCTACCTTAGTTCTCGCTTACCTGGTGCCTCTGCATTGGTTTAATTTTGGACTCTGTATTATAAATCCACATAAGGGTATTTTCAATAAAGCAACGGAGCGTTTATCCTGCACAGACACCGCAGGGGTGTCAGCAAGGGAGACGGTGCTTTGAGGGGGTCACGCTGTGCCCCCGAGCCCGGCCAGCCCTGGCAGCCACCGGCAGAGGGCTGGGGCACAGGGCCCGGCTCCAGGAACGCTGGTGTTGGCCCTGGTCCGGCAGCCAGTGTGCTGTGCCAGCAGATTTCTGGGCTGTCTGTGTTGGCTGTGGCCACCTCCGGCCCCATCCCGGGGGTGTTTGCACAACCCCAGCCCCGCCGGCCGCGCAGCTCCGGTAACCAGAGCATCGGGCTGGCACCAGCCCTGGATTGGCACTGCCGGCCCTGGATTGGCACTGCCAGCCCTGGGAGCCACCAGGCAAGGGCCCGGCAAACTCCTGTGCCATCACCGTGGGTAAACATTGGTTGCCAACACTGGGAAACAGCCGAGCTGCAGTCAGGAGCACTGGGAGGTGTGTGGCTGTCGCAACTCCCGTGCCACTCCCAGCTGCACCCCAGCACCCTCCCAAAACCCCGAGCGGAGCTGGTGGTGCCTGGTGCACCCTGGCACTGTCACCTGTGCCTGTGCTCTGCCTGTACCTGTGCCACTGCCTGGCCATGACCCCATGTCCCTGGAGCAGCCGGTGCCTGTTCCTGTCTGCCCCTGAACTTTGACACCTGCCCAGGGTCCCCTCCCAGCCTGGCGCCGTCTCCGGCCCCGCCGCTGCTCAGTGTCACTCTGCAGGGTCGATGGTGACAATTCTCCTGGTGGAGGCTGAACTGGGAGTCATGAGGAGGCAAGAAATCATTTGTTTTCCTGCTCATGAAGCTCTTCCAGAGGCTTGAGGGCACCTGGGTTTCCAGGGCTGCTGAGCCCCGAGCCCAGTGCAGGGCAAGGACAGCAGGTCCTTGGGTAGGGGTGGCAAAAGGAGCCTGTCCCCACACCGGTGAGATCCCACAGACCCCTCACTCCTGCTCTGGCTCCCCACCCATTCCATTATTTAAAACCATAAAAAATAAAACACACTCAATAGAAAAACATCAGATAACAGGAAATTAAATACAGTAATTACCTTTTTTTCTTTTTGAGGATACAAAGGTTCAAGTGTACTGTAAAAGGGTTGGTGCTACACAGGAGTCTGACGGGACGGGCTTGGCCCAGGAGGGACAGACAGGGACCCCCTGGGCACAGGGGGCAGAGGACACTGGTACATGGTCATGTGTAAATACAGCCCTAAACTACAGGAGAGATGCTACGAAACACTGGAGCCCTCTGAGCAGGACACAGACCATGCCCTGGTGCACTGGCATTCCCAGGAACCCCCAAACTGGGAAAGGCTCTGCTGGATCTGCCCTGGTGTGGGCAGGGAGGGACCAAGTGGCCAAGGCCACTGGACTGGCACTGCCACCGCACCCTTTGCCCCACCATGTGATTGGCACCATGACCATCCGTGGGCCCCAGCAGCATCTCCTGCGCCCTGGGAAACCCATCCTTGGCACAGTGGCACAGGGGGGACTTGGGGAGAAGCAGGGGCAGGGACCCCCCTGCCCAACAAGGACTGTCCTGGCAAATTGACTCAGTTTAGAAGTTGTGTGTGAGCAGGGCCATGGGCAGCCAGGGCAGGCAGGGATCCAGGGGGTGCCAGAGCAGGAAGGATGGAATCCAGCAGGGTATAGGGGCAGCCGGGACATCTGGGGGTTTCCAGGGCAGGCAGGGATCTGGCAGGGCATGGGGACAGGCAGGGGGCCAGGAGAGCAGAGGGTGTTTCACTAAAACTGAAACATTTCGTTCCCATCAGGGAGCCTCAGCCAGGGCAAATCCACATAAGCTCCCACTGAGGCCGTGGAGCTGGGGTGGGTCAGGAGGGGATCAGGAAAGTCCCCTCCATCTTTGGCACACTTGCCATGGCATTTTTACATGAAAAATTTCCAGCTTAAAGGAAAAAGAAGAAAAAAGAATAGCTACAAAACCAGTGACAATTTCTCAGCTAAGAACTTTGTGCTGGTGAAATCTGCAGATCCCATCATGGAGACATTCCAGAATCCATCATGATTTTGTCATGTTGGCCAAAGCAGAGAATACAGGAGCCACTGCCACGGTGCTCCAGTCCCCAGGGTTGGAGAATTCCAGCCTTGGGGCCACACAGTCACTTTTGAGATCCCACCAGTGACATTTTTTAAATATCAAAAGAAAAATTTGGGAAAGAAAGAAAAAGCTCAAACCAAAAGCTCTTCCTGCTGGGATGAATTTCCTGGACATCCCTCATGCCCCCCACCCTCCCTGTGGACTCAATGCCTGTGGGCACCACCCTAACCCCGGGGATGGGGCAGGGGGAGACAGGATGGATGGAAGGCTTTGTCCCTGCGTGGGGAGCAGGATGGGGCTGGGCTGTGGGGCAGGGGGGCTCCAGTGGGGAGGGGAAGGTCTCTTATTGCTCTGTGCAGCCGCGCTGCCCATCGCACGCACGCGCTTTGGGCGAGATGCAAAGCAGGGAGGGTGGGCAGCAGCGGCGGGATCTCTCTGGGCCCCCCAGTCCTTGCCTGGGCAGCCTCTCGCTGCTGGGAAGGGCAGGATGAGGCACTTCTCCTGCTGCCCATGCAGAGGTCTGGCATGCATGGCACCGCACTGTGACAGCAGCGCTGCCACAGCCCCCCACAGTGCCCGGGGCTGCCCAAGGGGCCAGGCTGAAAAACCGGGGGGGGCAACGGCAGCAGCATTGACGGTGATCCCCACCAGCTCCGGCCAGGCAGCCCCAAGGCAGCATCATCCAGCCTGTGTCCGTGTGGGATGGAGGTGCCGCTGGTGCGTGCCGAGCGCCCCAGCAGAGGCGGGTAGTGGTCATGGCGCAGGTCGTGGGCAGTCCGTGGCGCAGAGCAGCACGGCCCAGAGTGCATCCCGGGATCCCGGGCACCAGGGCGCTGCTCGGTGGTCACGGCCCCTCTCCTCCTCTCCCAGGCAGCCCCGGCGGGGTCCTGGCTGCCGCTCGGCGCGGGGCTGCCGCGGTCACACTCACATGCTGTCCGCCAGCTGGTGACAGTCCAAGTCCCCCTTCAGCTCCAGGAAGCCCGGCAGCTTCACTCCCGTCTTGCGGTCCACGCACCAGCACTTGCCGCGCTGCCCGTCCAGCGCCGGGTGACACTGTGGGGACAGCTTCAGTGAGGGACACCCAGCCTGGCCCCCATGGCCCCATTCCCTCGGGCTGCCTGGCCGGGGCAACCAGGAGCTCTCCCGGGGGCTTCACCACCCTCATCCCACCCCAGGGCTTTTGCCAAGGGCCCTCGGCATCCGAAGAGTGATTCCCACCCAAGCCAGGAGCTGGGTGGGCTCTGCCATGTCCTGTCACTGTCCCATCCATCCGTTTCCCCCTCCCAGCCTTGCCCTGGTCCTACAAAATGCCACCCAGCCCCCTGCCATGGGCGAGACCCCCTCCTACCTGCTTGGGGTGGAAGTTGCCGTTGCGGTCGCAGTTGGGGATGGGGATGACGTACAGGTCCTCGTGGGTGCGGGTCTGCGAGGCCGCCAGCCGCTCCAGCGCGCGGTGCAGCTCGCTCTGGCACGAGCCCTGTGCCTGCAGGAAGCGGGGGCTGAGCCGGTCGCAGGGCTGGCACATGCCCCCCACCCCAGTGCCCGGGACCCCCACCCTGGAGCTCCCACCCTGCCCTCCCCAGCCCCCCCGGTGCTCACTATGGGCCGCGTGTCCTCGCGGTGGTGGGGGCTCCCGCTGCTGCGCATCTTGTTGCCGTTGTTGACCCTCTTCGCCTGCTGCTTCTGCAGGCACTTGCGGTCATGGATGCTGCAGGGGCTGAAGCTGTTGTTGGGGTGGTCGATCTCCTCCTTCTCTGCAGGGACACAGAGCGAGGGGGCTCAGTGCAACTTGCATCCTCCAGAACAATGAGCAGGGTGGGCCGCCAGACCCCACATCATGCTCTCCAGTCCCCACAGGTGTCACCCCCAGCCCTGGCTCCCCTCCTCCACCTGCCACTGCACGGGGTTGAGCTCCCTGCAGCACCGGGAAAGACTCTTGGGAGTTTTTCCAACTCATTAGCCACGATTAACAACTTGTTGCCATTTGTCTGTTATTGTAGGGTTGCAAATGCACGCTGTGAGTGCTGGGAAGTGGCTCCAGTGTGCTGTGCCTGGCTGTGTCCCTGCCAGCCACGCGCCACCAGCCCCCGGGTGCTCACCCACAGCACCAGAGGGCTGGAAGGTGACCCTGGGACACACAGCCAGGGAGCCCCCCAAAGCTGCCTTTGAGGAGCTGCAGTGGGAATGGGTCTCTGGGCCGGTGCCGAGCCCCCGCCAGGCCCAGGGCGGCACCGGGCGCCGCGGCCGGGAGTGGAGCCGTGCTCTGCCGCGGGGCACGGCCCCCGCCAAGACATGAAAGAAGAAATTCCTGGAATAAGAAAGTTAATCTCCCATGGGGCCGATCCTGAAAGGCGGCGCTTGGCACTCCCGCCTGCACCAGAAGCACAGCCAAGCTGCCGGCCCAGATGTTGGCAGCTGGACGGAGGTGACACCCAGCACGGGCCCTTCCTGCAGGCAGGCAGCGGGGGCAGAGCCACAGCCTCCTGCCCACCACATCCCCTCGAGATCCAGACTCTGGTCACCCCTTGGCACCTCACGCCACTGCTCCTGCAGCACAGGGCTCCTGGCCCAGCTCCCGGGGGCCTGGGTAAAGTCCACAGCGAAGCCCCAATCAAAGCCCCCTCCCTTGTGGGTGTTATTTGCTTTTTCTTTAATCTGTCCATTTTTTCCAGGAAATGGCTCATGCCCTTGAAATGTGAAACACGAACTCGAAGGGACCCAAAGGACCCTGCACAGAGCAGTGCCAGCGCCAGCCCTGGCGGCACCAACCACGGGGCTGTGGCTCAATGCAGGCACTGGTGGCAGAGCCCAGCGGCGGGCTCAGGGGCTCAGGCAGGGATGCCCCTTCCTTCCTTCCTCTGCATTTCAATGGGGAGGAAGAGCTGGGCAGGAGATTTGGCACCGGTGGGGACCACCATGCTGAATTCCTGGCACCTCCACATGCTTCTCCCACGTCGTGGAAAGGCAGGGCTGGGAGGCACCGGCGGTGCCTGCTCTGCCCCCGCAGGGGAAGCCCTCACCGATCCCGGCACAGCCAAACCTCCCTCCTCCCTCCGCCAGACGCCTCCAGAGCATCAAATCTCCCGGCTTAAATAAAACCAGATGCCAATAACATTTTCGTAAGGTCACATGAAAATCCGATGCCTCCAGGCAGTGAGATGGCCCCTGCCACTGCTTGGGACCCACGGTCCCCAGCTCGCATGCTCCAGCATCCCTCCCTGCCACAGGGATCTCTGCTGGCCTTGGGGTGGCTGTCCCCTTGTTAAGTGACACTCAGCAGCTCAGGGAACCTCGTGTCTCCCTGGCAATCCCTCTGGACTGGAAAACTCCTCACACTCAGCAAAAAGACACGGGAAAAGCAACGTGTGTGGAGCCCAGAGCTCCCACCCCCCACCCTGCCCTGGTGCAGCCCCATCTGCCACCCCATGCATGGCCACCACCACCTTGGAGGGATGGAGGGCAGGCAATTCCCTGCTTAACCGAGGGAAGCCCCTCTGTTCAGTTTGGGATGGAAGTGGGTGCCAAGGGAATGGGAAGGGGTGCTGCCCTCACTGGCCAAGCAGAAAAGCCACCCATCCCGGCAGGATGAGGATTCCTACCCGGCCTCCTGCCCGGCCTGTGGACTGGGGATACAAACGAGTCATTCAGCGTTGCCTTCAATTAACGGGAGCTGCAAATGAGGTTGGTCACGTGCCGAACTTGTGATTTACAGCACTGAGCCCGTGGGAGCGGTGAAGGGCTCCGGCTCCACCGCACAGATCCTGTGGGAGCAGAGCCCGAGGCAGCCAGAGAAATCCCAGGACTTTGTGTGTGTCCCCGGGGAGGCACAAGTGTCAGGGACCCCACTCCCCCCTGTGCCTGTCCCCACCCCACAGGGACACCCTGCTGCGCTCAAACACAGCTGAGCACCTCCTGCCTCAGTGTCCAAGGTGGACCATGGAGAGGAGGTCAGGATGTAGGAGAGGCAGTGAGGGATGCAACTGCAGGTGATTCCCTGCAGGAACCAGAGCCTTGCCAGGAGCAGCACCCAGCCTGGAGCAAACCAAGCATAGATGAACTCCCATCTCAGGGAACAGATGGGACAAGGCAACAGCCTTGCCTGCCTGAACGCAGCCTTATCCTCCCTGCCCGTGAGCTGTCCAGCCAGGGCTCAGCCACTGCCATCCTTCCTGGTCACTGCACACAGGAAGGACCTGTCCCAGCTTACAGAGACCACACGGGATAAACACAGCTCCCATGGGGTCAGGTTATTCCAGACATAATCATTTACCCAGCATTAAATCACTCGTCATGTGTGCTGGGGAATATGTCCTCACCTCCTCCTGGCTGCCACACGCGGGCTCAGCCACCACCACCCACCAGCTGTGCCGGAAAGCCATGGCTGGGACCTCCCGGAGCCAGCCCTGACACAGGGCTCTGGCCAAGGAGTGGGAACCTGGAGCCAGACAGGAGCTGGCAGGACTGGGAGCGGGAGGCAGGGACATGGCCCAGCACAAGGTGCCCAAACCCACAACCACGGGAGAGGGTCTCAGCTCAGGAGAGCAGCCACCCACCCACTCCCCCACTTCCTAAGAGTCCTGTCCCGTGGGCGCCACGGGTCCTGGGTGAGCAGAGAGGCTCTTTCCTGGTGTTGGAGCCGGGAGCCATGTCCAAGCCTTCGGAAAGCCCAGTCCCCCGATCCCAGCCTCTTCCCTGGAATGCGGAGCCCCCCAGACAGAGCCCCCAGACAAATTGTTTACTGTACGAGCTGTGCGTTAACCGCTTCCCGGCCATCCACCGCCGGGAACGCTCCCGGCACCCGCTCAGCCCCGGGGCCATGGGCACAGCCGGGGTGGGGGTGGGGGGGGGCACCTGCTCCCTGAGGCCCTGCAGAGCCATTTAATGTCCTTCTGCTGCCTCTCCGACCCATCAGAGCCTGGGGTGCCCTCGCTGTGTGGGAGCCATGAAGCCTGCAGCCCCCAGCCCCACACTCCCACTGGCTCTGGGCTGCTGGAGCAGGTCAAGAACCCACAACTGGATGTCCCACCCAAACCGAGCAATGTGCTGTGAGTGTCCTGCCCACATCCCACCGGGCTGTCCTGGACACAGGGGCTCCCAGTGCCCTCTTGCCCATCCTGCCACCTGCGACACTGCTGGCCATCACGGTGTCCGGTGGGTGACCCGGCTCCCACGGCCACCCACCCATCCCCAGCCAGGCCAAAACACCGCGGGAAGGAAGGGAAAAAATGCAAGTCTGTTTCCTAAAGGCTCTGGGAAAAAATGTTGCATTACAGGGGGCACAGCCAAAACCAACAGGGCTTGGCAGCACGGCGCAGCCCCGGGCCAGGGAGCCCAGACAGCTCCTGCAGGATGTGGGATGAGGACAGACAGGCAGGGCAGGGGGGCTCTGCAGTGTACCCCATGCCAAGCACCCCCAGAGAGCTCCTGTCTCTGCAGGGGCCCATCTGTGAAGAGCACTTCTCGTGGTGGAGATACTGGCAGAGCTGCCACGGACCAGTTGTGCCAGGAGGGAATGGAGCTCAGATCCAGCCCTCAGACTGGACAGGGACAGACACTGCTCCAGTCCCTTCTACCCCTGAGGGACCTCCAGGTGACCCCACATGGGGATCCAGGGCCAGATCAACTCGTGGGTCGTCCCACAGTGGAACGCTGCTGCCCAGCTTCAGGGGACATGGTCCTGGTCACAGCCTAGAGGATGGGCAAGGGGGAGCATGGCATCCAGACCCACAGCTGGACCAGGTCCCCACACTCATCCACCAGGAGAGGTTCCATTCCCACAGTGCAACCTGTGCAGCTCTGGGGTGGGCTCGCACTGCCAGAGCCACTCCTGGCTCCCAGACCCTGCCCGAGCACCAGGAGCATGGCAAGACACCTGCAAGAGGCTCCTGGGGCAGACAGTTGTTGGCAGAGAGTACAGGAAGCAGCTCCTTCAGCCTGGCCCTGCCTGCACCCCACTGCTCTGCCTGGCACGGGACAGACACAGCCCCTGGCAGGGCCCAACACAGTGCCTGGACAGACCTGCCTGTGAGGGAAGCAAGTGCCCCACGGCCTCTTTCCTGTTTCCTCTTGGTGGTGCTGGCAGAGCTCCCGGCAGCATCCCAGGGAAGGGGCAGTGCAGGGGTCACCGTGCAACGGGAGCTTCCTCAGCAGCTGAGATATCTCCCCAGGGGCTGTGGGTGCCTCGATCCAGGGTCAGCTTGCAGCCAAGGGGGCACAGCAGGTGACAAGTCCCTGCAAGGTTCCCCACTCCAGCACTTGGCTGTGGCACTGCTGTGCCCACGGTGGGTAAGGATGGCACAAACGTCAGCCACACGTACCTCTAGTCCTTCCCCAGAACACATTCTCTGAAATCCCATCCCTGGGCTGTCCTGTCCCATCCTGCCTCTTAGGGTCATTGGGTTGGAAGGGATTTTAAAGACCACCCAGTTCCACCCCCTGCCACAGGCAGAGACACTTTCCACTATACCAGGTTGCTCCAAGCCCCATCCCTCCTGGCTTTGGACGCTTCCAGGGATGGGACATCCAGAAATACTCTGAGCAACCTGCATCAGTGCCTCTCCACCCTCGCAGGGAAGAATATGCTCCTATTATCTAATTTAAATCTCCACTCTTTAGTTTAAATCCCTTCACCTTGCTCTCACAATCTACCTGTGTAAAAGTCACTCATTATTCTTATAAGCTCACTTTAAGTATGGGAAGGTCCCTGATGAGCCCCATCCCACGGCCCCAGCTCTTGTGGAGCGAGTGGGGAGCAAACTGGTGCCAACAGGGGGTTGTGCCACTGCCCCTGACAGGGAAAATGACCCTCGGGCACCCACCCCGGGTACCCACGCCGGGCACCCACCCACGGCCGCCCCTCCGCCGCCTCACCTGGGGGCTGGAGGCTCTCCTGGATGGCCTCGACGTCGGCCAGGTCGGTGCAAATGCCCTGGCCGTGCATGAGTGTGCGGAGGGGCCGGGGCTCTCCGCGGGGCGGGTAGCAGCGCAGCCCCGCTCCGCAGCGCGCGGTGTAGACGCCGCAGGCGGTGCCGCGGGGGAGCGCGCAGGTCGCGCAGCATCCGCAGCCCGGCTCCCGCACCAGCTCCGCGCAGCCCTGCGGCGCCTTGCACCGCGCCAGCCGCTCCTCCGAGCACGGCGGGCACTGGATCGCCTCCTCGCCGCCGCCCGGCCGTGCCGCCAGCGCCGCCAGCAGCGCCAGCAGCACCGGCAGCACCGGCAGCACCGGCAGCACCGGCAGCACCGGCAGCCGCGGCCCCGGGCGCATGGCGGCCCCGCTCCGGCCCCGCTCCGCGGCGCTCGGCTGGCGGCGGGCGCGGGGCGGCGGCGGCCGCTTTATGCGGCTTTATGCGGCCCCTGGCCACACCTCCCGCCGCCGCCACCGGGGCCACCGGCGGGGCCGCCCCCGCCGCCACCGGGAGCCCACCGGGCAGCGCCGCTCCCCCCGGCGGCGGCCGCACCGCCACCGGCGGCGGCTTCGGCAGCGGGGCCACCGGCGGGGCAGCTCCGGCGCCGGGCAGAGCGGAGAGCCGGCCCCGAGCCCCCCCGCCCCGCGCCCCCTCGGCAGACCACCCGCCGCCCCGACACCCTGCCCGGTCCCGAGAGCAACCGGGATAAACTGGGGGGACACACACACACCGTGCGGGATGCTGTCAAGACCCCCGGGGTGGGATCCGGGCGCGGGGGACCCCGGAGGGAGCAAAAGGGCAGCTGGCAATAGAGCATCCCTGGCGGCTCGGCCCCGGTGTGCCCGGGACGGCCCTCCGGCTCCCCGCGCCCACCTGCCCCCGGGTTCCCGCACCCGCGCCCCCCGCGGCCCCCGCACTGCCCCAGATAGGTTGAAGGCTGCCGGCACCTAGCGGCTGCTCGGGAACAGCGGGAGCGGGCGGGAGCCCGGGGAGCTCCGGCATTCCCCCGGGACCCCGGTCCCTCCAGTCCCTGCAGCACTGGGCGAGGCGGCACGGCGGGAGCCCGAGAGACGGCGGGGAGCAGCGCCTGTGCCCGGGGGGACGGTCCCCGAGCGTCACCCGGGCCTGGTGACACCCGAGTCGTGCCCTGAGGCATCTCACCCAGCACCGGGCTTGGGGCAGCCGTGGGAACCCGTCTGGACGCGGCGAGGGGTTTGTGGGCACTGCAGGGGGATATGGTGAGGGGGGCACTGTGAGGCTCTGGTGTGGGGGTCAGTGTAGTGGGTGGGACAAGAGGAGCAGAGCCGCCAGTAATGCAAAGCCTAGGCCAAGAACCCTGAACTTGTCTCATGGGTGAGCATATCTAATGCTTAAACTGGCATTTTGAAGCTTGAGTACCAGTACTGGTGGCACTGGTGGCCCTGCCACAGATGCTCTCAGGACTATCTTCTCTCTCCTGTGCAGGTGAGCTGGGCAGCACCAAGGGCAGGCAGGACAGGGACAGGCAAGGTCTGTGTCCCCTACGACCCCCAGCGCCCCTTCTCCCCTCTCAGCCCCAGCAGGGGCCCCCCAGGGCATTGTCATATGGTGCTGCTCTGAGCCCCTGCCCTGCCTGGCACTGCTGCACGATGGCCGTGACTTGGGGCAGAGGCACCAGCCTTGACTCGGTGTCCCAGTGGGGACCAAACCCAAACAGGTGCCCAGCCCCACTCAGGCTGCAGCACCTTATCAGGCCTTGGCAGCACCGTGTGCTCGCTGGGGAGACTGTTGTGTCTGCGGGCAGAGGCAGCACCAGCGGCCAGTGGGGCACGTGGGGGACGGGCACAGGGTCCCCCCTCTGCCCAGGCACTGCTCCTCTGGGTCCCCGTCCCAGCACCATCCTGTGACATGGAGCGGGGCTGGGCTGGTGCCCCCCATAGCTGTGCAGCCCCCACCCCAACCACAGCCCTGCAGCTCAGTCCTGGTGTTTGGTGCTGCTGCGATGGGACAGCCCTCTGCTCCCAGCCCTTGGTGGGGGGCTCTTTGGGGTTCCCAAAACTCTGGGGGCCCAGGCTGGCTGTTGTTTGCCCCAGTGAGGTCTGAAGCCACCCGAGCCCTGGGGAAATGCTGCAGATCAGCAGGAGGCAGGGGCAGAAGGGGGGCTGAGCATCAGAGAGGGCTGGAGACCCTCAGCTGAGGGTGGCTGTGATGGAACCAATGAGACCCCAGGCCCTTTGCACACACTGTGGGACACGGTGCCTGCACACACCACAGGACACAGGTATTGCAGGTGCTGCAGGTCTCTGACACCTCCTGGCTCCAGGCACCAGCAGCCGGGCAGACCACCAGACAGTCCCTTCCTCCAGTGCATTTACTTCCCATTTCCAGACAGCTTCTCCTCCCCATCCCTCCCTCGCCTCTGTTCTGGCAGCTCCTCCTGGCCCTGGCTCCCGTCCCGTGGTTCCCGCTGCCCTCCTGGCCCTGGCTGACAGGACAGGCGGTGACCTGGCTGCGTGGGTGCCCAGCACCCCCCGGATGCGGTCCGTGCGGTAGGGGTGCGGGAGCCGGGGCGGGCAAGGGGCGTGTCGGGGGCCGCTGTGATAACTGCGGGCGCCGTGCCGGGGCCGCGGGAGCAGACGGCACAGGAGAGCGGGATGAGCCAAGGACCCCCATCCTGGGCAGCTGGGCCCCGAGGAAGTGCCATGGGGTCCACCAGCCCCCGGGGGCTCCCCTGCACCCTCTGCATCCTCCTGGTGCTGGCCGGGCGCCTGTGCCCTGCCACGGCCCAGTGGTTTTCCCTGGGCTTGGAGGACACCACCCCGGACCCCAGCACCAGCCTCACGGCCCCCAGCCTGGATGAGGAGGAAGGTAGGCAGGGTGGGATGGAGGCATGGAGGGGGCACCTGGAGGGTGGAGGGTGAGGTGTGGGGTGCTGGGGTCTGGGGCCACTGTGGCAGTGCTTTGACCATGGCAGGTGCTGGGAACTGGAGTGCTCTGCCACCCCAGTCCCCCTCCAGCCCTGCCAGCTTTTGCCTCATCACCCCTTTGCTCCTGCAGATGCAGAGACCACCATGGAGCCCATAAGGAAGGTGCTGCTGAGCAAACCCCCACTGGCAACAGCCCCAAGACGCCGGGACCACCTCACCAGGGGTGCAGCAAAGGGGCCAGGCCATGCCCCAGCACGCACACGAAGCCAGGTGCCTTTCTCTGAGCAGCATCCCTTCTCTGACTCCTCCAGCCCTCCCAAAACTCCCCAGCTGCTGCCGGGCTCCTTGACATGTCCTTCCCCTTATCCATTCCCTGCTTGCACACACCAACCTGGGCACCATGCCCTGCTCTGGCCCTGAGCATGACTCTGCACCCTCTGCGCCCTTGGAAAGGAGCCACAGCAGCTCCCCGTGTCCCCCCACATGGCACAGCCCCACGGCAGTGCTGGGAGCAGCCACAGCTGTGGGAGGGTCCCACGTGTCCCCCGGGATCCCCCCAAACCCTGCACTGAGCACTCCCTGTCCACCCCAGCAGCACCGACCCACGGCCGCTCCAGAGATCCTCGAGGGGAGTGCAGTGGAAGAGGAGTTCCTGCAGATCCAGGTGGTGGAGGGGTCCCAGTCACCAAAAGGGTGTGAGGGGCAGCCTGAGATGGGCACCCTGGCGAGGGGCTCTGGGGGAAATGGGTTGGCAGGGAGAGACGGGGATGGTGCTTGGGGATCTCACATTCAGCCCTTGCTCTTCTCCACAGACGACAGCAAAGGGGCTGCCCCGGTGGGTGCCCCCAGCCCCGGAGATGGACCCTGCCCTCCAGGTGAGGGGTGGGCACAGGGCACTCCTGTCAGACCTGGCAGCCAGGGCTCTGGTCCCTCAGCTCACCCTCTCTCCCTCTCCAGGTGAACAACGGCTCTGGCTGTGTCTGCCCTGTGCGCCCTGGCCCTCGTGGCCCTTCTGGCCCTCCTGGCCCAAAGGTGGGGTGGTGCTCCCCAGTGAGGGGCCGGGGTGTGCGGGGACCCACAGGGGCACACTGGGAGAAATCCCGATGCTCTTTTGTCTGTGCAAAACCCTTTTTGCTCAGGATTTGGACTGTGACTTTCGGGTCTGGGTTGGGGGGTGACTCAGGTGGCCACTGGCAGGGGAGTTCCAGTGGAGGGAAGTGCCAGGAGCCCGGAGCCATGGTCTGCCTTTCCCCGAAAGGGAGAGAAAGGTGACCGAGGTTACCCGGGAGAGAGAGGCCAGCCTGGAATCTCAGGGGAGAGAGGGAAGTCTGGCAGCCCAGGACAGCCAGGTCACCAGGGTCCCCGGGGCCCCCCAGGACCTCCGGGACCACCGGGGCCCCCGGGACCCCCAGGCACGTGGGGAGCCAGGAGTCCACCTGTGCCTGCCACCCTTCCCGAGGGATCAGAGAACGAGGTGAGCGCAGGGGTGGAGCCACGGGCTGGTGATGCTGGTGCTGGATGTGGTGTCAGTCCCAGTGGGACCAGCAGGGATGGGGAGGGCTGGGGTGCGTGGCCATGCGGGTGGGCAGCCCAGGGGAGGGGGACCATAGGATGGGACACAGCGATTCACTGACTCTGCTCTCTTCCCCTCTCCTTCCAACCTGACAAGCAGCTGGGACCCTCCAGCCCTGTGGGAAACCCGGGACCCCCAGGCCCCCCTGGGCTGCCTGGCATGCCTGGACCCCCAGGCTACCCAGGCCATGATGGCCCCCCAGGGCTCCCTGGGCGAGAAGGAAAGCCAGGACCCCCCGGCTCTCCCGGGGCTGTGGGACCACCTGGTTTCCCAGGGCCTGAAGGAACTCCAGGGTCTCCAGGCTCAGTTGGGCCAGATGGACCCCCAGGGGCACCAGGGCTCCCAGGGCCTCAGGGTCCCCCCGGGGTGCCAGGGCATGAAGGACCGCCCGGTCCCACAGGACCTGCATCACTGCCTGGCAAACCAGGGCTCCGAGGGGAGCCAGGATTCCCAGGACTAAAGGTAAGGGGGTCCCAGCCCAGCCCATCCATGGCCCTGGAGTCAAATGGGGCAACTGGGCTCACAGACCCCTCACCCTGCTCTGGGGGGAGCAGCCCCCAGCACTGAGCCCTCAGAGGGCTGTGGGGCACCCCAGCCCTGCCACTGTGGGGCCCAGGGGAACACAGGGGCTCAGCCCCCATGCTCACCACCCTGTGCCCACAGGGTGAGAAGGGTGAGCACGGACTGCCAGGCATGCCGGGGAACCCTGGTCGGACCGGAGAGATGGGGCCACCAGGCATGCCCGGTGCCATGGGTCCACCAGGACCCCCGGGGGACTACAGGGTGAGTAGGGGTTCCTGGGCTGTGGGTGCTGGGGAGGACGCACCCCAACACTCATCCCAATGTCCTCTCCTTGCAGTGTGACTCACGCCATGGAGGGCACCACGGATCAGCAGGGACACCGGGACCCAAGGTGAGCCGGGCAGTGGGCACCGTGGGGGCATGGGGACAGTGCTGGCCACACTGCCCTGACCAAACAGCTCCATGGTGGGTGGTACCCCAGAGTGTGAGGCACAGCGCAGTGTGGGGGAGCCGGGGGGCTGGGGACCCCTGGAGCTGGGTGCTGAAAGGATCTCTCACTTTCCTTCCAGGGAGAAAAGGGTGATCCCGGAGAGCCGGTTTGTAGCACGAGCAGTGATGTGGGGGGCACTGGCTGGGGGGTCCTATTCCCACACCTGAGGGTGCACCCCTGGCATCCCCCCTGCTGTCTCTGCTCCCCCCAACACCCTTTGCCTCACCCCAGTGGCAGCACCAGAGACCCCAAAGGGGCTGGGGCAGGGGGTCTGGGGAGAGTGACACCATCCCCTGCAGCACATGCAAACTCACACGTGTGCCACGCACATGTGTGCCAGCATGCAATGCACCCACACACGCACCCAGCTCAGGCTCTAATCCTGCCTCTCTCTCTGGCTCACCCAGGGGTGCTGCTACGGGGAACACGGGTGCAAACCAGGCCACCTCCCCTTCCCCAGCACCGGCAGCCAGCCCGGCTCCTGGGGGTCCATCAGCGCCTACCACAGGGTGAGTGCTCAGGGCGAGGGGTGCCCAGGGACCCCAGCCCGACATGGTTCACACCACCAGCAACCCCACAGGGCCCATAGCCCCGGCTGGGTGGAGGGGTGGAGGGTTGAGAGGGGGAGGATGGAGAATGCAAGGATGGAGGATGGAGAGGGGGAGGATGGAGGGTTGAAGGATGGAGATCAGTCTCAATCTTTTCCCTCTGTCTCTGCAGGACAGCAAAGAGGAACCAGAGATTTACGGAGCAATCATCCCCCATGTGAGAGTCGCTGCCCGGCTGGGGTCTGCACTGCCCCAGTCCGGGGATGCTCAGCTCTGGGAGGGAACTGGAGCAGGAAGGATGAGGGACAGAAACAGGGTGTCTTATAGCTTCCCCAAAAAAGCAACACCCAAAGAGCCCACTCTAATCTGCACACTGCTCTCCTGCAGGGTCTTCGAGGTCCCCCTGGGAACCCTGGCCCTCCTGGGCCCCCGGGCCCCCCTGGCCCACCAGGTCTCCTCTACTTCAATGTAAGGCCCAGCACAGCTGTGCACACGCCTGTGTCAGAGCACACATATGTGTGAGCGTGTACAGCACTAGTGCCACCCCCAAACCTGCCTGTCTTTGCTTCCAGAGGATGTACCCGGTCCGAGCCCAGCCCCCGTGCAAGCAGCCAGTAAGCCACGGTCTCCCCGACCCCTCCCCATGCACCAGGAAGGGTGTCCCTGTCCCCATGCCTGGCAGGAGTAACAGGCTCCATTTGCCTTCGCAGGCAGCCACAGACCCAGGCTGGGCAGCAGGTGAGCGTGTTTCCCAGGCATTTCAGGGGCTCCAGCCTCCTGGACACACCTTTCCTTAAGCCTTGCCTCCCTCCCTGGGTGCTGGGGCCATGTCAGCACAGGTCCCTGGCACTGCTGCTGGCTTTCCCACCCTGTCCCACCGCCTCCCTGCAGGGCCAGCTCCCACGGGAGCATCCAGGCCCTGTGCTGGGACACGCTGTGACCCCAGACCCGCTCTGGGCTCCCCAGATGCTGACACCCCTCAGACGGAGCCATCGGACTCCCGCACGGATCTCCGGGTGTGTCCTGGCTGCAGGCATGGGTGAGCCCCTCCCTGCTCTCCCGTGCCCCACAGCAGGGCCTTGACCCTCTGCATCCCCCCAGCGCCAGACGTGGGTCTTCAGGTCCAAGGAGCTGATGGTGAAGGCGAGCAGTGCCGTGCCCGAGGGGAGCCTGGTCTATGTGCAGGAAGGGAGCAATGCCTTCCTCCGGACCCCTGCCGGCTGGAGCCGCCTCCTGGTACCATGGGGGGAGCTGGAGGGGCAGGATCCAGGGCTGGATTTGGTGCTGGGGCACCAGACCCCTGGGAAGGAGCAAGTTCCCCCTAACCTGTCCCTCTGCTCATGTCGTGGAGCAGCTGGAGGATTCGCAGTCGGTCTTGGCTGGTGACGACCCTTCTGCCTCCACCCCACGGTACCAGGTGAGGGGTGTGTGAGCAGATGTGGGGCCTGATCATGTCCCTTCAAGGCGGCAGAGTCCCTCTCTGCCTGCTGAAAGGGACAGACATCATGGGACTGTCCTCTCCCTCATCCTCCCCATCTTTCCTTCTCTCCATCCAGGAGGCAAAGCGGGTGCAGACAAGAGGTCCCAACACGATGTCACCTGTGCAGTCACCAATGGACTCAGTGGTGAGCCCTGCTGAGGGAGGGGCATGCCATGGGGGTGGGCTGGATGTCAGCAGGCAGTGCCAGCCTGGAATTCACAGAGTCTGGGGTCGTGTTGGTCTGGGTGTGGGGATGGGCGTCCCCAGACTGACCTGAGCTGTGCTATTCCAGATCCAGAAGGAGGAGGCGCAAGGGCTGCCCCCAATCCCACCAACCACCACTGCCCCACGGATCCCATCCGTAAGGAACACCAGGCCCTGAGGGTGGGAGAAGGGGCAGAGGTGCCCAGGGGACCCCTGATCCCGGCCAGCCCCCCAGAGCCTCACACCCTCCGAGGGCGAGGGGGGAGCACAGCCCCAACACCTCCCCGCCGCCCCCCAGCTCCGCCTGGCCGCCCTCAACGTGCCCCTCTCCGGCGACATGAGTGGGGTCCGGGGCGCCGACCTGCAGTGCTACCGGCAGTCCCAGGAGGCCGGGCTCTACGGCACCTTCCGCGCCTTCCTGTCGGCCCCCACGCAGGACCTGCTCTCCATCGTCAAGCGCACGGACAGGGCCCTCCCCATCGTCAACCTGAAGGCAGGTACCCCCGTCCCCGGGCGGGCTGCGGGTGACACATCCTCCAGCCCCTCCGTGAGCTGCGGTGGGTGGGGAGCCCCTGCCCGGTCCTGCCCTGGGGCTGCTGCACCCCAGCCATGCCTGGTGCTTTTGGGGAGCTGCTGGAGCCGAGAGCAAGTTATTGCCCACACTTGGTGGGCACACGGGCATCCCCCTGGCCCCCGGCTCAGCACCGCGGCTCGTGCCCGCAGGGCCAGCTGCTGGCCAAGTCCTGGAGCTCGCTCTTCGAGGGCCAGTCTGGTGTCACCCCACGGGGTCCCATCTACTCCTTCAACGGGCGCAACATCCTGACCGATCCCCTCTGGTGAGTCCTGAACATTCCCCCCGCCTGGGAGCGGGCTGGGGGGGGCTGGGGGGGATCCCTCCCTGTCCCAGTGCAGGAGCAAAGGGCAGGGGGTGCCCCCCAGCCCCGCTCAGCCCGTGCCCACCCGCAGGGCCCGCCGGCTGGCCTGGCACGGCTCCACGCCACGGGGGGGCCATGCCCGCCGGAGGGACTGCCAGGGCTGGCGCAGCTCCGGCGCGGACGAGGGCATGGCCACCCCCCTGGGCCAGGGCCGGCTGCTGGCCGGGCAGCGCCACAACTGCTCCGCACCGCTGGCCGTGCTCTGCGTCGAGGTGGCCTTTCCCTACCGCCACATGTGGTGACAGCGGTGACACCCGGCCACGCTGCCCGGGCACCCCCGTGCCACGCTCTGCCACCCCACGGACCCCTGCGCCACGGGGCGATGCCAGGCTGTGCCATCCCTGTGCCACCCCACGGACCCCTGCGC
>JAWWEU010000080.1:1895991-1917797 GCA_035583155.1 Acropternis orthonyx | reverse complement strand
ACGGGGCGATGCCAGGCTGTGCCATCCCTGTGCCACCCCACGGACCCCTGTGCCACGGGGCGATGCCAGGCTGTGCCATCCCTGTGCCACCCCACGGACCCCTGTGCCACGGGGCGATGCCAGGCTGTGCCCACACCTGCCCTGCACCTCCAGTGGAGCCAACACTGTCACTACGCCGAAATAAAGACACGAAAAGCTCGGTTTTTATGACACCATCCTCTGTTCTGGGAGGGCCATGGCCGGCTGCAGGGAGGGAATGGGGAGAGGGGCTGGGGTCCCAGTCCCCTTGGGACGGGCAGAAACTGGGAGGGGACACCACGGGGACGGCACAGGGCTCTGTGTCAGTGAGGTCAGCGTTGTGCCCCAGCAAGCTGAGTGTGTACCCCTGCGTGTCCCAGTGCGTCCCATTGACTCCCAGCGATTCCCAGTGTGTCCCACCACCGCAGGACCCGCCTCACTGTGCCCGCCCCTCCCGCCTTTTTATTGGTCGGTCGCGCTGCCAATCCCGCCGCTCTCCCCCCCGATTGGCCGGTTTGAAGGCGCGGAGCGGTCTCTGACTGGCCGGAGGGTGTGGAGGAGGGAGCGCCGTGTTCCCGCCCCCGCGCTGTGATTGGTGGGCCGCGGGAGGGCGCGGGCGGCGATTGGCGGAGCTTTTCGGCGGGACGAGCGGAGGTTTGAAGAGGACGTTGGCACCGCTATCGCCGCCTCAGCCGCCGCCGCCATCGCCATGGAGGTCTCGCAGCCCCCGTCGCCCCTCCGGGTACGTCCGACGACATCCCCCACCCCCGCTCCGCCACCCCCGACCCCGCGAGGCTCCCGGTTCCCCCGCCCCATCATCCCCGCGGTGTTCCGGGCCACCCGCTTAGTTCCCACCGGGCACCCTCAGGGTCTCCCCGGGCTCCCTCAGGGTCTCCCCGAGTCCCTCTCAGTCCTCCGGGCCCCCCCCTCAGGTTCCTGCCGGGCCCTATCACGGTCTCTTCGGGCCCCCTCAGCCGTCGCTGAACCCCCTTCAGGGAGTCCCCAAACCCCCCTCAGGGTGTCCCCAAACCCTACTCAGGGTGTCCCCGAGCCCCCCTCAGGGTGTCCCCAAACCCCCTCAGGGTGCCCCCGAGCCCCCTCAGGGTCGCTCCGAGCCCCCTCAGGGAGTCCCCAAACCCCCCTCAGGGTGTCCCCGGCCCCCTCTCGCCGCTTCCCCCATCTCCCCGCCTCAGCTCCCCCTTTCCTCTGCGAATTCCCCCATCCACATTCTCTCGGCCCTTTCCCCCGGCCTGACCCGACCCCCCCCTGGGTCCCCCGCCTTCTCCCCCCACACCCCGCGGACGAGAACGCCCGGGTGCTCAAGGCCGATGGCCCCAAGAAGCTCTCGGTGGAGCACATCTACCAGAAGAAGACGCAGCTGGAGCACATCCTGCTCCGGCCGGACACCTACATCGGCTCCGTGGAGCTGGTCACCCAGGTAAGGGGCGGGGAGGGGCTTTAACAGCTGTTTACAAAGCACAAAACATCTGCTTATCAATCACGAAACGTCTGCTTTACAAGCGGATGGCGCTGGAAAAGGGTTGTACTGAGGCACTTATGAAGTTCTTCCTTTTTTTCCAGCAAATGTGGGTTTTTGATGAGGGCGTTGGCCTCAACTGCAGAGATGTGACCTTCGTGCCTGGCTTGTACAAAATCTTTGATGAGATTCTGGGTAAGGTGACAGATGTGTTGAGTCAGTGAGCGACAGGTTATTAATGGGAATTGAATGTCTACAAAACTGGATCTAAACAGAAGAACTTATCAAGAACTCATTAGCCCTACATAATAGCAAGCCGTTCATGGGAAACAGAAAATCTCCCCCATTTCAAAAATCCAATTACAAAGCTGATTTCATTCAACCCAAAATTCTCCCTTTTATGTTAAGTTGATGCCCTCAGAGGTCATTTCCAACCTTAATAATTCTGTGATACCTTGTAGTACTCTTCTTTGTAACTCACAAAATGTTTTCATGCCAAGGTGATTAGTAGTAGTAACATTTCATTGAATTTTTGTGTTCATTCTACTGAAACACTTGAGAGTTTTGTCTTGATAGAGAATGTGATAAAACAACAATATTCTCATTCTAGTTAACGCTGCAGACAACAAGCAGAGGGATAAAAACATGTCATGCATTAAAGTCACAATCGATGTGTAAGTATTATTTCATTGTTGTTCATTTTCTTCAGCTGTTCTGCAAAGCTGGGGTGGCACTGCAGGTGCTGATCTGAGTTACCCCAAATTTAATTCACCAGTTGTGAGAGCCTTTCTCTTTGCTCAGTGCCCTGATCTCTTAGAGACTGCTGACTGGAGAAATGGTTGCTCTTCCATTGCTGCTGCTTTCCATTTCCTTATCCCTTTTTATCCTGATTGAGCACAGACAGAGGGTTTGGTGCGTGTTGGTCCATTTCAGAGCAGACCTGGGGATTTCTGTGTTGCCTGTCCCCCCTCTGCTGGCAGCTGCTGCACTTGCTGAGCACAGATTTGCTCCTGATGAAATGGTGCCTTTCCCCGGAGCCTTTCTATAACTTGTTTCACAGCTCAGTCATTTGCAGCCATAAAAACACACTTTTGGGGTTGGTTTTTTTTTTCCCCTAGGGAGAATAACACAATCAGTGTGTGGAATAATGGGAAAGGTATCCCAGTTGTTGAACACAAAGTGGAGAAGGTCTATGTGCCTGCCCTGATCTTTGGACAGCTGCTGACATCCAGCAACTATGATGACAACGAGAAGAAAGTCACAGGTGAGGAAGAAGTTGTAGAATGTTGTTGATAGTTGACAGTTGTCTTTGGATTGTGCTGAAGTGGCCAAACTCCTGTCAGTCTGGGATTCTTTTAAATGGTTTTAGACAAAGATAATAACACAAGTCTGTGTTCCTTCTAATTCCCAGGTGGGAGAAATGGTTACGGAGCCAAACTGTGCAACATATTCAGCACAAAATTTACTGTGGAAACTGGATGTCGTGAATACAAAAAGTTATTCAAGCAGGTAGGAGCACTTCTCACTTCAGGGAGGTTATATACCTGAGGCCTTCAGATAAGACCCTCACTTTTTGTTTCAAAAATCTAGTCACACCTTGCATTCAGTGCGTCATGCTTAGAGTAAATTTGACCCACGGTTACTCTACTACAAGGTATAATTCAAAGGAACAATTAAATTAGCAGACAGCAGCAAAATCTGGTTTTTAACCAGTTTTTGTTTAATTTGAAAGTATCTAAAACTCATAAGCAAACTTACTGCTTTTAAAAATGAAGGTTTTTACTTGTGTGTGCTTGACTTGCAACTCACAAAAGCTCCTTTCCTCAGACCTGGACAGACAACATGGGAAAGGCTGGAGAAATGAAGCTGAAATACTTTGATGGAGATGATTACACCTGTGTCACTTTCCAACCTGATCTGTCCAAATTCAAAATGACAGTTCTGGATAAGGACATCGTAGCACTGATGTCTCGAAGAGCATATGATATTGCTGGATCCACAAAGGATGTCAAAGTTTTCCTAAATGGACAGAGGCTGCCTGTAAGTGAGCATTGAAAAGAAGCACAAATATCTGTGTTTCTGGTGCCATTTAACCAGTGATATTCTGTTGAGGACATTCCTGTCATCACACACAGCAAAGGAGGGATTTCTGTACCCACTTTGCTGGAGGATGTGCATTAAGTATTTATAGGAGCTGTTATCAACCAGTTGTCTGCTCTCATCCGTGTGCAGGTGAAAGGATTCCGCAGCTATGTGGACCTTTATCTGAAGGATAAGGTCGATGAAACTGGGAATGCACTTAAGGTTATTCACGAGGAAGTCAATTCCCGGTGGGAAGTGTGTTTGACTTTGAGTGAGAAAGGCTTCCAGCAAGTCAGCTTTGTCAACAGCATTGCCACCACAAAGGTAACTTCTCCGTGTGTTTAGTGAAGCCAGTGCCATATTCTTCAACATTAATATTCTTGACTCTAAGTGTATGTATTTTAGTGAAAAGTACTTAATGTTGCAAAGACTGTTAAAAGTTTTAAATAGGTATGTATAATTTTGTGGTTTTAATGGCCTCACTCGACATCCTTGTCCCTTTTCCCTTAGGGTGGCAGACACGTTGATTACGTAGCTGACCAGCTTGTGACCAAACTCATTGATGTTGTGAAAAAGAAGAACAAAAATGGAGTTGGGGTGAAGCCCTTCCAGGTACACCATTAGTGTGGGAAACACAGCTCAAGTGTTACTGCAAATTGTAACTCCAGCTTAACACACAACTAGCTGATTAATAACACATTTCCATTGTACAGACAGTAGATATAAGATTGCTAATTACAGAAGTCCTGCATTGGCCAGTTTAAGCCAATTCTCTTTCCTTGGCTGATGTATTTTATAATCACTCTTAAGTCAGTGTAGATGCACTAAAACCCAGTATCTGTTAGATAACACCTGTTTAGGCTGAGAGATGCTAATTCCTCAAGATTCCAAATCATGTAACATTGTTCTTGAATGTTCATTAGCTGTCCAAAACTCTTTCAGGACAATGTGTGATCTATGTTGTACTTAACTACAGGTGAAGAACCACATGTGGATTTTTGTGAATGCCTTAATTGAAAACCCAACCTTTGACTCTCAGACTAAGGAGAACATGACTCTGCAGGCAAAGAGCTTTGGGTCCACCTGCAAACTGAGTGAAAAATTCATTAAGGGTGTAAGTACTTACATACACAGACAATCAGGATGTCTGTAAAAGTTTGTAGCAAAAAATTCTGTCACTGTCAAGGGTTGTCTCACAACTGTTTGGGCCTGGATTTTGTATTGCAGGCAGTTGGCTGTGGCATTGTTGAAAGTATCCTAAACTGGGTAAGATTTAAAGCTCAGAACCAGCTGAATAAGAAATGTTCGGCTGTGAAGCACTCCAAGATTAAAGGTGTCCCTAAGCTGGATGATGCCAATGATGCTGGTAAGTGTTTGACATCCTTTGCAACCAGTTCATTCAAAACCAGTTGAAACTTGTTCATTAAATGAAAGATTTGTCTCCCCCATTTTATGGTCCTGTTTACTGTGTTGATCCCCACTTACTGTGTGCAGTGCAACAAACCCTGTGTTAGAAGATATTTATCCTCATTCAGTTGTGAGTATGCAGGCTTGGATTTCACTTCTTAGTTAGAAAACTGACTCGATTTTCCTCTTTTTTAGGCAGCAAGAATTCTCTAGATTGTACACTCATCCTGACCGAGGGAGATTCAGCCAAAACTCTGGCTGTCTCTGGTCTGGGAGTGGTTGGTAGAGACAAATATGGAGTATTTCCTCTTCGTGGGAAAATCCTCAACGTCAGAGAAGCTTCTCATAAGCAGGTTGGTTGGAAAATGGTTACAGTTACGTGTGGGAAGGTGTGGTGTGATCCGTGTAACGAGTTGGGGCAGCTGCACACCCGGAACTCCAAGGTGAAGTGTCTTAAACACCTGACTCTCCTCTCACCTTGAGCCTGCCTTGCTGGTTAAGTGGGAATATTGATTAAGTCCTGTCTGGTGTTTTGCCTGAGGGAATAGTGTTTGTGTTGTGGGCTGGAAAATGTTTGGAATGATCTAGAGAAATTTAACAACGAAAAATGGTAAGTTTCTAAACAGCAGAAAAACACCAGCAAGACAGAACTCAGCCAGTTATTCACTTATGGATAATTTTATGCTTTCATGAGCTACATTTTGAGTCTGAAAGACAAGTTTTTATTCTGTGTGATCTCTTTCAGATTATGGAAAATGCCGAAATCAACAACATCATCAAGATTGTGGGTTTGCAGTATAAAAAGGACTATGAAGATCGAGAATCTTTAAAGACTCTTCGCTATGGAAAGATTATGATCATGACAGATCAGGTTAGATTCATTTAAATTGAAAACTGGGAGAAGATACTAACAAATCAAGAGAAAAGAATACTTCTTTTCTCCCACTGCCATTGTTGTACCTAATTCATTGTGTTTGTTTCTTTTTGCCATTCTATATTTTAGTGGGTCATAGTGTCGTTTCAGACACAAAACAAAAAAGCAGAGAGGGTACTAACATCACCAAACAGCTAAAGACTATCTTTCCAGTCTACTGATTCAAGGTCCTTGACTAGTCCTTGGTACCTTTTTTCACCAAGAATCTGCCTTTTCGGTTTCTCTCTATTTTCATCAGTTAAGCAACTCATGGTCACCTTTTTAGAAGTGAGTTAAAAGTGTCAGTTAGGTGGAATTATAGAACCATTTGCTATTAAGCCAACAATTGCCAATCCCATCATGCCCCTGATAAAATATGGCTTTTCCTTTTTAATTCAGGATCAGGATGGATCACACATCAAAGGTCTGCTGATTAATTTCATCCATCACAACTGGCCATCTCTTCTAAAACACAACTTTTTGGAGGAATTCATTACTCCCATCATAAAGGTAAGGGTTGGGGGATGATCAGGTGAACAAGAGGATTCACTGCTCCAAATCTGCCTCTGATTTCACAGTTGAAATATTTGTCTATTGCAGGCCTCCAAAAACAAAGATGAAATTGCATTCTACAGCATTCCTGAGTTTGAAGAATGGAAAAGCAATACACAGAACCACAACTCATGGAAAATCAAGTACTACAAAGGTTTGTAAAACTTAATATAGTGAAATTCAATGATCCAAGTCAGGGCATTGATGATTCGGGTGAGTCCTGCTTTGCAGAAAGCTTTGGATCAGGTGTGCTCTGTGTCTCTTCTCTCCTAATGTATTCCAATTACATTTCACACACCTACAGGAGTTAGAGACAAAATCCAAAAGTACAATGTGCCACTGCTCACTTAATTGTAATGACTTTTGTGATACATCTCATTCTGTAGTAACTTAAGTTTTCAGGAAGTCATGTTCACACTGTCCATTCGTATGATGCATCACAGAAACTGGGCATAGCAAATTACTTCTTTGAACTGCAACTTAATTTAAGCAAAAAGTCATTAGGATTAACTCTCTTGTCCCTGCAGGTTTGGGTACCAGCACATCGAAGGAGGCCAAAGAATACTTTGCAGATATGGCAAAACACCGAATTGGCTTCAAATATTCTGGGCCTGAAGATGATGCTGCCATCACCCTGGTAACTAACACTTGATTTAATTGCTGACTTACTACCTTTGGTATTTCACCTTGTAAAGTGCTCTGTATTTTCTTTTAAAATGCTCTTCGAGGCCTTTGGGCTGGAGACAGTCTCTGTGTTACCAAGGCTACGGCTTTAGACAAACCAGGAGCAGCAAATCTGCCCCCAGACCTCAGGCCAAGAGTACCCTTTTAATGATGGGCTTTAAATATAGCTTGGAACAAACTAATCACTACAAACCAATTGACATTTCCAGGCATACAATAGTAAATATTTCTTTAACATTTTTCTGCATATTCTGCTGCAGTTTTCTCCAAGTCCGATCTCCCCTTTCTCCCCCAGCGCAAAAAAGTGGATTAAAACAGTCCTTTCTCTCTGAGAACTTCACCTGAGGTAGTCCTTGACTCTCAAATATTCAGAGCTGTTAGGCAATGCAAAAAAAACAAGTTTTCGCCCAAAATATTAATTACCCCCAAAATCTGCCTTAGTTTTCTGTTAGTATATTAAAAACTTATAATTTTTAAACTAGCTGTCCTGTCTCCCACAGACTGGTGGAAATTATGCTCTTAATATGTTTAGCTACAGAAACCTTTTATTGCACTTCTTGGGCTCTTAAGTCAGCCTGTTCAGCATGTTATTCTCCTGGGTAGGCTCTTCCTTTCTTTTCCTCTACTGATCCAATAATGCCCAACCACAGAACATTCTAGAACTGAGTTACTTTTCATTTTGTAACATCCAGGCCTTTAGCAAGAAGAAGATAGAAGAGCGAAAGGAGTGGCTGACTAATTTCATGGAGGATAGAAGACAACGGAAGCTGCATGGTCTGCCAGAGGTAAAAGGTTTATGCTCAGAAGGAAACTGGTTTGCAGTCTCTGCCTGGGGCTGTTCTCGGCTTCATCCCGGCACTGCACACGGCTCAGTCAGTGAGGCAGGCCCAGATTAGAGGACGTTGAAAATGTGTCAGGATTTTGCAGAGCAGCTTCTTCTCTGCTCTTATCAGTGTAGCCTCATTGTCAATTATCCAACGGTTAATTCCATTTTTAACTCTTATCTTTCAAATTACTTTATCAATAAGGAAATGATAACTCGAGCAGGACCAGATGAAGTCTATATTTCCCAAAAAATGAGAATGTATCATGGGAAACATTTCCCTTTGCCATGCAGAGTGTCAGCACTCGAGCTGTATTCAGCTGGTCTTACAAGGAGTTCCCATTTCAATGGAACTAGCCAAGAAACAGATTAGGCCCTGTTAAAGGCAATCTTCCACCTGTTTTTCTTAGGAATACCTGTATGGGAAAGACACTGATTACCTGACGTACAACGACTTCATCAACAAGGAGCTAGTGCTGTTCTCAAACTCAGATAACGAGAGATCAATCCCGTCACTGGTTGATGGTAAGTGATTTCTATGGAGTGATTGTGCATGGTGTGTCCCCAGAACATAACAAATAGGTGTTTGATGTCATATCAGAGTCAAGGAACCTGCTGAGGTTTCAGAGTCAGTGTCCCAAAGTCTGTTTTCTGCTGTCCAAGGTTTTTTCATCTTTGGATTAAATGTCTTGTCCATCTTGTAGTATATTATTGCAAGTACCTTCCTCAGCTGGTGCGGAATCTCTAGGCATATACACAGTTCTTCTGCCTCTAGAGAGCAGAAGCCAAGTGAAAGACATCACGTGTTCTAACCAGGAGGTCTTGTCTTTTCTATACAGGTTTGAAGCCAGGTCAGAGGAAGGTTTTATTCACCTGTTTCAAACGAAACGATAAGCGGGAGGTGAAGGTTGCTCAGCTGGCTGGTTCTGTTGCTGAGATGTCCGCATACCATCACGGTGAGGTAAGAACCTGCCTGGCTGTGCAAAACACGCTAAAGGAAAGGCAAAAAGCCCTTCTGTTGGCGTGACAGTGACGATGCCTTTAAAGCAGAATTAGGTGTTTGAGTGTGAACACCAAATTGAAGTGGCTGTTTAGCTGCTATTAATGTTTCACAATTAATTTAAACTGAGGTTGGTCAACCTGCCTGCCCTGCCTGGGTTTCATGGGAGCACAGTTCATTCCAAAAGTGGAACAAGAAAAACCCGCTTTATTTGGGATGGATTTAGGCAGATGTTTATAACCTCTCAGCCTGGGCCCGAAGTTAAGCACTAAAACAAGGTTCTCTGTGGAGACTGACAGAATCTTTCACCGGAGGTTTCAGAGCAGTTAGACAGCAAGTAGAGCCATGGGTCACTGGAACATTTCTAGTCACCCAGACTAGATGGTCTTGGGATGCATTTTCCTAGTTTCCTCCAGTGTTTCAACAATTGACTTTATCCTCTGTATCAGTTAAGTTCTCAGTTGAATTTTGCCTTGCTTTGCGCATTCCCTCAAGCATCCTTCATGTTCAGCTTTGCACCTTCCTTCGTTGCAGGCTGCCCTGATGATGACCATCATTAACTTGGCTCAGAACTTTGTGGGCAGCAACAACCTCAACTTGCTCCAGCCCATCGGTCAGTTTGGCACGCGGCTGCACGGGGGGAAGGACTCTGCCAGCCCTCGATACATCTTCACCATGCTCAGGTCAGCATTCCAGAGTTCTTACTGTCCAAAGATTCTTAGCAGGGCTCAATTTTTACAGCAATTAGAATGAAAAATGAATTTACTCTTTCCCTTTAAAACTTGGGGCTGCTTGCATGCTCAGAGTAGCAATTGAAGTGAGGGTTGGGTGCGAGATTCTGATATGTAAGCTTGGTTATCAGAGTAGGGAACTGGAAATGGAAGCAGGAACAAAGGGAGAAATTTGTGTGGGATAATAAAAAATTAAGGAGGTTCCTTTTTGCATGGTGGTCATGTTCTGAACAAGAATTTGGTCTTGAATTCCCTTCTCCATTCCAGTCCCCTGGCACGGCTGGTGTTCCCACCGATGGATGACAACGTCCTGCGGTTCCTCTATGATGACAACCAGCGTGTGGAGCCAGAGTGGTACATGCCCATCATTCCAATGGTGCTGGTCAACGGGGCTGAAGGGATCGGTACTGGCTGGGCCTGTAAGATCCCCAACTTTGATATCAGGGAGGTTGTGAATAACATCCGTCGGCTGATGGATGGAGAAGAGCTGTTGCCAATGGTAAATAACATAATTAAAAAGCAAATGTCTCGCTCGTTCATTTATTGAGCTCATATTGAGCATTTTATGGGAAGGCTTTAAAACAGAAGTATCCACACAAAACTGAACCCAGTGTTTGTTGTGCTCAGCTTCCCAGTTACAAGAATTTCAAAGGCACCATAGACGAGCTGGGGCCTAATCAGTACGTGATAAGTGGTGAAGTGTCCATCCTTGACTCTACAACCATCGAGATCACTGAGCTGCCTGTCAGAACGTGGACACAGGTAATAAACAGAATATTTGCCCTGGGAATGTAGTTTGTCCTGCAAAGCAAGAAGGGATTAGTGGGTTTTGGGTCTGACTTTGCTTCTTTTCTCAGACTTACAAAGAGCAGGTTCTGGAGCCAATGTTGAATGGGACTGAGAAGACCCCCCCTCTAATCACAGACTATAAGGAATATCACACAGACACCACAGTGAGGTTCGTAGTGAAGATGACTGAAGAAAAACTAGCAGAAGCTGAAGCTGTGGGGCTGCATAAGGTCTTCAAACTCCAAACAAGTTTAACATGCAACTCCATGGTATGTGACAGATTTTGCTGAAGGAATTTCTTGGTTTAACTCAGGCGCTGTGGACAGCTGCAATCATTGCATGAAACAAAAATCCTCTTTGGCAGTAACCTATTCACTTCGATTTTTCTGCTGTTACTGGTTTTAAATCAGCTTTCAAAGGTCAGGAGCCTGACTTGGGAGTGGGCCCAGAGTGGATGGTTTGCCTGAAGGAAGCCAAAGTGATCTGAAATCGCAGTTTACAGAGCCCTTTGAGCCAGCAGCACAGACACTGAGCGTCTGGCTGCTGACAATGTGTGAAGCTGGATGCAAGATGTTAGTCCTGCACAGAGCTTTAAGATTCAAGTAACCTTAACCCTGCTGGGGTATTCAAGAACATTAAAATTCTAAAATTGTCTCTGCTGCTGTGCTCACAAACTGAAGTAGTTTCTAGAACAACACTGAGATTTGATAATTTGTCGGTTATTAATTCAGTGGTATCATCACACCTGTGTTACAGGTAATTTTCAGAGGGTTTGGAATCTGTTTTATCATCACAGCACCCATGTTCCTTCATTTTCCTCCAGGTTCTCTTTGACCACGTTGGCTTTCTCAAGAAGTACGACTCTCCCCAGGATATTCTTAAGGAGTTCTTTGAACTCCGGCTCCGATATTACAATTTGAGGAAGGAATGGCTGCTTGGGATGCTGGGTGCTGAGTCTGCAAAGCTGAGCAACCAGGCTCGCTTCATCCTGGAGAAAATAGATGGCAAAATCATCATCGGTAAGTGTTGTTCTTGGCGACTGGGATTGTGAACTGGGAGAACTGGGTGCCCCCTTGAGCTCTGTCAGCACCCTCTCAGCCTCGGGCTGGCTCTTGCAAACCACACCAGAGCTTATCTCTGTTGCAGTGACATCCAAGAGGAAAGTGCTTCCCAGAGTATCCTTGGTCTGTGTATTATACACCTATTAATGACAACGGGATACTCATGCAGCTTTCCTGCTTTGTGTTTGACAATTTTTTGGGGGTAGAATTCTAAAAGTACTTTAACAATAATTCCTATGTATTTGCAACTCAGTAGGAGTAAATGTTTTAATTATGTGTGGTGTTAGAAAGGGGTAGTGTTTGCTGTGAAATGCATTCTTAAGAACCCATATCTCTGCCATTATCTTTGTGAACCTCTGTGAAAACATTCCAAATCATGTTCTCAGTGGACTGGGGGTTCAAACTTAGAAGATACTCAAGTAGCAGCATCTGAGAATCATGAGCTAGAAAAAGAAGCAGATCTTTGTTCCCAACATTCACATTTTTCAATCTACTTTTCCCCCTCGGTGTAAAAGACAGGCTGTGTTTCGCTGCCTGCACGGAGGATGCAGCCAGACAACGTGTCATAAGATGCTTTGTGGTTTGTGTCTGAAGGCAGCCCAGTAATCCCAGCAGCCGAGTCTGTCTGCCTGAGCTCAGGAAGAGAAATAATTCCCTTGAAATGCATTTTCTTGGGTTTTTCTAATAAGTAGTTCCAAGGCTGCCAGAGCTGGTTTCATTTGTATTTGTGTCTCATGGTTGATTGCTTCTGATACCTTAAAAAGGAGCAAATTCTAGCTGAAGCATTTCCAGTGGTTGGGCACTTAGAGCATAAATTTCCCAGGTGATGTCTAATGAGGTGCAAGCTGTATCAAGCTACCAGGCCTTTTTTCCTCCACCTGCCTCTTATCATGAAACCTGTTTTATGCCATCACACCTTTTTTCCCCCAAGTTCAAAAACTACTTAAAGCATGAAAAATGCTTATATGGAAACAAAGAAAAATATTTACAGTGCTCTGACAGGTACAGGAGCAATGCTGCCCTGACAAATCACCTGCTAAGCAGAAGCTTTTCAGGTGTCAGTCAGGCTCTTCCACATGTCCCAGCTGTGCTGAGGGAAAGGCTGGTTTGCAGTCCTGTAGGACGCTGAGCTGCTACAACCAGGGGATCCAAAATGTACAGCTGATCTGTTGCTCCTAACAGCGAGTGGTACTGGTCACTGAGTGACAATCCTGAAATGTCTGTTTGTAGAAAACAAACCCAAGAAGGAGCTGATTCAAGTTCTTATCCAGAGAGGGTACGAGTCGGATCCAGTGAAGGCTTGGAAGGAGTCGCAAAACAAGGTAATGCCTCAGTTGTCCCTGAATACACCCGAACTGGCTCTGGAGCTTTATAATCCGTACAGAGGCCCAGGTTGCTTTTCAATTTGCAGGATTGAAGAGCTTGTGTGTTTGATCAGTAGCCCTAAGCTTGTGTGCCAGGGTATTTGTTGACAATGTTTGTTTCAAATCCATGTTAAGGAGGAAGAGAATGAGGAGGAAGAAGAGAGTGACAAAGAATCAGCTGCATCTTCTGGCCCAGACTTCAACTACCTGCTGAACATGCCCCTGTGGTATCTGACCAAGGAGAAGAAGGATGAGCTCTGCAAGCAGAGAGATAACAAAGTATGTGCCTTCCTTTCCTTGTAAAAGCATTATATTTATATATATTATGTGTTATATAGCTTATTTTTTCTGGATGGTGGATTGATATTGACTAATGATTATCATCTCTGATTCCCTTTAGGAAAAGGAGCTGGAAAACCTTAAGCGCAAGAGTCCCTCTGACCTGTGGAAGGAAGACCTTGCTGCCTTCATTGAGGAGCTTGATGTATGTCAACGCTCAGTGCAGGTGGCCTGCTCCCTCTTCTTATCCACCAACTCTTTATTGACTTCTGTATTTTTTTGTTATTTTATGCTCCCCTCTGCAGGCAGTGGAGGCCAAGCAAGCGCAGGATGATGCAGCAGGCATTGCTGGCAAACCACTGAAGGTGAAAGGAGGGAAAGCAAAGGTGAAGAAGGCCCAACTGCCAGAAGTAATGCCATCCCCTCATGGCATCAGGGTTGTTCCTCGAATCACTGCCGAGATGAAAGCAGAGGCAGAGAAGAAAACTAAAAAGAAGATAAAGGTACAAAGGAGCATAGCATACCAAATGCTCAATCTTTCTCTACATTTTCTTCAATACAGTCCTAAATAAATGCAAGTCCTTATTAGCTGGACTTGTTCTGCTGAAGCAGCTGTTCAGGGAGAGGCACAGAACCGTAGGACTTGTGGAACAGTGGTGGAAATGGGAGTGTCAGTCTAAAGGAGAATGATACACTAAGGTATCAGGAGACTTAGAAGGAATCTTTTGACACATGACAATGTCAGGCATGGGTTGGTAGCTTAGAAATGAAGAGGCAGATGCAAACAAGGTTGTTCCAGGTGTCTTGGGAATTTGATAAACCCTTTAGCAGGCAGGAAGCACAGCCAGTAAATTCCCTTCTCCATAACAGCCTTTGCATTCCCAGCAATGCTTTCATCCACTTAATGCCATCATTGTTCTCCATATCAAGGAGATAAAGAAGATTGAACTCTTTTTATAGAACTAGCTGAAATTATGCTGAAATTCAGCCATTTCCAGCAGAGAAAACCAACCCACCCCCTCACCTGTTTGGCCCTGGAAACCTTTCCTCCACATGGTTCCACCCAACAGTTTTTCCAAATTACTCTTACTGTTGTTTTTATCCCACCCTGTCCAGTTCTGCATCCTCATCCCGCCCCAGGGCTGTCCCACAGCGGCAGGACCGGAGTGCTCAGGAGCAGGGCCAGAGTTCCTGTTTTCGTTCGTGTTGGGTTTTGCTTTTGTAGTCACCTGATCTGGGGACAGATTCTGTCTGATTTACAGATCCTGTCTGTAATCGATTCTGCACACAGTTTGCTTCACAGACTCAGATTTCTTGTATCACTAACTTCTACACGTCTAAAATAAGCAGCTCCTTCCTCCACTACCCCGTGTCCCTCTTCTCTGGGAGCTTGACTCACTGTTTGATATCTGCATCTGCAGAGTGAAAAAGCTGAATTTGATGAGAATCAGGATGAAAACACATCCGGAGAGAAGGAGTCTTCAGGCCCGAAGCAGAGATTAGCACAGAAGCTGAAGACTGAGCAAGGTAAATGCTTTGATGTTACTCCCTCAGTAGAAAGGGAGGAGAAGAGTTGTCAGTTTGGTGACCTGACCTCTTCCTGAAGGTGGTGAGCAACACCTGGGATCAGGAGTTTTGGAAAAACTAGGGGAGAAAGAGATCCTGGGTAACAGTCAAGCAGGATAGATTCCTATTTCTCTTTGTTCAAGCTGGAATCCTCTGAATTTAGTGTATTTCTAAGCTGAGCTTGAACTGCTGATCTAGAAGTCTACATGGAAGTTTGCTGGCTCACCCTGCCTCCCAATATTTTTCAGGAGCTAAGAAACAGGCCACTCTACCCTTCAAACCAATAAAGAAAACCAAGAAACGAAACCCTTGGTCTGACTCAGGGTCTGATTCAGAGTCTGATTTCGAAGCACCTCCTCAAAGGGAGCGAGTGGTTCGTCAGGCAGCAGGTGAGTGAGGACACGGCTGCAGGAGAGGGATAATCTGTGGAGGAGAAAATGGAACAGACTATTTAGGGAGCTCCCAGAGCCTCAGATCCCATTCAGAAATAATTTTTTAAAAGCTTCTTTATTTTACTGTCTAAAACAATTAAATATTTCTACCATTTGCGCACATTTTTAAGGAAAAGCAGAAATGGGCATCTAGAGAAATATGGTTATTGGGTTTAATTACACAACTGTCTTGGCAAATTAAATGTGTTGTGGGTGAGGTTGGAAGATTCCAAATGACAGAACACGCTTGTCATTTGGAGTCTTCTCCCTGGCAGTCTCAGCATCTGCTTGTTTTTATTCAGATCTGTATTTTTTAATAACTGCAGCTAAAATATTGAAAAAGAAACTGAGCTACATATTGCCAAATGTGTAAAATAACACATCTGTGTCCTTCCATCAGCCAAAGTCAAGCCCATGGTCATTTCGGACTCGAATGACTCCAGCTCAGATGAGGAGCCTGAGTTCCAGGTTGACAGTGATGAAGGCAACTCTGAATCGGACAAAGACTCCAAGGGAAAGCCTCCTCCCAAGCCCAGAGCTGCTCCCAAGTGAGTATTCCTCCATAGCCACTGAAGATTAGTTGTGCTTAATGCTATGCAGAAATTCATAGCTCTGCTTTTTTTCAATGCCCCTATTAAGTGCTTCATAAATTGAAAAAGTACTTGGGGTTTTGTTTTCCAGGGAAACCACTGGAAAAGCAGCAGAAGCTCCCAAGAAAAAGGCAGAGCCAAAAGCTGTCCCTGGTGAGTGCGAGACCTCTAAACCATGTGGATTGTCCTAAAACCCTTTTGGGGAGTGCACAGGGCAGAGCAGAGGGGATGTTTTGGCAGTTCCAGACTGACTTTGCGCTCCCTTTATCCAGTTCAAGTCCAGGATGACAGTGATGACGACGTGAGCCAGGCTCCCGCCGCTCCATCCGTCCCGGTGCCAGCCCCCAAGGCCGTGCCCAAAAAACCTGCTGCAGCCAAGAAGGCCGGAGCCACCAAGGGTAAGGGCAGCTCAGCAACATCAGGTTTGGAGAACAGTTATAGTTCCTGTGGGAAACGATCTGAGTGATTTTGCTCGGCGTTCCAGGGCCTGAGCAACTGGAGCTTTCATTTCAGCAAAGATCTGAGGTTTGTGGCAGGGGTTCTTTGGTTGTTGTCATGTTTAAGAGGTCTGTTTCCAAACATATCATGTTCTAGTTCATGTTGGACATGCTTGGAGGGAGGGAATCTTAGTTTGGGAACAGGAAAAGTGAATGCTTCCTACAGTGCTATGTAATACTTGGCAGGAATAATCTGGGTGGAATTTGTGTCTTGCAGTCCATGTCTTACTTCGTGTCTTTTTGGGAAGAAAGCTGCCTGGGAGCTTCCCAGGAGGCAGGAAAGCTTTTTGGGGTAGTTTGATCTGTTCAGTGCTGGCTCCACCTCTGGCATTTGATTTGGATTTTTTAAACTCAACTGCCCAAATTTTGTCAGAATTTGACACTGTTTAGCATATTCCAAATTGAATCAACTGGGTGTTGATCCCAGCAGGAAAATAGTGTGTTACTTCCACTCCTAAATTGAGAAAGCCTGTTATCCCTCTGAAATGAGCTGAACTGGGAGATGTGTTTCAGGATGCTCTTAAAAAAAACTCAAAATATAGGTAAGAAAGAATCCCCAAATGAATGTCTGGGAAATTCCTTCCTCCCTGAGCAGGAGTTTGAAGGTCTCAGAGGGGCTACAGATCCTTGAGAGTTCAGAACTTTTCAATCTGAAATAGTCTGTAAATTGCTTTGGGGACCTTTTAATTTGATCCTCTAAATGTAGCGGAACTGAGCAGATAAACAACCTCATTCCTCATCATCTGGGGAAGAGAGATCTTTCTAGAAAACCCGGCTTCAAACGGGGAGGACCTGTGTGCTGACCCCGCGGCAGCGCCGAGCCTGTTTGTGTTGGAAGTAATTCCCAAACTGGGAACGAGAGGGGAGCGAAGCGGGGATTTAAGGCTGTGTTCTGTTCCAGACAACCAGCCCTCCATCATGGATGTCCTGGCCAAGAAAAAGGCTGCACCCAAAGCCAAGCCAGCGGCGAAGGAGGGACCCCCCCCGCGCGCCGAGGGCAACAATGCCAAGGGCAGGAAGGTTCTGAAGAGGCAGCCCAGCTCTTCAGATTCGGATTCAGATTTTGGCTCGAAACCTTCCAAATCAGTTGCATCAAAGGTTTGTGCTTTGCACCCACTAAAAGTGCCAAGGGAACTGCAGGGAGTGGGGTCAGTTCTGGCAGGAAAAGTTGGTGGAGGTTGGTCCTCTACCTGGGTGTGGGGAGCAAGGCGGTCATAGAATCATGGAATATTCTGAGCTGGAAGGGACCCACAAGGATCATCCAGTCCGGGACACCCCAACAGTCCCACCCTCTGCCTCAGAGCGTTCTCTAAACACTCCTGGAGCTCTGGCAGCCCTGGGGCCCTGCCCACTGCCCTGGGGAGCCTGCTCAGTGCCCACCACCCCAAACAGCCACTGCACCCGTGGCACAGCAGGCATGTGATGGCCGCTGTTGTTCCCTGGGGATGCTCAGATCCGTGACTCCTCCCCTGCTTTCTCTCCAGAAGTCCAAGCTGCAGGATGACTCCTTCACCGTTGACCCCGGTGCTGACAGCCCCGTAGCCCAGCCCCGGGCCCGGCCTGGCCGTGCCAAAAAGCCCGTCCAGTACCTGGAAGAGTCCTCAGAGGACGACATGTTTTGAGGTTTTAGGACCATTTTAAACTCCTGACCTGCAGTGAGCCTTCAGCAGAGCTCTGGGACTCCCACCAAAGAGCAGCTCAGCCTATGAAATCTCTGAAAATGTTCATTACAGGTGAACACAGCTCATTTTTTCTTGGGTTTAAATAATTTAGGTTTGTTCAAACAAGAACATCCCCTTTTTTGTGAACACTGGAGCCACGTGCCCAGCAAGTGCTGCTGCACTTCCCTCTTCCCCATTATTTGACACTTTGTGGTCATTTTAGTGTTAAAGTTGAATTCAGAACATGCCGAGTCCTTTAAAATTGATACATCCCTCCTGAAATATCTTAAAATACTAAAATATGTAAGCTTTTACCTCCACCACACAACACAGGTGAGCTGGAGCCATTTTTCCAGCACTTGTCTATGTAAATATTTTCTGTGTTTTTCTTTGTTGTCCCGAGTTTGTCTTTTTTAATATTTGTCTAATAAAAGGGTTTGTACTGATTTTCTTCACTGAATTTGGGTGTTTGTTTTTAGGAAAATAACCACTGCAGAGCTTGTGCTAAGCCCTCTCTTTGCCAGAGCTGAGGGCTTGGCACAAGCTCTGGGGGTGTTGGGCTGGTTGGCCACTTCCCCACTGGTTGTGGCCACTGTGGCTCCACAGCCAAATTCCTGTGAACACCCCTGTGGTCCCCCAGCACGGGGGGAGCTGCTGGCCCAGAGAAGCTGTGGCTGCCCCATCCCTGGAAGTGCCCAAGGCCAGGTTGGAGCAAACTGGGCTAGTGGAAGGTGTCCCTGCCCATGGCAGGGGGTTGGAATGGATGGGCTTTAAGATCCCTTCCAACCCAAACCATTCCATGAAGCCCCAGGGCCCCCCGCACTATCGGTGCTTTGCTGGAACCCAGTCAAGTGTGGAAAGCACTGTCAGATTTTCCACTGACTCTGGAGAGCGTCTCTGGCGCGTCCCCTCCGAGGGCCGGGCTATTTGCGGCTGCTCTCACGGCAGAACCATCGTCATGACCCACGGCGGGTGGGTTGTGGGGCTGCTCCCCGAACCCCAGCACATGGAGAGTTCTGGGAACACACAGAGTGCACCACAGTGTCTGCACCAGGGGTTTCCCTACCCCAAAATCTCCTTGGATGGGGCCCTGGGGGTGCTGCTGGATGGGAGCTGAGCCTTGGGACGCCGTGCACTGTGACCTGCCATGGGCACCACACATTCCCTGAGGGGCAAACGGGGTCTGAGGGTGGCCGGTGTTGTTCAGGCTCTGCTCCCCTTACTGGGAAGAAGGGGATTTGAGATGCTGGCAAAGGCCAGGCAGGGCCTGGTGGGAGCCTGGCCCTGCCACGGGGGGTTTCTTGCAGGGATCACATGTGCCAGAGCCAGGGACAACCTGGGAAGAGCCATGGGAGCCTGGGCATAGTGTCCTGGGTCAGGGAGGGCCAGACATGAGCATCCCCTGGGCATGCCAGGCAGGGCCTGTGGCACCGTGGCTTCCTGCACCCTGGCCGTGCAGGTTTGGAGCGGCCAAAGTTTGGGGGCATTTCTGCAGTGGGGGGGCCACCGCCCCTGCACCAACCTGTGTCCTGGGCAGCTCCCAGCCCTGGGCAGGGGCAGTCTTTGTCCTTGAGCCACCCCTGGCAGTTCCAAGCCCTTCCCTCCCCTCCAGGCATCCCTGTGCCTGCTCTGTCTCTTTAAAAGGACTCCAGGCGTGGCTGTGGGACCGATATCCCAGCCCAGCCGGACAAGGGACCGGACAGTCCTGGACAGCCCTGGACAGCCAGCACCGGCCGCACTGGCACGCCGTGGACCGCAGGTACCAGGGCATCATGGGGAGCTCTGCAAATCTGGGGGGTACAAGGGATGGGGAACATGCAGGTCTTGCCCCCACTGGTGTCCTTGGACCATTCCTGGGGAGCGAGCCCTGAGCACGGCGGATTGCCTGGGGACACCTGTGACAGGGCGTCATGAGCGGGGCCATCGTGGCCTGTTTGGGAACAGTGGGAGGGATGGAGAGCTGGAGGGGCTGTACTGCCTCTGGGGTCCAACCTCATGGTCACGGCGTCCCCCAGCGCTGACCCCCCTCCCACAGTGCGGCCATGGGCGAGTGGGGCTTCCTGAGCTCGCTGCTGGACGCCGTGCAGGAGCACTCGCCCATGGTGGGCCGGTTCTGGCTCGTGGTGATGCTGCTCTTCCGCATCCTGGTCCTGGCCACTGTGGGCAGCGACGTCTTCGAGGACGAGCAGGAGGAGTTCGTGTGTAACACGCAGCAGCCGGGCTGCAAACCCGTGTGCTACGATGCCGCCTTCCCCATCTCCCACTATCGCTTCCTCGTCTTCCACATCGTCGTGCTCTCAGCGCCCGCCGCCCTCTTTGTCATCTTCGCCGTGCACCAGGCGGCCAAGCCGGGACGCGGGGGGGCCCCCGGCCAGCGCGCCCGTCGCCTCCAGCCCTTCTACGTGGGCAGCGTGGTGGCCCGGATCGCTGCCGAGCTGGGCTTCCTGCTGGGCCAGGCACTGCTCTACGGCTTCAGGGTGCAGCCGCTCTTCGTGTGCCGCCGGCGGCCCTGCCCGCACCGCGTCGACTGCTTCGTGTCCCGGCCCACCGAGAAAACCGTCTTCATCCACTTCTACTTCGTGGTGGGGCTGGTGTCGGCGCTGCTCAGCCTGGCCGAGCTCGCCCACCTCCTGCGCAAGGGACCCCCGACGCGGCCCGGCTGCTGCCACCGGCCCCGGGAGCGGGGCCTGGCGCCCGGGCAGCCGGCGGGGGCTGCGGAGGAGCCGCGCTGTCCCCCACCACGGGGGGACCTCACCGTGTAACCCGGCCCGGGCTGCCACTGCTGCCACGAGCCAGGCCGTGCTGGGCCGTGCCCCGGTGCCCCCAGTGCCCCCAGTGCCCCCGGTTCCTGTTATGGGCGGTGGACAGGCCTCACCCGGCAGCTGCTGGAAAAAAAATACGGACAAAAAGGAAAGCAAACAGGTCCCATCCCTGTGCAGTGGGAGGGACACCCCTGACACCCCCTGCCCGCCCCCGGCCCTGCACGAGGGAGCCAGGGCTGCCCCCCACCCTGTGCTGGGGGTGTCACAAATGCTCTGGGGCTGGCCCTGGGCACTGAGGGGCACAGGTGTGGCACCAGGACTGGGAAGGATGGAGCTTTTGGGATGCTGGGGGGCGGCCCACAGGGTTCTGCCCCTGCTGAGCCTTTGGGGATGGCACATGGGGGGGGTCCTGCGGTACCCTCCTACAGCAAAGAACCTCCCCCTAAATCAGGACTCGGGGTGCCACAGCCAGACCATCTCCTCCCACCCCCGTGCCCCTTCCTCCCCTTGTACCCCACAACAAGAACGAGCCGGGCACTAGAATAAATAAACTTTATTCTGGAGCCAGCCCCCACCCCATCCCCCCCCCAACCCTCCCCGTGCCGGCAGGGCCGGGCCCGCCCCTCCCTGCCTGGGGGGGCCAGGGCAGGGCCCGCCCGGTGCCCCCCGACTCTAAATCCACTAAAATCTCAACACCCACAGAAAAAAAAAAAAAAGAAAAAAAAAATTAATAATAATAAACTGTGTGCCCCCCCCACCTCCCCGGCAGCACCCGCCGTGTCCCCTCCACCTGCACAGGCCTAAAAACCCCTCCAAACTTTTACAAAGGTTTTAAAACGTATTTATAGATATTTATAGATATTTATATATATATACTTTGCTTTCTTTTCTCTTTTAAATGACTCTGCTTCCTCGGCGTGCGGGGCTGGCCGGGGCCCCCCCACCCGCGGACGGCCGGGGCGGGGTGGGGGGGGGGGTGGCGCGGTGGTCGCGATCCCGTTGGGTGCTGGTGCTGGTGGGGCCGGGGCATTCCCGGGGCCGCGGCCGAGGGTCCCCACGCCCCTGAAATGTGACTCAACCAACGCACTGGGCCCGGGGCTGGGGGGGCTCCCCGCGGGG
>JAWWEU010000080.1:1870659-1881778 GCA_035583155.1 Acropternis orthonyx | reverse complement strand
AGCGGCCCCGCCGCTCGCTCCGCGCCCGGGCGGCGGGAGGAGGAGGAGGAGGAGGACGAGGAGGAGGAGGAGGAGGAGGAGGCGGACGAGAGGGAGGAGGAGGAGGAGAAGGAGGAGGCCGAGGAGGAGGAGGAGGCGGGGGGAGGGGAGGAAGGCGCAGCCCCGCCGGCTCTGCGGCTCCGCCAGCCCCGGTCCCTCCCGGCACCCGCCGCCTCCCCGCGCTTAACCCGCTCCGCGCCGCGGGGCCGCCCCGGCACCCGCACGGGAGGGGACACGGACATGGACACGCGGAAGGGGGAGGGGGGCACGGACATGCACGCGGGGCACAGACACAGGGGAGGTGACGGACACGCGTGGGGACACGGACACGCACAGGGTGAAAGGGACAAACAGCGGGGCACGGACACGCAGGGGAGAAATGGACACACGGAGCGGACACAGACACGCAGGAGGAAAGGGACACGCAGGGCGACACGGACACGCGGAGGGACAGACACGCGGGGCCAGCGCCACGCGGGAGCGGGACGGGAAGGGGCTCACGGCGGGGCAGAGGGGGGGCTCAGGGCCTGCCTGAGCTCAGGGGTGGGGGATTGAGGGTCCCGGGGGGGTCCCGGGGGCTGCCCGGCGGCCGCGGCTCATTTGCCTAATGGGATGCGGGTGAACTGCGGGTGAACCCGTGGGAAGGGCTCACCTCGGCCTGACCCCCGGCCCCCCCACCTCGAGGGGGTGTGTGTGCCTGTGTACATGCGTGTGCACGTGTGTTCATGCATGTTCTCACTGCATGATGCGTGTTCACATCCCCACTGCAGTGGGGCCATGTGTGCTCCCGCTACACGGGCGCAGAGAAAGAGGCATGCACAAGGCAGCCTGTGTGTGCACATGTGTGTGCACTCTCCCTGCACATACATGTACATGTGTGTGACACCATGTCCTACCAAGCACAGGAGCTGCTGAGCATGTGAACACACGTGTGCATGCCCATCCCGCTGTATCCGTGTTTGTTGCACGTAACCCGTGCAGGGCAGAGCCATCACTTCCCACCAGGCTGCCCTTGCACGCAGGTCCCAGCTGGAGGTGACACCCTGAACCCAAGGAGCCCCGAGCGGTGACGGCGCTGCCCACGCAGAGCAGGGACGGTCACACGCCAAGGAGAGGCCCCGGGGGTGCCACTTCCCGCTGCAGCGGTGACAGCGGTGACCCCCCGGCTCCACGGCGGGCACACGGCCTCTGCCACGCCACAGCCCCCACGCTGCTAACCCCGGGGGTGCCCCCGGAGGGGGAGCAGCCCCTCTGAGCCCCCACAGGAGGAGCCACACGCGTGGGCACGGCTGGGCACGGGCGGGAGGATGCGGGCGCTGCCACACACGCCAGCCCTGCGGCAATCAGGGAGCGCGCACGGGATGTGCGTGTGCGTGCATATGTGCACACACATCCCCACAACAGTGCACACACGCTGCTGATGCCAAGGGCCCCCTCCCACCGGCGCAGCCACACACCCACAGGCCCCGGCCCTGCACACGCCAAAATGAGCAGCCAGGGCCCGCCTGCTTTTACTTCCAGCCTGCTCCCTAAAAAAGAGGGGGAAAGGGGAGGCAACTAAAAAAAGCCTTTAGAAAAGGCCAGAGGCATCTGCATGTCTGTGTCTGTGTGTGTCCGTGTGTGCCACACATATGTATGTGCATGCCTGTGGCTGTGCATGAGCGTGGCTGTGACTGCATGGGTGTGCGTGCATGTGACTCTGTGTGCATGTGTGTGGCTGTGCATGCATAGGTTCGTGTCCATGGGTCCATATCTGTGTCTGTGTGTCCATGTGCCCATGTGTGCATGTCTGTGTGTCCGTGTGTGCGTATGTGTCTCCGTGTGCCCATGTGTACATGTGTGTTTGTGTGTCCATGTGCCCGTGTGTGCGTCTGTGTCTCCGTGTCTCTGTGTGTGTGTCTCCATGTCTCCGTGTCCGTGTGTCCGTGTGTGCGTGCGGGGCCGCGCAGCGCGGCAGCGCCTGTTTAAATAATAATGGCAAGTCGGGCTTTGCTTAGCCAGCAGGTTTCGAACAAAAGCCCAGCGCTGCTCCAACTTCCTGCAGCGAACATGACAAATGTCTGCTCTGACTCATTTACCAGCGCTGGAAAGAATGTGGCTGCGACGGAGGGGACGGCGGAGGGGACGGAGGGGACGCAGGCGGTGGCCCCGCGGCCGGGCAGTGCCCGCACACCCGCGGCCGCCCCGACGGGCAGCGCTGCCCGACCCGCATCGCTTCCTGCACCGCTTCCCTCATCCCTTCCCGTCCCGCATCCCCTCCAGTCCCGCGGCAACAGGAAGAAACTGAGATTTTAAAAAAAACAAAAAAAAAACCCCAAAGCCTTAAATCCAGAGCCAAGAGGAACTGGGCGAGGGGACACGCCGCACGCAGGCCCTCGGTGTGAGTGGGACAGGGGACACCCCGCCCTGAGCCATCAGCGACTCGGCGACACGAAAACAGCAGCACCCCCAGCCCCGCATCCCTCCTGCTCCCAGCTCCCACTCCCAGGGCGATGCTCCGGGGGAACACAAGATGCACCGAAAACCAGAATGGAAACGCAACCCCTACAGCCCATGAGGACCCCGCAGGGATCCCACCGTGCCCGGAGGGGGCAGATTTGGGAGGGCAGGGTCACAGTCCCCACGGACAGGGATGTCCGGGACCCACACCCAAACTCCCCAGCCCAGCCTGGGGTATGGGGTGTTGGCCGCGGCCCCTTCCCCCATCGCCACGCCGGCACCTCGGGGCCCCGCAGCCCCCCGCAGCCCCCCTCTCACCCGCCCACTTCAAAAGACCCCATTTATCCCCTTCAGCCGCTTTTGAGCCCGGCGAATTCCCGGCTGGAGCAGGCGGCTCCCCCCGGCCCCTGACAGTGATAGAGAACCTCCGCCTAATGGGCTTTCCCAGGCCGGGGGCCCAGTGCCTCATCAATCTTCCCGGGGCAGGGATGGGGGGGCCGGGGGTCCCCAGCACCCCACCCCGCAGGGCTCCCTGGCCCCTGCCCCGAGCGGGGCCCCTCAGCCCCCCCCACCCCCAACCCGCGGCCCCCGGCCTGCAGGGAGCACGTTTTGCTCATTAATTTTTAAAAATTAATTAATTACGGGGCGCTGCGGGGGAGCGGCTGCGGCGCGGAGGAAACCGGAGCCAGCGGGTAGGGTGACAGGCCAGCCCGGGCGTGGGGCCCCCTGGCCCGGCGGCCCCGAGTGGGGCCAGGGGGGCTGGGCTGGGGTCCCGCTCCCTGCAGCCGGGCCTGGGAACCAGGGCGAGGGAGGGTCCGGGGGGGCGGCTGCACAGGGAGCCCCCCAAGGCCCCCTGAGACCCAGCACTGGCAAGGGGAGGGGACCCCCAGGAGCCACTGAGTCCCCAGGAGCAGGGATGAGGGTCCAGGGGCAGCCCTGGCACTGCCACATGCACTGGCATGCATGTACACACCTGGCAGGGGGACATGGGTGACCCTGCACTGCATGTGACGCTAACACATGGGCACAGCAGGCACTGACACACACACACACACACACGTGACACAGGCGTGCACACCCCACACGGCCCCAGCTGTGCACACACACACCGGCACTGCCAGCAGCACACAGTGCCATGGACACGCAGCTCTGTGCGCACACCCCACCCCACCCCCCTACAGCGGGCACACAAGGGCACACACATCATGTGGGCACACACATCATGTGAGCACACACATGCCCACATGCAGCTCCTAACACACCAGAGCCCCATCTCAGCACCCTCAGACCCTCTGAGGTAGCCAGTGGAACCTCGGGGTGTTCTGCACCCCCAGGACAGCCCAGCTGGATTGGCCCCAGGGCTGTGCAGCTGCAACACATCTGGCAAGGGTGGGCCAGCAGCGGGGCCAGACATGTGTGAGGAGGGGCTGGAGGCACCAGGCCCCCCCACAGCCCTCCCAGAGGGTCACAGACACCAGCACTTCCCTGCCAGTCACAGCAACAGGAGTGGGAGCAGCAGCACCGTGGGACACGTCAATACTGAAGGGTCTACACAAACAGGTCACCCACCAGGCTGTGTCGGTGCTACAGGGGGGCAAACATGGTGCCCCCACCCCCTGCACCCCCTGGGCATCCAGTGGAGGACAAGGGGAAACTGAGGCACAGTTCACCCATCTGCCACCAGCCTCAGGGCACACTGCAGCTGTGCCTGTGGCCCTGTCCCCAGTGCCAGGGAAGCGGGGGAACCAGGCGGCCCCCCCCAGCCTGTTCCCACACGCTGGGAATGGCCCCAGAGCCAGTGCGGGGGAGTGGCCCCACCCGCCGACACCCAGTCGCTGAACTGGTCCCACTGGGTCCCACCGCCGCCGGGGCGGCTCCGGCGGGGGACAGCACCCAGGGCTGGCCCTGCCCGGACCTGCACCGGCCCCCGGGGGCAAGGACGGGCCAGGGGGGGGCCGCGCCACGCCCCGACCCACGGGGTTCTCCCCGACAGCAGGCGCCGCGGGGCACCCAATGCCACACGGTTCGGGAACAGGCACGGGCACCCACCCGCCGTGGGGCCAGGGTGGGAAGGGGTCCGGCAGCCACCCTGCTGCATCCAGGGGAAACTGAGGCACACTCAGGGGTGCTGGTTCGGGGGTCCCCTGGTGGGAGCCCACCTCCAAAGGCTCCCAGCTGCCGGCACGGAGGGCGGTGATTACCAGGGCCGTGATGGACGACCCTGTCACGGGGAAATGGAACCGGGAGCAGCCGCGATGATGATCGCCTTCATCGCCTTCATCACCTTCATCACCTCCCCCACGGTGGCCCATGGCGAACAAAGAGCCACCGTGGGGACAGAGCACCCACTGAGCCCCCCGGCACCTGGCCTGACCACTGTGGGGACGGGGACACCCTGACCAGGGCCCGCGGGGCCGTTAATAACCGGGGTATAAAACAGCCACTAATGAAGGCGGCCGTGCCACTGCAATTAGTGACATACAGCCTGGGGGGGCCACTGCCCGCTCCCTGCCTCGGTTTCCCCAGCAGCACGCACAGGGACACACAGGGAGAAGTACCAAGAGTTCATGTCGCAGAGCCGGTGCCCCCCAAACACAGCTCCCCACGGGTGTGGCTGAGAACGGGGAGACCCCCCCCTGTCACCAGTGTCACTGCCCCAGGACAGGTAACGGACCGGTGCTGGAGCAGCAGCCTGGGATTGGCACTCCCATCCCATGCTGGGGCAGACCCTGGCATGCAGGGATCCCCACAGGCCACCCCAGCCCTGGGGGTCCCACCAACCCCCCACGAGGCCGTGGTACTCACTGGCAGGTGATGGGGTGCTGTATCCACTGACAGGGAGCTGGTGCTGAATGCCGGCCAAGGTGCTGGGGGGCGAGAGCCCTCCCAGCATGTGCGGGAAGAAGAAGGCGTAGGGGGGTACGGGGTAGCCATTGAGGTGCCCCCCGCCCGGTGTGGGGCAGGAGCTGCTGTTGCTGGCCATGGCAGGGGTCTCCGGTGTGGGGGGGCTCTCAGGTGCGGGGGGCAGGGGGTGAGCAGAGCATGGGGCCCACGGGTGCCCCACTGCCGGGCTGTCCTCGCTGGTGATGCTGGTCCTGCAGCGCTGCGGGGGAGCAGAGAGGAGGGTTAGCAGAGGGGCTGAGACCCCTGACCCCCTCCCTGCTGGGGCACCCACCATCCCTGCCTCAGTTTTCCCAGGCCCCTCAGGGCCACATCCCCTCCCTGCCCCAGGAGGGCGCAGCCGGCAGGACCCAGGGCTCCCTGCGGGATTAACGCCGATCCCCCCGATTAACGACACCGGGACGGCGGCACCGGCAGGCGCAGCTCACTAATCCTGGCTTAGCGGCGAGGGGGGGACGAGGGGACAGTGTGGGGACAGCCTGGGGACACTGTGGCCCCACACAGGGCACCCCCTTGGGCCAGGGGCCACACCACGGCTCCAGACCTGGCATAGGAACGGGGGCACACGGCGGGTCACGGGGGGGCCAGCAGCCTGTGCCCCAGCCCGGGGGGCTGCGAGGCAGCTGGGGGCAGGGGGGGACAGGGGCACAGAGGGGTCCCCTGAGGACAGCGGCTCTGCTCCAGGCCAGCTCTGCTGTCACGGCCACACGCCCGGCCAACTCCGCTCCTCCCACGCCTGTGCCAAGGGCGAGGGGGCTCAGCCACTCGGACTCGGGCAGGAGGGGGCTCAGCCCCCTCAAAACCAGCACCGGGGGGCTCAGCCCGGCTGCCCGCCGCAGGGCTGGGCTGTGCCCATCGCGGTGCAGCCCCCGCCCCGTGCCATGTGCCATGTGCCAGGCCGCGCCGTGTCCTCGCAGCTCCCGCACCAGGCCGATGGGCACGGACCCCTCTGCCCGTGGGGGTCGGTGGGGAGGGGGGCGCGGGGCTTTCACAATCCCGGGCTGGCTGTTTATTTAAGCGCTGGCGCGGGGCCCGGCGGGGGCTGTTTATTTGCCGAGAGTGCTGGCTCCCGGCCCCGCGGAGGCGGAAAAGGATCCAGAGGAACAAGGCTGGGCCGCCCGGCGAGGCGCTGGGGAGGGGCCCGGGATGGGCACGGCCCTGCCCACCCCCCCAGCGCCCAGCTGGGCACACTCACTGCAGGCAGGACCCCCGCTCCCCCAGCTCACGCCAGCACCCGCAGCCCCAGCGCTGCCCCCCACCCCTGGGGAGCACCCATGGGGAGACCCACAGTTCCAGCCACTCCCAGGGTGGGCATCCAGCCGTGGCTGCGCGGGGGTCACATCCTTCCCAGCTCAGGTTGCCCCAGTGCATGCGGGATTCCCACCGGGCACGGTGCCGGACGCTGGGTCAGCATCTGCCCAGGCACAGCGCCGGCGTGGGGTCCCCATGTGGCACTGCAGGGACCTTGGTCTGTGGTGTGGGGGGCTGCCAAAGGCCCCCCCGGCCAGGCCACGGCCCCCAAGTCGTGCTGGCCGGGGGAGCCGAGGGAGGGAGGCGCAGGAAGAGCTGTTTATGTTTGCCGGTGCCAAGTGCTCGCCGGGCACGGCGCCAGCCGCGCCGGGGCCCAATTACTCAACCCGCTCCGGCCCCCCCGCACGCCGCCAGCCTGGGACCGAGCGAGGCCAACGCCACCGGGCTGGTCACTGCACCCCCCGGCCCAGCCAGCGGCCCCCCCACCCCCTTCCCAATGTGGCCAGGAGGCTCCAGGGATCCCGGCCCTGTTCCTGTGGGTCCTGGTGGGCAGGAGGAGCTGCCGCCCATGGGAGCTCCCACGGGACCATGTGCTGACACAGCCCCTGGCACACGGCCGCTCCCCAACCAGGGGGTCCTGGGCATCCCAAATGCGGGTCCTGGCTGTTCCAAACGGAGGTCCTGGGTGTCCTGGCCAAGCTGCACTTCCCAGAGTGCTCCAGGCGAGCGCTGGGGGCCAGGGGCTGCGCAGCCCCTCGGCAGGGCCCACGCTCACCCGCCCCGACGCCTTTTCCTCCAGTCCCTGCAGGAGCTGGACGGGGCCCGGAGCTTCCTGGAATCCAGCGTCTTGTTCCAGCCCCGTGGAAAACGCTGCCGCGGGGCCCGAGCCAAATCCAGCCACGAGGAACCTCCCGCCCAGGCCAGGGGTGGCCCCCGGGAACGGACGCACGGACACGCAGGCCGGAGCTGTTCCCAGGGCTGGCAGCAATGCAGCTGTGAGGGGGGACACAGCCTGGGGAGGACATGGCCAGGGGGCATGGCAGGGGGGACACAGCCTTGGGTGGCGTAGCCTAGGGGTACATGGCTGGGGGGGACATGGCTACCCAAGCCACTATCCCACCATAACCCCAAAGAGGGCACAAAGCCCACTGTGCACACCCAGACAGGCTATGAAGCCCTGGCACATCCCCTCAGGAGACCCCTTCCAAAAACACAGCCCCCCAGAGTGACTCTGGGGGACCCCACAAGGCTGGGTTCGGTGCCCACAACCCCATCCTGCTCCCCCACGTTCTGGCACAGCCAACACCAGGGTGGCACCATGACACCCCCTCCCCACTGACCACCCCAGCCAGCTGCACCACTGTCCCCCCCAGGGGCTCCCCGAGCCCCCCGGGGCAGGCAGCCCCCCCAGCCCCGGTGCCCATGTCACACCCCCAAACCCAGCCGCGCTTCCTGCTGGGGCACACGGTGGTGGCAGCGGATGTGACATGCCGGTGAGCGGGGGCACCGCCCTGGCCCCCCCAGCAGCGGGGCAAGCGGGGCTGGGGGTGCTCGGGGGTGCCTGGCAGGGCAGTGGGCAGCAACCCAGCCCTTCCTGTTGTCATGCCGGCGGGCACTGCGCTCCCGACCGCAGCTTCCCCTCACCACTCTCGATTCCCAGGCGGACAGGTTTCAGTTCAGCCCTGGCCCAGTTGCCACAGACCCCTGTCACCCCAGAGACAGTCATCCTGTTCCCCTGTCACCCTGTTGACCCCCAACCTCCTTCCCGGCACCCCAGGCCCTGCCACCCCAGCCCATTGCCCCTGCTGCCACCACCATGTCCACCACCCCGGCACACCCTGCACTCCTCAAATCCGGCAGGGGATGCTGCCCGTGTCCCCCACCCTCATGGGGACAGGCAACAGGGACCTCCCAGTGCCAGGCTGCCCCCACGGTGTGTGGGCAGAGCAGGGGGGTGCCGTTCCGGGGGGCGCGGGGTGGCAGCCCCCAGGCAGGGCAGGAAGCGCTCGCGGAGCCGCTGCGGTCACAGCCTGTGGTTTCCTCGCTGCTGGCAGAGCCAGCCTGGGGTGGCCTCGCACGCGAGGCCAAGGGCCTGGCTGGCCCCGCTGCCCCCGCCACCATCGCCCCTCCCGGCCCCCCCGGGCCAGCCAGCACCGGGCAGGGGGGGCGAGGTGCCCCCCTGGCAGGGCTGCCGAGCGAGACCCCCTCCCCGTATCCCCAAAGCTCTCCACCGTGAGTCACCGTCACGTTTCTCACGTCCCCGGGCAGGCGTGAATCATGCCCAGCCTGCGGCATGGCCAGAGCCAGAGGCACACACTCAGCCAGGCAGCGTGTACCAGAGTCAGGGCTGCTGGGACCAGGAATCTGGGGGCGCTGGGGCCAGTGCACATCCCAGGACCTGCATCCCGCTGCTCCTCAGGGCCCGTGGCACACCCAGGGGCTCACTCAGCCCCACCACAGGTCCCTGGGGAGCACTGGTGACACCCTGCAGGCCAGCCACCACCCACACCGGGCCACTGCCACAACTCGAGCACGGACACAGGGACCCTGAGATTGCCGGCAGGGGATGGTGTCCATGCCAGCAGGGATGGTGTCCACGCCGGCCTCCCCACCCCTGGGGGCACACAGACACCCCAAGGTGTGGCTGCTGGCCCTGTGCTGTGGGTCCTTGCCCCGGCACCCCACATCCCGCTGCCACCAACTGAAATTCCACCTGTCGCGGCCGGGCTGACTCCGGTTACGCCGGGAACGCGCTGCTCCGGTTACACATCCCGCACCCACCACCAGACGCGCCATTCTTCTGCGGGAACAGGTGCCCCAGCCCCCGGCACGGCCACGGCTGTGCCAGGCCACCACCGGCACCGCTCCGGCCCGGCTGTGCCGCAGCCCAGCCCCAAAGGTCCGGCGGTGTCCGGGCCAGTGAGACCCACCGGCCCCTCACCCACAGCAGGGTGGCCCCACCGCACCCTGGGGAACCCGCACCCACCACCCTGCCCATGCGGAGGGCACCCCCCAGGCACAGCCCAATCCCCACCCTGCATCCCAACCCTCGGGAGCGGCGCAGGGAACGGCAGGCCAGGGGTGCCGGGGTGTCCCGTCCCGGTTCCCCGCGGGCTCCCGGCGGGCAGGGGGATGGTGCCCTGGCAGCCGCTCGCGGCAGCCCTGGTTGTTTTTAGCCGAGGCTGCGGCGGCAGCCGGCGCCCTGGGAATGGCGTGCCGGGAACAGCGCGGCCCCAGACAGCCCTGGCTGGCTCGGCGACAGCCGGCAGACAAGTGCAGCTGGCACGGGGCCGCTCGGGACACGGCGCGGGGGACCCGGCGGGCAGGCGGCCGCGCGACACCTCCGGGCACCGGGGTTTGGTGGCACCGTGCCCCCTGGCCTGGGCAGGCTCCCGGGAGCCGCGACCTGGAGTACCTGGGGGGGACACAAACCGCTCTGCGCCGCAGCCGCCGCGACCCACCGCATCGCGGCCGGGCTGCCGTGTGTGCCACTGCCACGTCCCCTCCTTGCCGTGTCCCCTGTCACCACCTGGCAAGCCGGGGCTCAGCGGGGACAGCGGAGGCCACGGCGGGCGCACGCGGCCCCTCACCGGGCCCTGCCACGAGCCACCCCCCGCTAAGCTGCCTCCAGCCGCAGGGAGATTAACCCATTTTCCGTAATCAGCACATGTGTCACCGCAGATATGATCGCACCCCCCGCGCCCGCCGCGGGCCCCCCCCCCGCCCGGGGCTGGCACTGCCAAGGGGCCCTGCGGCACGGGGTGCCCCATGGCATGGGGCGCCTCGGGGCTCCTGGCACGCACCACGGAGGACACACAGCTCTGCCACCACCGCTGACGTGCCACAGCAGCACCCCAAAAAGGGCCGGGGGACCCCAGAGCCCAGCCACCGCCTCGGTGGCAACGCTGGCACCAGCACCGGCACCGGGCATTGCCAGGATGGTGGCTCGGGGCACGCAGGGCCGGCGCAGCCGAGTGTGGCACGTTGTCACGCCAGAACCTCCTGGATATAAATAGATGCGGAGCGGCGGAATGGTGAATCCCAGCGCCGCAGGGCAGGCGGTGGCGGCGGTGGCACGGGCCGTCCCCGGGCTCCGCGGCAGGGACCGAGCTCGGGGACACGCCGGGTGTGCGAGGACAGCTGGGTGAAGCCTGGCATCCCTGTGGGATGGCACTGCCACGGGCACCGAGCACTGCCCCGCTCCTGCCACCCCGCTGGCAGTGCCACCACGTCACCTGGGGGGCCGCGAACAGCGGGTGGCGGGGACAGACACCCCACGGGGGCGCCCACGGGGGACAGGCGCATCCCGCGGCTCTGCAAGGTCACCCCCAAGGGCAGGGTGGGGGCCCACGGGTGACATATGGCCCGGGAGCGGTGGCCCCGCTAAGCCACCGAGCCGCCACCCGCTAATCCCGGCGCTGGGTGCCGCTCCCGGAGCCTCCCGCACCCCCGGGGGGCGGGGAGGGGGGTGGGGGGGGGGCCACCGGCG
>JAWWEU010000080.1:1850452-1861805 GCA_035583155.1 Acropternis orthonyx | reverse complement strand
TTCTCCCAGGAGTTCCTTCTCTCTGGCCCCTCCACTTTGGGATTCTGCCCATCCCCCCAACACCTCAGAACCACCACTAATGCCCCCCCTCCACCCCCTCCCCGGTGCCACCCCCAGATAATTAGTGTTTTCTGGTTAAAATGCTCGAGTTTGGGGGCTGAGCAGTGAAAGCCGAGGGGACTCCCCGTCCCAGCCCGGGGCAGGGAATGCCGGTTTCAGAGGGGAACAGGGAGGGGGGTTCCCCGACCCAGCGCTGTCGGGGTCTCCCTGGATGGTCCCGCTCACCCCACCCCCCCTCCACTGGCTCCTGTGCAAAAAAGCAATGGGCTGTGCCGAGATAACGAGGCTCTCCCAGGATGACGAGGTTCCACCGGGATAATGAGGCTCTTCCAGGATAACAAGGCTCCCCTGGCCTGTCCCTGCTCCCCCTCGCTCCGGGGCTCTTGCAGCGTGTCCATTCCCAGCCCCTCTCCACGAGCCCCTCTGGTCCCTCCAGCCAGCACACGGCTCAGCCCAGAGTCCCGTGCCCAGCTCCCGGGCTGATCCCGACCCGGGATCCACGAGGAGGAATGAGGGATGGACCCATCCGGGCTTCCCACGAGGTCACTGAGTCCCGGGGGGTGCATAGATGAGGGTGGGCTGGCGGAGGGTGCTGGGTGGGTCCGCTCGTCCTGGGAAAGGCGGAGAGGCTGGGAGTGTGTCATGCAGGATCCAGGGGGCTTGGGAGCTGGGGGGTTCCGGCTGAGGAAGGGGAAGGAGGTCCGTGTGTCTGCTCCGGAACAATCCACCTGCAGAGCCCAGTTTCACCTGGGGATGGGGGGCAGTGGGGGGGCCCCACGCGTGGCTGCAAGACAAGGAAGGCTCCGGTTGGAAGCGGGAGCTCCGCAGAGCCGGATCCAGCACGTCTTGCCTTCCCTCCTCCACACCCCCGCGCCAGCTGCCGAGCCCCCCCTCCTTCCCTGCCCTCCCCGTGGAGATCTGGAGCCTGGGATTTGCGCCTGGCAGCAGCAGCAGCAGCCGCACCGAGCTCGGGGCTTTTCAAACCCGCATTAAACATTCATGGCTCTAAAAATAAACGAGCATCCCATTCTCCCCGGAGTCTCCGCCGGGATCCGCAGCGCTGACGCGCGGCACCAAGGGCACTTTGAGCTCTGCCGAAGCTCGGGGCCCATCCCAGGATACACGGAGGGGCTGCACCCCCCACCCCAGCCCCTGTCCAGCCCCAGTTCCAGCTGCGGGGTCCTTCAGGATCCCCCTCCAGCACCGAAGGTGCTCAGTGCAGGCAGGAACGAGCCCTGCGGCATTTCCCAGCAGGTGGGATGGGACATCAATCTGCACAGCCCAAATTCCCAGCCACCCCCACTGAGCACAGCGAGCTGCCTGCAGGGCTCAGCACCCCCAGAAAAGGGGCTTGGCACCCCCAGGAACGTGGGCAGGGCCCCGTGCGAGGCCACTGCACCATCCCCCCTGCTCGGGGACAAACAGGACCCCGAGGGCACAGAAGGGGACAGGGACTGTGGGACACCCCCTCCTCCTCCTCACCTCCATCCCCTCCCTTCCTCCTCACCTCTGTTTGTTTTGCTGGGGTAGATTCTCTGGAAGTATTTATATTCCTCCGGGGCTGGGAAGTCTTCAACAGGATGAAAGGAGTATTTGGATTCAAAGTCATCTGCGGAGAAGGGGGAGAAGGCAGGTGAGGGAAGGGGGGGCTCTGGGGGAGCCCGGCCAAAGCCTCAAGGGCTCATTTCCGAGGGGGATCCGCGCAGGGGTCCCACTCACCCAGGAATGCTCTGACGGTGGAGATGGAGTCGCGGTGCCCGTTGCGCACGGGCGGGGGCGGCGGTGGCGGCCCGGCCGGGGTCCTGGTGGGCGGTGGCGGGGGCTTCCCCCGGCTGGGGGGCTCGGCGGGGCCGTGCAGTCTGTAGGGGGGCGGGGGCGGGGGGGCATCGCGCCCCCCATTCCGCAGCATCGGCGGGGGAGGCGGGGGGGCTGCGGGGAGAGCGGGGTCAGCGGGCGCGGCATTCCCAGGGCAAACACAAGGACATCCCCAGTGCATTCCAGGCCGGCTGCCGGGTCAGGGATGCTCCTAGGCATGCCCAGAGACTTCCTGCTCACTCCATTCCTCATCCCTCCATCAGCTGCAGTGCAGGGACCGGCCAGCCCGGTGCCCCCCACCCCAGCTCACCGCCCACCCTGGGGACTGCTCCGGCCCTGCACGCTCCCAGCCCACACTGGGCACAGGCCCCTCCACGGCAGTGGGGATCCCAGGAGCAGCTATGAGCCAGCACATGCTGGAGTCTGAGGGCAGCAGCTCCCTGTGGAGCACGTCCACAGTGCCACCGAAGCGGTGACAGGACCCCCAGCCCTCCTGACCCACCTCTCGCTCCTGCCCAGCCTCCCGCAGAGGCTCGGTGGCAGTTCCTGCTCCTCATTAGCCTAATTACAGCCGGGCTGACAGCACAGATCCCCAGCCGTAGCTCCAAGGAGGGATTCTGGCAGGGCTGGGAGAACAGAGTGGCTTGGCCGGGGCCCAGGAGGGAGCTGCGGTCTGGACACGGAGCCCAGGAGTGCACGGGGGGGGCACCAGGGCACAGCCAGTGCCAGCCCCGGCCACGGGGACACGCTCCCGAGGGCTGCACCACCGCAGGAAGGCTTCTCCCTGCTCTGCCACGGCTTTTTGTCACCCCCCCAGGGACACTGAGGAAGCTCAGGGGAGCAGAGACAGACTGTACAGCTCTGGCTCTGCCGTGTTCTCATTTCCCAACCCAGGGAAGCACATGGACCTCATGGGCAGGAGCTGCCCGGTCACAACCCACCACCAACATCAGACTGGAAGGAGCTGGATGGACTCGGGAAATGACTACGGACATGTGTTAATCACGACACTGCAGCCACTGCCCTGCTCAGCCCCTACACCACGGGCAGAGTCACAGAATCATTTAGGCTGGAAAACATCTCCAAGATCATCAAGTCCAACTTGTGACCAATCCCCACTTTGTCAACTAGACCAGAGCTATGAACACCTTCAGGGATGGCGACTCCACCACCTCCCTGGGCAGCCCCTTCCAATATTTAATCCACCTTCCTGTGAAACCTCACTGTGCCCTGGAGCCAACTCTCCCCACACACCCCTCACAAGCCCCCAGCCACCCAGGGACCCCCACGGCCGCCCCCAGGCACCACGGAGCAAACGGCTCTTACCTGCTCCGCGGCTCGGGGGGTCTCTGGCCGGCGGGGGGGGGCGGCTGCTCTGCAGGGATGGGGAGGCAGCAGTGGGTGGTGGCGGGGCCAGACCCCGCAACGGGCCGGGCGCCTTCCTGTGCAAGGAGTTGTGTCTCTGCGGCAGCTCCGGGGCCGACTCGCTGCCGGGGCTGGAAGGGCCGTTGGGGACACCGGGGGGCTGCCGGTAAGGGGGTGGCGGGGGGGCGAGAGACTGAGCCCCCGACCCCGTCCGGAGGCTGACAGGGGAGGGAGGGGGCTTGATGGGCGGCGGGGCGGGGGGCCCGTCCCTGCTGCCGGGCAGGCGCTGTCCCGGGGTGGGCGGCAGCGGCTTCTCCCGATTGTAGGGCGAGGCCTTGGCGTGCGCCGGAGGGGGGGCCGGGGGCGCGGCGGCGCGGCGTCCCGGCGGCGGTGGCGGCGGGGCCGAGGAGCTGTGCTTCATGCCGGGGCCGCCGGCGGTGCCGGGCCGGGACAGGTCGGGCAGGGAGGGTCTCTGCGTGCGCGGCAGCTCCGGCGGGGACCCCCGGCTGCTGTCGGCATCGTCCTGGGGGCGGCTGTTGCTGGCCGGCACCGGGGGCCTGGGGGCGGCTGCTCGGGAGCCAGGGACTTGCAGGGTTTGTTTGGTGCAGCTGTCTGCGGGGAAGGAGAGCACGGTGAGGGGCCGGGAATGGCACGGGAGCGGCTCCGTGCCCTGTCCCTGCACAGAGTCACAGCTGAGGAGGAGGGCCAGGCCACACAGATGTCTGGCACTGGCACAGGGAGCTGGCACTGAGCACAGCCACACACACAGCTCCTCTCGCACCACTCTGCTCTCTGATCACCACAGAGAACACCACAGGGAAACATTCAGCAACACATGCGGCTCCTGCGCGCTCAGAGAGGTCCACGTGTAGGACACAGTGGCACAGGGAGGGCACAGCTGGCCTGTGCCACACATGGGGTGTGATTTGGGGTCCTGCCTCTGACCAGTTGAAACCCCCAGGGAAACACGGCAAGACCCTCAACCCCCTCCTGCTTGGGGCCCTCCCTGGGACTCCCACACTGACCACAGGTAGGTGGCTGTTACCTGAGCTGTCCTTGGCTCCCACAGGTCTGAGCTTGGGAACGCCGCCTTGGAAGAGGCCACCCTTGGGCTGGATGGCGGCGGAGCCGGAGCCGTAGCTGCCGCCGCCGCTGCCCTTCGGCTCTGGAAGGAGGGAGGCAGAGAGGTTAAGCCTGGAATTAACGGCTCCTCCAATGAGGAGCTGCTGGAAACCAGATGGGTGAGAGCCCTGACGGGCACAGCAGTGCCTGGCACGGGGCCGGGAGCCTCCCGGGGACTCACTCTCGAGGATGGGCGCGCTCCGGTCATTGATTTGGGTCACTTTCCTGAGCTTGGTCCCTTTACAGATGTCCTGCAGGAGGGCCCCGCGGCCCCGCTGCTCCTCCCGGCTCAGCTTCGGCGGCTCCGTGTTCGCCTGGGGATGAGCAGCAGCAGCTCAGCACCACCCCCGGGCACCCCGACCCACGGCACGGGCTCAGCCCTGCTCCGCGCTCCCACCTCCCGGGGCACCCACAGCCAGCCTTCTCCAGGGCCAACACCTCTGGCAAGCGGCTCCATGAGGGGACCCATGAGGTGACCCCTACCTGACTGAGGGTGGGGGGCGGCGGGGGGCCGGGGGGTGGCGGCGGGGGAGGAGGGATCGGCATCCTGGCCCGGCTCCCGGCGGCTCCGGCTGCTCAGTGCTGGGGGCAGGCCTGGGCACTCATGCCTGCGGGAAGGGAGGGAGTGGTCAGGCAAAGGAGGGAAAGCCTGCGGAGAAGCACAGCCCTGGGGGTACTGTGCCGGTGCCATGTGCCCGGAGCTCCTTCGGGGCAGCAGCTGGATCTGCGCTCCCAAGTTCTCCCAACACCCTGGTGCCAGAAATGGGAGCCAGCACAACACCCACCCCAGACCCCCAGGGCCCCCACAGCGCCTGGAGATGACACCCAGGATGTGTCTCATAGGAGCACTTCGCTCAGCAGAGAAAACCCGGCCAAGCTGACCTGGCACCATCCATGCATCCAGCTCCTCCAGCTGCAGCCGGAGAATGCTCATGTGGGAGTGCGACAGGAGCCCGCCGGAGGCACGGCCAGCCCTGGCACACGGCCCCAGGGCCTCCCTGGCCACGGCCAGGGTAAACCTGCCAGACAGCTCAGTTTCTGGAGCAGCGGGAGCAGTGTGGGGCTGTCCCCTGGCTCCTGTCCCCGAGTTTCCCAACCACTGCATCAATAACCTTCCAACACACTAAAGGTTCTCTGTGCCCCACAACTCCAAAGCCCCTCAAAGCTCTCCAAGCAGGCAGGGAAAGCAGCTTTCCCAGCATGGATCCGGTGACGCTCCAACCCACCTCATTACAAGCCCAAAACGAACCTGTCCAGCACCACAGCTCACCTGGAACAGCTCCTGGGGCCTAGCAGCTCTGGTTGGCACTGGAGACGGAGCACAGAGGGAGTGGGGACAGGAAGAGGAGCCTGAATCACTGGGAAGTCACAGTTCCCTGGCAGGCTCGTGCTGCTGACAGCACCACTCAGGTAGGGCCGTCCTGCAGCACCGGCTCAGGGAATCGGAATGTGATGACTGGAGGCTTCACTCACCACATGGAGAGAGCCCCAGGGCGGACCCAGAGGCAGGGGACAAACGTCCCTCTGTGGGCCACAGACATCCTTCCCTTAGGGAAACCTATTCCATAGTCACTAACGGGGACCACAACACCAACAGGGAGGCAAAGACAGGGCAGTTTCACAACTGAAACTTCCCATTCCTGACCTCAGACCTCGAGGGCAGTGACAGAGGGCACAGGAACAGCCCCCGCCACTGTGAAAGTTCCTTTGGGACCCACGTTTGTACCAGGTAGTAACAACCAGATCCCTTCTCAGACTCATCTCCTGCTGGATAAACTACAGTCTACTGATCCCACGAGTCACAGGTCCATCCTCACCTGTCAGACCTTCCCGTGGTGTGAGAACAGGAAGCACGGAGCAGCTGTGATGCCAGTGGCTCCCCTGCCCTCGGGAAACCACTGGCTCCGTAGTAGAGGGAAATAAATAAATACATAAACTGCCTTTTAATTAAAATGAGCTCTTCTACCCAGTGAGAATTCCTCAGCTACAGTCTTGTTGGGAAGGCCTTCCTCCCTCTATGTCCCAGCATTTTCCATGTCACCTGAGTCTCCCAGTTCCCTGGTGGAATGCCCTCCCCTGGCACGTGTGGTGCTCCCTCGCTCCAGCTCGCATCCAGGAGCTGACATTCCTTGATCCCTCTGGATGCTCCGCAGTTGGGAATGACACTCAGCAAACACATCCAGCCCGTGCCTTTCCCACCGGAGCAGGATCACAGCTGGTTCCAAACGTGCTCGTCTGGGACGTGTTGGAACAGGAGTGCTTTTCCCTGTGCTCCTTCCCACCCCTCTGTGGGATCACAGGGCCAGGACAGCACGAGCTGCTCCAGGGCAGCCCCCGCCGTGCCGGATCAGCTGCCAGAGGGAATTAGCAGGGATGCAACTGAGGAACGCGCCAGGTAACGAGACTCCTGACTCGAGCTCGTGTGTCACAGCCCTGAGCCAGCACAGGAGCCGTGCCAGGGCTGTCACCTCTGCTCCTGACACACGGCAACGTCACACATCATGTCCCCGCTCCAGCTGGTTACTCCCGGGGTGACACTTCCCTCGGTGGCACTTGGGGGTCACAGGAGCCACTGTCACAGGGACACACCATCCCACAGACAGACAGACAGGGGTTTGTCACAGGGTCACCCCGTGTGCCCTGCTGACCCCTACGGACACCCTGAAACAGGCAGAGCGGCTCCAGACAATCCCACAAGGACAATCCCGCAGGGACAATCCCATGGGGACTTGTAGGACGAGGCAGGTATTTACCCAGACAGACCACGAGACACCATCTCCCCATTTTTAAGGTGCCCTCGCAGCGAAACCTGCACTCAGATCCAGGCTCTGACCTAGAAGAGCAAGAGGAGGGGAGGGAAGAGTTTAAGCTAAAGCAGCTTGGGGATAAACTGGAGCTGAATTCCCGAGAAACAGGTCATTCCGTTCGAGCACACGGCCCCGTTCGGGCTGGGGATTAGCAGCAAAGGTCACTTTGAGAAACCAAAATCGAGAGGCCCCGAACTCGGCACATGGCTGGGAAAAGCAGAGAGCTCCGGGTGGGAACGCTGCCTTTGAAATACAGCCTGGACCTTTCATGTGCAAGAAGACAGACCCAGCTGATACAGATTAGGGAGACACAAGCTAAATCCTCCAGGAAAGGAGAAAAGGGGGGAGTTTTCCTCCCAGCACTGCTCAACACCCCTTCCTGCCTGGCAGAAGCCATCCCTGTGAAACAACGCTCCGACTTCTCCTTTGTTCCTCCTTACCAAGACACATCAGAGCCTCTGAGAGCTCCCTGTGCTCGAAGGGAAAGTGGCTGGGAAGAGCTGAATCCAGAGACACCCGAGGATCAAAGCTGGGTCGAGGCAGGAGGGGCAGATTTGCACACTGCCTTTGCTTTTCCCATTCAAACCAAGCCCCAGGAGAGATCTGAGCAAAGTGTGAGGAAAACAAGGTGTGAAAAGCCGTCCCTTGGGAGGAGGGAGAGATCAGGAGATTGAGGTGACCCTGGGGAAAGCTGCTTCCAGAGCTGCTGCTCCACAGGCTGGAGCCCACCATGGCCACAGACCCCTCGGCTGCATTTTGGATCAGCACCTCCCTGGGATCAAAACACCATTAAATCCCAAGAAATTGCCATTCAGCCACCCCTTGTCCCCTAAAGCAGCTGGATTAGGCAGACCAGGCCCGGCCAGGGTGACACACCACATTTTCCAGGTGATTCCCAAGTCCCCCTTCACCCTGGAGGGTGCAGGGATTTAAAAGGATCCCGCTCATCCCGGGGGGATTGCTGCCAGAGCAGGACAGGCAGCAGTGACCTTCAGCCGCCTATTTCCTCGCTTTTCAGGGGGATTTGGGCTCCCGGGGCGGATTTGTATTTCTCATTTGCAAGCCCGAGCTGCAGCGCCTCATCCTCAGGGAGGCTTTGAACTGCAGATCAAGAGGAATTTCCAGCCTCTGATGTCGGTGCAGAAATGCAGCCGCACCGGTTTGGGAACGACTTCCAAGGCTGGACCTCTCCAACACCCGCCCCCGCGCCTTTATCTTCCCCCTCTTCCCATCCAAACCCGCAGCTCCTCCTCTGTTACCCCCTCCCAAATTCCGAGCCTGTCCCCGCAGCCTGACATTCCCGCCCGCTCCCGGGGAGCTGAAGATGCCACATAAATAATTTATCCTGAGCGACAGCCATCGCAGGATTTAAGGTCACTCAGGCTTTCAAAATCCTATCAGCATGCTTCCCGAGCGCGAGCTGCCAGCTCCATTTGGAGCATCCCGCCGAGCCGGCGCATCCCTGCGTGCAGACAGACGGACACGCTCCAGCCCCGCGGGATCCAGACGCTCCCTGTGAATTATTAACGACCCGCGGGCTCTGACGAGGCGTTTTTAACAAAACCCTCAGCTCCAGAGTTTCTCAGTCCTCGGGGACGGACTCCACAGGCTCAGTTTCCCCAGCCTCAGTTTCCCCATTCCCAGGTTCCAGCCTGTTTCCCTTTCCCAAGCTTCCCCAGTCTCAGTTTCCCCATCCACAACTTCTGTTTCCCCATCCACAGCTTCCACAGCCTCAGTTTCTCCATTTCCACCTTCCACAGCCTCAGTTTCTCCAATTCCAGCTTCCACAGCCACAGGTTTCCCACTCCCACCTTCCAGCCTGTTTCCCTATCCAAAACTTCCACAGCCTCAGTTTCCCCATCCCCAGTTTCTCCTTCCAGAACTTCCACAGGCTGTTCCCCCATCCCCAGTTTCTCCTTTCCAATCTTCCACAGCCTCAATTTCCCCACCCCAGGCTTTCCCATTCCCAGGCACAGAACCCCCAAGCCAGGCTTGTCCCTTCCTCCGAGCTCATCTCAGGTCACTTGCCAGAGGAAACCTTTAATCAGGAGCAAGGAACCATGTCCTGAAATTCGGCTGCACCAAAGGGAAAAGCAGGAAAAGCCCGTCCCGCGAGGCCCACAGCCCTTCCCTGCCTCTCCCCTTTCCCGGGAAGGGAAAGGAAGCCGGGAAGGGAGAGGTGGCACACGATGGGGCTGGGCAGGAACCGCTGATTATTCCAGCGGGAGGAAGCGGCAGGAGACACACGGAGTGCGATCCCGACAGGGTTATCCCGACGGAATGTGATCCCGGAGCAGGATGTGATCCCGTGGGCGGGAAGGCTGTCAGACCGCGTGCAGGGAGCCGTGGATGTGTCTCCCTGGCTTCTTCCATCCCTGGAAGTGCCCAAGGCCAGGTTGGACGGGGTCGGGAGCAACCTGGGATAGCGGGAGGTGTCCCTGCCCATGGCAGGGGGGTGGCACTGGGTGGGCTTTAAGGTCCCTCCCAACCCAAACCATTCCACCACACTCTGTGCTCAGGGTCATCCCTGGGCTACCACAGGCTACCGACCCCTCCCCATCCTTCTCCTGTACCCCAAAAGAGGGTCCCCCGCTCTCCAGACAGGCCCCAGTGCGCCCTCAGCCCCCCGCCAATTCCGGGCACCCCCAGGGTGGGGGTCCCTGAAGTGACCCGGGGTAAAGGTGGGGGGGGGGGGGGTTCAGAGGTCAGTGTGGGGGTCCCGGGGGTCATAGAAGGGGGTCCAAGGGAGACACAGGGCTCACAGTGGGGGGGTTCCAGGCCCCTGGTCCTGCCGGTTCTGGGCCCCCCCGAGGGTGGGGGTCCATGGGGGTCTTGGGGAGGAGCCGCTGAGGTGACCCAGGGGTCAGGGTGACGGGGACAAGGGGGAGAGTCTGGGGGGTCCCGGAGGGTACATATGGTGGGGGTCCCAGGCCTTTGGCCCCACTGGTTCTGGGTACCCCCAGGGACGGGGGCCCAGGGGGGTCCTGGGCAGGGTTGGGGGTCAGGGTGGGGGTCCCACACCCGGGGAGGGCACAATGTGAAGGGGTCCACGACTGAGGTCTCAGGCCTGCGGCCCCACCGGTCGTGGGCACGGCCAGGGTGGGGTCCGGGGGGTCCTGGCGAGGGGTCCCTGAGGTGCCGCAGGGGGTCAGTCCGGGGGTCCCACAGGGGTCAGGGTGGAGCGGCACCGGGGATGAGCGTGCCCCCCAGCCCCGCCGGATCCTGGCACCCCGCAGCCGGCCCTGGGGACCCCTCGGCGGGCCCGGGGACCCCTCAGGGGGCCGGACACCCCCGGGCCCCGCGCAGGCCCTGCCGGCCCCGGGCCCCGCACAGGCCCCACACGCGCACCGCGAGCCACCGCACCCCTCGCAGCGCCCCGCGGCCCGGCCCCCCGGCGCCCCGCGGTGCCCCGAGCCCCGGCCCGGCCCCCCCGGTGTCCCCCCGGTGTCCCCCCCGGTGCCCCCCCCGCTCACCCGCGGCTCCTCCCGCCGCTCCCGGACCGGCCCCGGCGCCGCCGAACGAAATGGCGGCCGCGGCCCCTCTGCGCCTGCGCCGCGCGGCGGGATGTGGGCGGGGCGCGGCTGGGGTCGCGGCGCCATGATGGGGGGGTCGGGCGGCCGTGCTGGGGCAGCCATCTTGGGAAGGTCACGGCCGCGGTGGGAGCGCCCGGTGCCTCCCGGTGACCGGACGGAGAGCGGCACCACCAGGGAGGGATTCCCCGCTCTATGCCGAGCGGCCGCTGCAGGCCCGGGGGCGCCGCGACTGAGCGCGGCTACGCCACCACCTCCCCCTTCCCGGCATATTGAGAAGGGCACACGGCGCGCTGGAGGCCGCCATGTTCAGAAGGTCGGTGGGAAACATGGGCGCCGCCATATTGAGAAGGCCGCCGCGAGGCGCCGTTCTGCCGCCATCTTGGGAAGGTCTTGGCTTGCTCTTTCCGTGCCGGGACCGTGACGTCACGCGACATCGCGGCTGTGACGTCACTCCCCAGCATGACATCAATCCCTCGCATGACATCAGAGACGGGCGCGGGACAGACTTTTATTGGGGCTCCCCGCGCCGCCCCCGGCTCGGTTTTGTCGGTGGGGGTCTTTTTTGTGTGGGTTTTTTTGCCTTTTTCTTTTTTCCTCCTTTTTCTTAAAAAATAAATGTACAATTCCGGACAGCGCTCGGTACAAAATATA
>JAWWEU010000080.1:1829653-1843958 GCA_035583155.1 Acropternis orthonyx | reverse complement strand
GGGCACGGCCACGCGCCCCCCGCCCCGTACATCCTGGGGGGGACACAGAGCCCACAGCCTGTCACCCCCTGCTGCCTCACACCCCCGTGCCAGGCCCCCCGTGCCAGCCCAGGGGCACACAGGACTGCCCCTCCTTCATGCTGTCCCTCCCCAGCGTCCCTTCCACGGGGGGCACATCCCCAGGTGTGGGGTCACCCACCCCCGGTCCCCTCCGCCCCACTCTCTGCTCCCACCGCGCCGTGGGAAAAGGCCGGGGGTGGGTGCGGGACCCCCCACCCTGGCACCCCTGGGGCTGCGTCCCCCCGCGGGCAGGGAGGGCAGGTCGGGCCGGCTGCCAGTCCGCCCCACCGCCTGCCAGCCCGGAACGGGCCCCGGCGTGCCGGGGCAGGTGTCGGGGCAGGATGGGGCGCCTAGCCGGGGCTGAGCCCCGTGCCCCTCACCCGCAGGGTGCTGAGCACCCGTCCTGCCCATGCCTCCCGGCCCCTGGCCCACCCTGCACCCTCTGGGCACAGCAAGGGAGGGCAGCAACACGGGAACAGACCCTGCGCCCCCCAGTCCCCACCTCCGGGTGTATCCCCGGCCAAGCCGTGGCCCTGCGACAGCCCCGGGGTGGGACGGCGGCAGTGGCAGGGGGGACGCAGGTGACCCCGTGGCCTTTGCTGGGCTCTGCTCGCTGGGGCATTCGGGGGGGATGGGGGGACGGGGTCCCGGCAGCTCCCGCTTTGTTCCCGCTTCGCCTCCACCCGGCAGTTGCCTGGCAACTCCATCCATGCGGCTGCCCGAGAGCGGCAAAACATGTCCCCGCGTCCCCATCCGGGGCTGCATGAGCCCCTGTAGGGATGGGATGGCGCAGCAGGTCCCTACTCTGTCCCTGCAGGTCCCAGTGGTCAGACACCCCACTCTGCCCCCAACAGCCCCAAACAATCCCACCCTGCTGAGCTCCCCCATCCCCTGTACCCGGGGGGTCCGGACAGGGGTTCCCAGCCCCACGTTCAAGTGGTGCTTCTGCCTGGGCTGCATCCACGTGGAGAGGGGCTTCTCCTGACAGCAGGAGGGGAAACTGAGGCACAGACAGACCCTGCTTGCTGGCGGCAGCGGGGCTGCACCGGGCCACACGGGCAGGAGGGACCCGGCGCACTGTGCCATGCCAAGGGCGATGTTCCTCCTGGGAAAGGTGTCCCAGATCCGGCCTGTCCCAGCCCCTCTCCCCGGCTCGGCAGGGACGGGGGCACTGCTGGAGCAGAGAGAACTATTGGCTTAATTAATTTGCTGTTATTTCTCCTAACGAGCTGGGATCTGGAGCGGGTGCTTCCCTCGGTTGGCAGCCACCGCATTCCCCCGCCCCGAGCCGGGGGTGCGAAGCCTCCAGGCACCGCTCAAAACAGACCGTGTGTAGGAGGGAAAAATTACACCCCGGGAAAAATCCCTCCCTGAGCCAGCACCTTAACCCACTTCCCGGCTGCAGCACCAGGAGAAGGGAGCTGGGTGTTTGGGGAAGGGGAGAGCCCACCATGGCAGCCCCCCTACAAGGGGCTGAGCGGAGCCCTGGACCCCTAACACCCCTGAGAGGGAGGGATAAGGCAGCATGGCAGAAGGGGCAGGAGGGTGATGCTCCCTGCCTCTGCTGCTGGAGGGGCTGTGGGACTCCCACCCCACTGCCAGGGTAGGAGCTCAGCACTCCCACTCTGCTGCCAGCAGTGAGGGCAGGAGCTGGGGAGAACTGCAGGGAAGCGGAAAAGGGGGTGGGATGCAAAGGGACAAGTTGGGGTCCCCCTGCCCTCGAAGCCACCTCTGGCCCTGCCAGCATTGTTCCTCCTGCCCATCCCAGCTGCAGGAGGGCAGACCCTGCCACAGCACTCCCTCCACAGGATCAGGGTGGGCACAGGAGTGGGATACAGGCCCCCCCACCCCCGTTCAACGTGGGCAGGCGGGCAGGGGGCTGGCAGAGGCTGCGGCAGCCGGGGCGGAGGCAGCGCGGCACAGAAAGGTGCGGGCGGCAGCTCCCGCTCCACCAACACACTGGTTGGTCCTTCCCTGGGAGCCAGCAAGGCTGTGGGAGAGGAGGGGGCTCACTGCAGCCCCCAGGCCTGGGGAGAGGAGGGGGCTCTGGGACGGGTGGCAGCTGCTCCCAGGGACGCAGGGGTGGCTGGCGCCAGGAACAGCGGAGCTGCAATTCCAGTCCCATCGGGAGCTCCTGGGAAGGGAAGAGCAGCTCCAGGGGAGAGGAGAGTGGCTCCTGGGAAGAGAGCAGCTCCTGGGAAAGGGAGAACGGCTCCTGGGAAGGAGGGAGCAGCTCCTGGGATGCAGCAGAGGGGACAATGGTCCTGCCAGGGAACGTCAGGTGGACTCTGCCCCTGCAGGTCTCAGCCCCAGGAAGGAGAAACAAGACCTGTCTGCTTCCTACACTGGAGGGGATAGGAATTCAAGTAACACCAAAACCGCAGCACAGGGGTGTCAGGTCCAGGATTTCGGTCATGTGACAATGACACACATTAGCCTTAAGGCAGAGGCCTGATGACAACTAAAACGTGAGGGGGTCCTGCTTTGGGAACGTGGCTTCAATGGCTGAAACGAGACACAGAAAGGTCACGGAATCACGAAAACCAAACGAAGGAATTTCTGCTGGAGAGCAGGGCATAGATGAGGGATCCACCTGGAGAGCGGGCTGGGCACCAGGTCCCCGTCCTCGGTGACCGATGGTGGACGGCGCTCGCTCAGTGATGCCCCCCTTGCCCAGGGCCTGCGCCAGCAGCTGGCGCGTCCCCCACGGCATCCCGGCACGTGCTGGGGAGAGCAGCAGGAACCGGCAGGAATGGGCAGGAATCGGCAGCCGGCCGCGCCAAGTTTCCCAACGCAATTTGCAAACGGCGGCGAGGACGCGGCCAAGGCAGCGGCGGGTGGGAGGGGCCGGGGCTGCGGCACAGGTGAGCCAGCCAGGACCGGCTTGGCACAGCCGGCGCTGCGGCGACAGGCACCCCGTGGCACCGGGATCCGAACGGGGACACGCGGCTGCCGTGGGGGAGGGAAGGGAGGTGGGGGCAGGTGCAGGGCTGGGGTGCTTCCTCACGGAGCCAGAGCCCAGCCCGGAGCGTCGGGGCGGGTTCCAACACCCTCCGCAGCCCCACCAGCAACACCCAAGCGCTGGGAGCAAACCCGGCCCTGCCAAGCTGGTTTGGGTGCTGGCTGGGCTGCTTGGGCAGCGTCGGGGTGATGGGCACCCACAAACCTCCCCGTCTCTGCCGAGAGGGTGGGTGGGAATGTCCCAGGGCGCTGCTGGGGGCAGCAGGGACCGAGGTCACACCATGGATTCCCAACTCAGAGCTCACACACTTGGACCAACACCAGTTACCGACGGTTTGTTGGGAAAAGAATCAGGAGCAGCTCCTAAATTAAGTGGTTCCTGCCAGGGCAGTGAATTCCCAACAGCTTCCCATGGCTCTCCTGTACTCCCAAAAGTGGCAGAGATCAACTCGGTAATTGAAAAGAGATTTGAAACAAAGAATGAACTCTCGGGGAGGGTCAGGGGATGTCAGTGCTGCTTACCCAGACAAATAAATACAAAATACCCAAAAGAAACAAATCAGCTTTACTGAAGGAGCTGCTTCATTCCTTAAATAAAAACAGAGACCACAATGAAGCCAGCGGAGTTTCACACCCCAGGAGGGAGCAGGGAACGTTTAGTAACAGGGAGAAGTTGGGAGAACGTGTGGCCAAGGACCGACTCGGGGGGCTGGTTCTTCGGCGGCCCCGGCGTGGGGGAGGTGGGGGTGGGCAGCAGTGGGATGGATTTTGGGAAGGCACCGCTCAGACCACGGGGGAAGTGCCTGGCCCTGAGCAGGTGGAGGTGTCCCATCCCGCTGCCTCACCTCCACACAGGGAAGGAGCCATTCCAAGGAGCAGCTTCCTCCTCACCGAGCAGCCGAGTCTGGTGCTGGGGTTCGCACGGCCACATCCCTACGTGTTGCTCCTCTCCTTTGATTTTTCACCTTTGCTGTCCTGAGAGGGAGAAGAGGGAAGAGCAGCAGAGGTTGAGGACCCCACCAGGCCCTGGCATGGGGGGTCAGTGCTATGGCCAGCAAGCCCCCACACCTGGTTGCCAAACTCCCCCCGCTCGCCCCTCTGGGCACAACCAGCTCCCCGTGCCAACCTCTCCTGTGGTTCCAGATTTTTCCACCACTGGGCCTTTCTCAGGGCCCCTCCACCAGACAATCTGTTTCCCAGCCCTCCCCCTGTACGGGAACCCACTGGCACATGCCTGCCCGGGTCTGGGTTTGCTCGGCTTCCATAGGGGAGGAAGGTATGGAAAAGGAAACCAAAACCACACACGTGACACGCCGGCACGCTCACACACGCACAGCTCACAGCACTGGAGCAAGGAGACCATTCCCAACACAGGGAAGCCCTCCCATCCCTGAAAAACCTTTAGCTCTGCTGCCTGAATTATCTACTGAGGTCTCAACACTTATTCTTCCAGAGAATTCCTGCCTTTTAACTTAGGGCTGGGATTTTCTCTCTCTAAATCATCCTTTTTTTCTACCCTCAGCAAATAAAAAAAAGAGTCAACTTCAGACTTACTTTTTACGTGGTTTTAGTTTTAAAGATTTAAGTAACTCAAATTAACTGGAGCCCTGCTTACCACCTGCAAAGAGAAGCTGAGGTTTGGGACAGGTCAGAGACGAGATAGGTTAAGATTTCCTCAGAACAAGGTTATTTTTTTTTTTTTTTTTGGGATGGGAGAGGGAACTGCAGGCTCACACACGGCAGTGGCACCACACCAACACACCAACACTCGCACGCGGCCCCACGGTGAGGGGATGGTACCTCTGGAGGGGGCGGCTTGATGGTCACAGGCTGGGAGGTCCGGCGGGGCGGGGAGGGCTTGGGCTGCACCTGCTGCTGGACAGTGTTGTAGTAGGTGACCCCCCCATAGACCTGGGACTGCGCCTGCAGGAGCAGCGGGGTCAGAGCTCCGGGCTGGGCGGGCCGTGAGACCCCTCCTGGCACCCACAGGGGTGGGACAGATGCCCCCCCAGCCAGCGCTGAGGGAGGGGGCTCAGTTGTGCTGTGCCCCCCAAAGATCAGCTCCCGAGGCCCCTCATGTGTCCCCACCCCTCGCTGGGGTCCCCCTGCTCCGGGAGGGTGGGCAGGGACAGGACACAGCCTGTGGCAGACAGGGTTCCCTCATCCTGCAGTTCCCCAACTGCCATGGAATGTTTGTGCTTCCCAACAGCTTTTCCACAGGGACACAGCTCCCCTTGCACACCCATTCCGGACCCCGGGGGTTGGGATCTGTCCCCAGAGCAGGGAGCAGCAGGAAGGGCAGGGAGTGTTTGGAGCTCAGGGACTGTGCAGCTCTCTGTCCTGCCACGGCGTGTCAGCCCTGCTCCGGGACCAGGGGCTGGGCTGGGCTGGGCTGGGCTGATCTGCCTCCTCACACATATCTCGTCTGGTCTGATCTGCCTCCTCAGGAATCTGATCTGATCTGCCTCCTCACAGGGATCAGATCTGGTCTGGTCCTCACAGGGATCTGATCCAATCTGCCTCTCACTGCCCACCAACGACGTTGGAGGTAGAGTTGGGTCATAAAGCAAGAAAATCCAGCCCCATTGCTGTTCACACCCTCCATCCCAAACAGAACCGGCTTCCAAAGCCATTCTGAAGGTGTCTTTGGCTCAGCAGGAACCTGGAGGGGCTGTGCCTACTCCCAGGTTTCTGGTGGGCTGTTCCCTATTTCACAGGGGAACACCTCGATTCCAGACCCCCCAGCACAGGATTTCACCCACCGCACTCAGGGAGCTGCAGAGCAGCCAGGGGAGCAATCCTTCCTGGGATGGCAGCAGCCTTCCCCTATGGAGCAGCTGGGCTGCTCCACATCCTCTCCCAGGAAAACCTTGGAGAACACACCCCACGCTCCACAGGGTCCCTCCTGCTCGGGAAGGAGCCCCGGCACACCCGGCTTACCTGCGTGTTGGGGTAGAGATGAGGAGGGGGCGGAGGGGGCAGAGCTCCGGGGGCGTAGGGGGGGTAGCCAGGATTCCCAAAATTCATCACTCCAGGGGCGGAGAAGTAGGTGGGAGTGAGCAGCTGCTGCGGCGGGGGCTGCCCCGGGGGCATGGACACCGGCGGGGGATACAGGCCGGGGTTTGCCATGGCGGGGGGCGTCTGGTGGGGGTGTAAACCTGGAGGGGCAGGAGAGTTATGTCAACGGAGAAGCCACCGTGTCCCACGGAGGGCTGGGATGGCAGAAGGAGGAAGCACGCTCTGCTCCAAGGCTCCCCTGCGGCCCCACACTGGGGAGGGACAAGGGCAGGGACCCCTCCCCAGTTCTGGGTCCCCATTCACCGGAACCAGACACGGCCCCATCACAAACCCACGTCAGGAAACAGTTTTTGTGAGCAAGCAGAGAATGTGACAGTTCAACGGCTCCCACTTCTGCTTTTCCCTGAGCTACAGGAACAGGGAGTGAGGAACCAGCCCAATGCCCACAGAAGGGAACGGCTCAGCCCAGAGGGGCCCCACAGGGACCCGCGGAGATCCAGCCAGGAGCTGCCAAATGTTCAGACACCCCCACCCTGCACTGGCTGGAAGCCCCAGAAACACCTATTTTTTTTCTTTCCTTAATATTGATACCGATTCAACCTCACTGCAGCAAGGAGCAGGTCTCTTCCATGTTGTAAAAACAGGGAAAATGAATTCCACGCAGAGAGAGAGGATGTGGGAAACCAGAGTCCTCTGTCCCCCATGGCCACGGGTGTCCTGCTGGCTCCTCACCTGGATGAGGGAGGTGCATCTCCGGCTGCACGATCATCCCCTGGGGCGGCAGCGGGGCTGGGTTCTCCCCGTGGGTGTAGATTGGTCCCTGGAATTGTACTGCAACACACGACAGCCTGTGAGGAAAAGCTCCACAGGATTTCATTCCCCTGCAGTAGGACACACAGCCCAGTAGCCCCGAGGGCTCCCAGCCACCTCTCATGGCACACGCAGGCTCCCAGGCTCACAGATGCCATGTGATCCCAACAGAAAAGCCTCCTACTCTCTTTAGAAAGCAGGAAAATACTCAGAAAATTTTCTCTCTAACACTTTAAATGCTGGAGGGAATTGCTAATCCATCCTCAGCCCCATTCTGTGACTGTCGCCGCTCTCAAACGTCAAAGACCTGATTTAAAGTTCATTTTAAATCCCAGTTCTCACGAAGAATTGGGGTGTCCTAAGAGTCCTGGCACAGGGAGGGGATAACACCGAGGATAATTTCATGGTTTAAACACAATCAGGGAGGCTCCCAGCAGCCTTTTAGTCACCCAGTGAGGGGACACAGTGACACTACGACACAGGAAAGAGAATACAAAGCCCTCCATGACCTTCCTGACCCAAACAGGAGTGGGGGATCCCTGCTCCAGCTGCCCAGCTCTGAGCACACATGGAGCCTCGGGAGCAGGGGGGAAACACTCACGTGGGTCATAGTAGTGCCCTTCCATGATGCTGATGTGCATGGGGGGCGCGGGCTCCGGCACGGGGGGTCTCTGGCGCTGCGAGGAGTAACGCTTGACACGGCCCCCCGGCACCGCCTGCAAGAGTGCCGGCGTCAGGGGGGGCTGGGAGCACCCACCCCAAAAACCTCCACCCAAACCTCCCCGGGGTCACCCCCAAACACCCCCCAAAAGGGAAAGGCTGAGGTGTCAGGCAGCCTCTAATTACCCCAACCCCAAGCAATTAGAGCCCGTCTCCGGGATCACGCATTACCATCTCCTCCATCCGGTTAAACTGCGGCGGTGGCCCAGTTCCCACGTGCATATGGTTGGGAATACCTGAGGAAGGAACAGACTGGTTATTATCGTGGTTTGTGCTTGTTCCCAGGCTGGAGCTGCCTCGCCCAGGATGTTGCTGTGGCTCAGCTCTCGCTCCCATGACATGGAACTTTCGGACTTCATCACTCTCACGGTAATTTTAAATATTTTGGGACAAATTAGAGGCTGTTTTGTCACTGCACACTCACCCATGGTGCTCAGCACCTTCTGAATTCTGCTTAAAAAAATAAATCCCAGGTCCTGCCCTATGCTGAGACATGGATCCCTCCCTGGTGGATCAAGGATCCATGTGGGATCTGAAGCTGCAGTTTAAACCCTCTGCAGGTTGTAAACACTTTTATCATGGGAACCTTTGGAATCAAACACTGAAGGGACGGCTTTTAAAGCCATGGTTTAAACCATGGTGCCAAGGGGATTACAGGTGATCCCAGGGGAGAGAAAATGGACTAAATAAATACTGGAAGTACTCATGGATCACTGACAGTGCAAATGCAGGCACAGGGATACAGAATGGACTGATGGGAGACAGATGCTTCCACGAATTAACTCCTCCCTCATCCCTCACAGGGACAAACAAGGGACAGCAGAGTCACAGGCAGAATGTGATGATGCAGACTAGAGCTATCCCAAGGAAAACTTGTGAGGATGCTTCAACCCCCAGAATTACACAATCTCAGCACTTCTGAACGCTCATCCCACTGCCACATTTTCATCCTGTCGCAGGGTCTGTTGACACACAGATTTCCCAGTCCCACCAGTACAAATCGACTTCTGCTTCCACGACCTCAACCCCACAGACGCTTATGAAAGCAGCAAGTCACTTCCTTCTCCTTGCTCCAGTTTTATTCCCCTTGGGAAGCACTCTAACACTCTTCAGAACACTCTAATTCTGCACAGGGATAATTATACCTGGATGACCTCTCCATGGATACGCAACTGGAACTGTCCTCAGCTGGCACTGAGGTAACTCTGTCCCAGGTCCCCTCCTCCTCCCATGCACAAAGGGATTTGCCAATCTCAGCCAGGCCTCAGCTGGTGGCAACCAAGACCCAGTTCCAGGAAATGAGCTGATAAACAAGGAAAAGTTCCCTCCTGCTCCAGGCAGGACATCACAGAGCCCAGTCACTGACGCTTATCTCCTGCTGTCCTGCAGCACCACAGGGAGAAGTGAAAGGACCTCCCCTTTCATCCTTCCCAGCCCTAATTCCATTCACCTACTGGAATGTTTCATTTCCCCTTTTCCTCTGTGGTTGTGTCCCCACTGCACTTCCTCAGCAGGAACCACTCTGCACTCACCCTGGGACTGGGCTCAGTCAGGAACAGCTCAACTCCGACCAACTGCATGGATCAGGATGGCACTGGGCTGCTGGAAAACCAGGAGACTGCTCCCACTTACCCCTCAGCTCCCGAGGTGGGATGAACTGCGACTGCCCCGGGGTCCAGTTCTGCTCCGTCAGGTTCATCTGGCTCATCTCCTGCTCGAGTCCATCCACGCTGGACTCCACCGGCGACTCCCAGTTGCTCTTGGCTGGTGGGGTGGAGGTCTCTGCTGGTGTGGGTTTCGGAATGATGGGAGCCAGCCCCTCGGGAGCGGGCGCTTCCTCCGACAGCTTCCCCGTGTCCCCAGCCTTCACTCTGGTCCTTCTTGCCCGGGAATAGGATTTCTTCTCCACTGGTCTGTCTGGTGGCGGCTGCACGGCGTCAGCAGCCATGGCTTGGTTTTCCAGAGCCCCCTCCTCCTTCCCAGGGCTGCCGTGGGCATGTGCCACCTCCAGCTCGGGGGACGTGTCCCTCGGCGGGCTCTGCTCCGCGCGCTTCCCGCGGTAGCCGCTCTCCGGCTTGGCTTGTTCCCCGTTCCTGTGTGGGGCACCCGCTTCCGAAGCCCGGTAGCCTGGACGTGTCTCCTTGTAGCCCCCCATCCTGGGGTAGTTCCTGGGGGGGGGCATCCTGGCCGAGCTGCGGTTGGGGAAGGGGCGCGGCAGGGCCGAGGGGCTCTTGGGCCCCTGGTGCCTCGGGGGCTTTGGGGGCCTCTCATTGGACCAGTTGGGGTCTCGCTGTGGGGGGCTCCCAAACCTGGGGTAGAGAAATAGCACAAATAAGTGGAAAGAGACTCCTGGGTGGGAGCAATTGCTGTGCCAGGGAACCCCTCTCCTTGATGAACACCTAGAAATCCCAAGAACAAGTGATGGCTTTTAAAATCATGCTTTAAAAACCACAGTGCCAAGGGGATCACAGGTAATCCCAAGGGAGGGAAAATGTACAAAATAAACACTAGAAGTGTTCGTTGATCACTAACAGTGCAAATACAGGCACAGGAAGACACGGCAGACTGACAGCAGCCAAATGCTTCTGAGAATTAACTCTCTCCTATGTGACAGCCCCTCTTTGGGGGTTCCAGACCCATCCAGGCCCTGGTGTGGCTCTGGGGCTCACCGGGGTTTGCGCATCCTCCTGGGCTTGATGTCATCGGGGTTGTGGGCTGACCGGATGTCATACCCGTACAGAGCAATCAGCTCCTGCCTGGTCTTGGGGGCCTGCTCGTCCTCCCGGAATTTGTCATGTTCCCAGCGCCCCTCGTCCTTCCACAGCTTCCGCTGACGGCCCTTCGGCCTGGAACAGGGACACACAACAAGGAGCTGTGAAGCCAAGGTGTGGCAGCTTCAAGCAGTCCCACACACAGCGACCGAACATTCCTGGGGCAGGGAATGCACAGGAGGCAATATCCCTCCTTCCTCCCGTTCCTCCTGCCCAGCAGCTGCTGGTGACCCACTGCTATTTGGAAAAAGCAGCAGGAGGGGTCACTGTTCCTTGGCACGAGGCCTTTTTTTGTGGGTTTTTTTGCATCTCTCCTTCAAAACAAAGACCTGAAGTGTCCTGGCAGGACAGAGCAGGTAACGGGAGGTACAGCTCTTCCCAGTGCATCCTGCTGAGGAAAGGAGCTGTGCTGCCAGAGGTTGGCCTGGAAGCTGGCCTGGAACGGCCTGCCCCTCCCAGAGCTGCTGGGGAACACTCACATACCTGAGCTCCTCCTCCTGCGTCTGCCCCCGCAGGTCGTGCTCGAAGAAGAGCCCCTTGCGTGGGATGTACGCCGGGTTCTTCCGATCCTCATCGTCGTCCAGGTGCTTGGGGACCTTTTTCCCGACCTTTTTCTCCACAGGCTCCGTGCTCTCCTGTCAGAACCAGCGAGCTCTCACCACTGCAGCAGTCCTGCTGCCAGCCCCCAGCCTGACCCCACGGGACACCCACCTGCCCATCCCCGCTCTGCCGCTCGCCCGTCACCGCTCCCTTGGGGTCCAGCTTCTCACTGCCCTTCTCTGCCCTGGCTGCTGACTCGCAGGAATCGGTGCTGTCCTGCTTCAGGTCCACCTTGGAGCTTTCTTCCTCGCTGTAATCCTCTTCCTCTGCCTAGGAGACACCAGTGACTCAAATGTGCTCCATCAGAAACAGATCTCCCAGGGGAACTCCCCAAATCTGGAGTTAGATCCAGCAACAGATCCTTCAGGAATCTCCACAATCTAGATCAAGATCCCTGTTCCAGTTGTTAGACCTGACTCTTGAAATGCAGCGACTTAGCTCTTAGAATTCTTCCTATCCCTGCATTTTGCAGGAAAAGTGAAGGCTAAACTAAACTTCTCCCCAGGGAGGGAGGATCCAACATGGCTTTCTGCAATAGAGCTGGATCAGCTTCCCCACAAAGTCCCACCACTCCAAAAAGGCTCCTGCAGACTGAGGAGACTGGTGATCACGGGCCCTTCCTTCCCACAGCGAGGGCCCGGATCCAGCCAGGGCCATGTTTCCAAATTCCCTGGAGTTCCTCAGCTGACTCACTCTTGCTCAGGAGCGTGACCTGGTTTCACCCTCCAGGAGCCTCCGGAGGCTGGAGCCGAACTAAAAATAGCTCGGGGTGATTAACCAAACCCTGCTCCATTTTCCTCTTTCAACACAGCCTTTGCACATCGGCTGCTCCCGGTGTTTACGCTGGGGAAGCCCAGGCCGGGCATTATTTTTAGGCACAGGAACAGAGTCATCCTGGCACGGTGATGATGCAACAACTCTGCTGCCACCAGGAGCCTCCAAGCAGGATTCCAGGCTGGAAACGCTCCAGGAGCTGCACCATTCCCTCCCCTGTGATGACGTGCTCCTTCTTCGTTACTGGCAGTGTTTGAGTCCCAAAATGAGATTAGTTCCCCAATTAACAGCCTGGACTTCCTCTGCTTAGTGGTTTCTTCCACTGGACCCTTAAAGGTTCCCAAAACAGAGATGGATTTTTCCCTAGAAAACCTTCCCTATAATCCTTAGAGACAAGAACTTCTCTAAACTTCCTGGAAATCTTAAACTTAAAGAGTTCTGAACTGAAAATCCAGGGAAACCTGCAGCCCCCAGGCACTAGTGGGGTGGGATTCCCTCAGCACTCCCCGACTCCCAGGATGTGTCTCCTCTCCAGCTGCTTCCCCAGAACACCAGGAAGCTCCTGGGATGTTCCCAACCACCACTTTGCTTTTTTAATTTCAATTAATTAAAACCCAACGAGCATCCCACGCTCCTCCCATGCCCTCCTTGGCCATGGTAAATCGTGTTCCCAGTGTCTGAGGAGCCAGGAGGGTTTTCCCTGGCACACGCTGGCCCTACATGCTCCCAGCAGCACAGGGACACTGGTCCCAGTGCCGGGGGCTGTATCCCAGGGGCTGGCACTGGGAGAGGCTGTTTCCTCGGGAGACAGAGGGGTGAGTGGAAGAGATCCAAAGACACAAACAGGGTTTGTGCTGCAATTCCAATGAGAGTCAGTCGCTTACCTCCGAGTCCTCGGCGCTTTCATAGTCGGAGAGCACGGCTGCAGGGAGGGAAAATTGTTGGGATCAGGGCAGGGACAGACATGGCTCCGCTCCCAGTGTCACCAAACCCCTTCCAAAGGGAATTTGGAGGCCAGCACCATCCTGGATCAACACCACAACCAGCTCAGGAAGGTGCAAGGGTGAGTTTGGCGTGCACTGTCCCTGCAACCCACGTCTGCCCCATATTACAGGCAAATATCTGGGATGGCAGCAGCAACCACAGGATTGCTGGGACTGTTGTCTGATCTTCACTTTATTTTTGCACACAAACAAAAGTCATTGCTCACCATCTCCTTCGATGCCATCCTCGCTTTCCTGCAGAGAGAAGAGAGAGAGGGGAGTTAGAGGAAGGGGAGATCAGCAACCAGGTCCCTGTAGCATGGAAACACGGAATCATGGAATTGTTTAGATTGGAAAAGAAACTCAACATCACCAAGTCCAAACATTACTCCAGTGTTGCCATGTCACCACTAATCCACCTCCCCAAGTGCCACATCCACGTGGTTTTGAACACTTCCAGGGACGGTGATTCCACCACCGCCCAGACAGCTTGTTCCAATGTTTTACAGCCTTTTCCATGAAGAAATTTTCCCTAAAAACTGCTTTCCTAACACGTGCTACTGTAAGTCTACTATTTTATCCTAACATCTGTTTTTCTTAAATATCCAGCATCCCACGAACACAGACACAACCACAGCAAGGTTTGGCCCTGCTCCTGTTGCATCCACCCTTGGAAGTTCAGCTCCAGTGACCACAAAGCAACCAATTCCAGGGTCCCAGTGCCCTTCCACAAGAACCTTCCAGAGCAGCTACGCTGGGGGAATATCGAGAGCAAGGCACAGCTTGTGTCAGCGTTAGGAGTCTCCAGGGAACACAGTGACAGGGGTGCCAGGAGCTGTCCCTCACCAAGAGAGAGCCAGGGACAGGGCAAAAACAGGGAATAATAAACAGATGCCACCCAGGGAAGGGGCTGGATGAAGGAAAAACAGCTCAAAGCAAGGAAAGTGTTCAGTAAAACTGCTATCCAGAGAAGCTGTGGCAGCCCCATCCCTGGAAATATCCAAGGCCTTGTTGGACAAGGCTTGGAGCAACCTGGGCTAGTGGAAATTCTCCCTGCCCGTGGCAGGGGTTGGGATACTGGATGGACTTTGAGGTTCTTCAACCCCAAATCATTCCATGATTCCACGACAAGTGAACAGACCAATCCAACTGTGCAGGAAAAACAACCTCAGAGCGCTAAACAACCAGCCAAGGCAGGAAATAAACCCAAACACCAAACCAACCACAGGAAAACACGCTGGGAATCGGGGCAGGGGGAGATGGAAACAACGAGCCCTGGAACCCAAACCAGGAGGGAATTGCAGCGGGATGTGAATTGGCAGAGCAGAACTGTCCGGTGAGGTGTGGGGGGGGGGGGGAACAGCCTCACCTGCCCCCACTGCAGGGACCCCGGGAACGGGGAAGGGACCCCGGGAACGGGGAAGGGACCCCGGGAACGGGGAAAGGGACCCCGGGAACGGGAGCTCAGGCAGGGCCCCCCAACCTCCCCCCCTCTCGGACCCCCCCCCCAGCCCCCCTCAGCAGGGTCCCAGCTGTCCCCAAGGCCCCCAAATCACCCGCGGCCCCACAAGACACAGGACCCCCCCCCCTCCCTCCAACTCCCACAAG
>JAWWEU010000080.1:1760917-1793120 GCA_035583155.1 Acropternis orthonyx | reverse complement strand
CTGCTCCCAGCCCCCCCGTTCCCCCCCGGACTACAGGTCCCGTCATGCCCGGGCTTAAAGCGCCGCTGCCGGGCCCCCCCACCCCCGCCCAGCGCCCCGCAGCTCGACCCTTTGACCCCTGGGGGGCTCAGCCTGGCCGCAGCCCACCCCTCAACCCCGTGGGTACCCCCCTCCCTGGGCTGCACAGGCGGTGTGCTGGCACCCAGGGAACGAGGGGGATGGGGGGCCCCAGGGGATAAAGGCTTCCAGGAAAGGGAGAGTCTCCAAGGGATGAAGGTTTCCATGGTAGGGCGGGGGGTGGGGGGTGGGGGCAGGGAATGGGGATGCTCGGGGTGCACAGGCAGCACACAGGGGAGTGGGGTCCCCTGGGGACAGCAGCTTCCAGGGAATGGTGGTGCTCAGAATAGGGACAACAAGGGGACAATGCCATCCAGGGAACTGAGGTCCCCAGGGGATGGTGATCCTCAAGTAATGGCTTATCCCCAGAAGACGGGGGTCCCCAGGGGATAGGGATCCCAAGGGCATGGGTCAGAGTGACACCCTGGGCTGCTGGTGGGTGACCCCACAGCCCCCCCTAGGCTCCCTGGACCCCCTGCTGACCCCGGTTTCCACAGCCCCCTGGGCCCTGTAGCCCCCGTGGGCCCCCTGGTCCCAGTGTCACCCCGGGCCCCCCATCCTCATGGCTGGCAGCCCCAGCGTGGCGGGGCAGCGGCAGCGTGACGGCCCCCCCGTCCCTCCCTGCCTGTTCCGAACACTTTATCCTCGGCAAACACGGCGCAGCCACGGCCCCCCGACACCGTCTGCCCGAGATAAGGCCGTGGCTGAGCTCGCCTGCCCTGGCCAGTGGGGCTCAGCCACCTCAGCACCATGCCGTGTCCCCAAATCCCCCCGCCTTGGGCCATCCAGCACCCACCACTCCAAGGGGGCAACTGAGATAGGGCTGGGGTTCGTACACGGAACGCCTGTAGCGCAGACATGCACCTCTCACATTCACCACCAGCCCCCCATCCCATGTGAGGTGCCCTCAGTGCCACTCCTGCCCCTCCGTGTGCCCCCTCAGCAGGGTGGGGACCCCCTGCCCCGCAGCAGACCCTGCTCTGGAGGGATTTGGGGTGCAGAGGGGCTGCCGTGCTGTTCTCGGGGCTTAGGCACTCGGCTGGAACATGCTCATTAAAATTCATCCCACTGCTCTGCGGCGGAGACACTAAATATAGCCCTGAGCTGGCAGTGGAGCCCCCCCGGACCCCTGGGATGGGGGTGACACCGGGCACCTCCATCCCCAGCACTGGAGACCCCCATGGGGCAGCACCCACCGCCAACTGGGGGGGTCCAGGTGGCCCCATGGGGATGACCCCTAGCTCTGGGTCAGATCCTTCACACCCTGACAAACACCAGGAGACGACCATGTGTCCCCCAGCGGGACCTGGCACCGGGGGAGGGGAGGGGGGCAGTTTGCCCCGGTGACCCCGTGGGAAGGGGAAGCCCCCAGTGCCGGGCCCCACTTGCCCCCCGCCTGCCCCCGGCGCTGGGAACGGCCCCGGCCCCTTCCGGGCCCCCCCCCCGGCCCCAGGCCGGAGGCAGCTGTGCCGGGGCGTCCTGCCAAGGCNNNNTTTCCATTTGTCACCCCAGGCAGGCAGGAGATTGATGGCTGTGTTTGAGTTTGCTGTTTCTGCCCTACTCCCCCCCCCCCACCGGGGCTGGCTCCCCCCACCCCGGGGTTTGGGGGTGCTGTGCCGTGGGGGGGTGTCAGGGAAGCTCCCCTGGTCCCCTCCCGCCTGCAGACCCCCGTGGTGTCTGTTCCTCCGCCAGCTGCGGGGAGGGGGGGCCCCCCCGGCACAGGAAATCCCTCCTCATGGACGGGCCCCCCCGCGGGACCCCCCCCCGCTGCCGGGGCCCCTCGCCGGCTGGGCAGCCGCTCGCCCGCCTAATCCCGGCCCCGGCGCGGGGGGATTTGCTGCGCCCCGGCCCCATGAATGATTAACCGGGGAATTAAGGGGCTGTGGAGCCCCCCCGGGCAGGGCCGGGGGGCCAGGAGGGCAGGGAGTGACTGGGCTCCCTCCCTGGCACCCTGCAGGGGCTTCACCCCGCTCCTGAGATGTGTGGGGTTCTGCTGGGGGGTGCTGGGGGGGCTGGGAATTCTGGGGTGCTAAGGGTTGTGGGGTGTAGGGACCTGGGAGTGCTGGGGGTGCTGGGGGCGTTCAGGGGGTTTTGGGGGTGTCGGGGGTACTGGAAGTGTTGGGATTCTGGGTGGGGGGCTGAGGGTTCTGGGGGGCTGCCCCCTGCGGGACTGCTCCCCATCCTCCCGTTGCCATGGTGACAGCTGGCACCATCCCTGGGGATATTTTTAGCTGCTGGTACTGCGGGGAAGGGGTGGGTGGGCAGCCCAAGCCCATGGCTGTGACACGTGTGTGCACACACGCGTGTCTGCGGTACATGCCTGCACACACCCGTGTGTGTGTGTGTGTGTGTGTGTGTGTGTGTGTGCATCCATCCAGGAGGGCACCTGTGTGCAGGTGTGTGCACCCTGTCCATGCATGTCCGTGCCTGCGCACGGGAGCACACACGTGTCTGCGCACACGCCTACGTGGGCACACACATGTGCGCACTCGTGTGTGTGCAACCCCCATGCACTTTGTCCACTGGTGCCTGTGTCTGCACACAGGAGCACGCACCTGCCTGGCTGCACGCCTGAGCTCACACGCGTGTGTGCGTGTGTAAACCTGTGCATCCACACGCACTCACACCTGTGCACACTCACGATCCCGTGTGTGCACACGCCTGCACACGCACACAGCCGTGCTCAGACACCCCTGTGAGCACCCCCGAGCCTTTGCACGCTCATCCCTGTGCACGCTCACCCATTTACACCCCTTCTCTCGCACCCCCATGTTTGCACACTCACCCTCTGTTTTCACGCCCACCCTCTCTTTGCACCCTCACCCCGATTGCACAGCCCGGCTTTTCACACTCAGTGCCCGCTCCGCCGCCCCCGTTTCCAGCCCCCGCTCAGCACGTTTGCGCCCCCCACCCGTGTTTGCCCCCCACCCCCCCTCCCTCCGTTCGCACACCCACCCGCGCTATTTGCCCCCCGCGCCCCCCGGGTCTCCCCCCCCCCGAACTACAACTCCCAGCCCCCCCCGCGCCCCGCCGCGCCCCCGCTGCCCAATCAGCGCGCGGCTTGTTGGCAGGTGCCGCCATGGCGGTGCCCAGGCGCTGAGGGAGGCGCTCGGCGGCGCCGGGACACGGTGAGGGGCGGGGGGCGAGCGGCGGGACCCGCGGGCACCGGGGGGCTCCGGGGGGCTCCGGGAGGGCTCCGAGCACCCCCTAGCCCCGGGGAGCGGGCGGACCCCCGGCCGCGCCCCTCCGGAGCCGCTGGGCCGCGCTCCCCGCCGGGCCCCGCTTTCCCCCGCGCCCGCTCTGGGCCTCCCGGGCGGGGGAGTCAGGGCTCGGTCCCTCCCTGAGCTCTCCGTCCGCAGGGTGACCATGAAGGTGGTGAACCTCAAGCAGGCCATCCTGCAGGCCTGGAAGGAGCGCTGGAGCGACTACCAATGGGCCATAAACATGAAGCGGTTCTTCCCCCGCGGAGCCACCTGGGATATCCTCAACCTGGCAGGTCCGGGGGGCCGCGGGGCTTCCCCCTCTTCAGTGGGCGCACAGGGGCGTGCCGGGGGTCCCCACGCGGGGTTTGGGGTGTCACCCCCCTGCGCTTCCCTTTCTGGGCTGCGGGCGAGGGTGTTTGGGGGGCTCCCTCTTGTATTCTGGGTCCCCTCCCCCTTCTTCCCACGCCGCCTGCTTTTCACACCAAAAATGCCTTTTCCCAACCCCTTTAGCCCATTCCTGACTGTTCCCCCACCCCTTCCCTCCCCTCTGGATTCGTTTTGGGATAATTCCCCGTGTTTTCCCCCCTGTGAGGGGTCAGGGGTCTGCACAGCCTGGCTTTTGGGACAAGGGAAGCAGCCATGAGGGAAATAGGTTGGATATTAGGGGAAATTTCTTCGTGGAATGGGTGGTTAGGTATTGGAACAGGCTGTGGTGGAGTCACCATCCCTGGAAGTGTTCAAAAACACGTGGATGTGGCACTTGGGGACGGAGTTTAGTAGTGGCACGGCAGCGCTGGGCTGAATGTTGGGCTTGGTGATGTTGGAGGTCTTTCCAGGCTTAATGATTCCCTGATTCTTTCCCTGCACAGGAGCCAGGTGCTGCTCCCGAGGCCGCTTCCCACCCTGGCTAGGGGGGTTTCTTTGCCCAGCCCAATCCAAGGGCATTTCACACAAATCCTGCCAAAGGCTGGGACTGGTTTAAAGATTTGCCAGACTCTCCTGCTAATTATAGAAACTTGGTGCTGGGATTTTCCCTCTGCAGCACGTCCCTGGATAAATAAACAGAGCCAGGGATCGCTGCTCGGGGGGGTTTAAAGGCAACCAGCCCCGCAGAGGCAGAAGCTCTCACCCCTCCAAGGGGACAGTCTTTCCCCACTGGATAATTTTTCCCTCTCTCCACCCTCCCAGTGGATTTTCCAGCAGTGTCTGGATTTTGGCACACCCTGTCCCCACCTCTGAGCCGCTCTGGCCGGGTTTGTCCCCTCCCATGTGGGGGCTGGAGGGGCTGAGCTGTGGCCACAGGGAGATGGATTTGCTTTGGGTGGATTTTCTGGGTGATTGGCTCCAGGGCCATTCCTGCTGCTGCCCAGATGGTCCCCGGGGCTCCCTGGTGCCTGTCCCCACCCCAGTGACACCGGCTCCTGCTCCGCTGGCAGCGAGGCCCGTGGGGTGCTTGGCGTGGGCTCGTCTGTGCATCCCCAGAAACAGGGCCAGAGATGGTAATTCCTTATGATTTCTGTAGGAACAGGTTTCTCCTGGCATACACACAGCCAGGGAAAGGCTTTGTTGGGGGCAGCCCATATGCCAGGAGGGGCAGGAGCCGTGTCCCCTTTTCCTTTTGGGAGCCGCAAAGGCAGGATGCCAACCCCGACTCCGAGCGCTGTGCGCACACAGGGAGAGCCTGTTCCCGAGGTCCTGACGGCTGGAACAGCAACTCCCTTCCTCCCCACAGCCCCCAGAGCTGTCCTTCCCCAAGCTCCTGCCTTTCAGCTTGGAAGTACAAAGGAGGGAAAGCTGGCACGGGCTGCTGGGATCACGGCGGGGCCGGCAGATCGCTGCTGACACGTCTGCGCGGGGAGCAGCATGCGGCTGGCTCGTGGTGGCACTCTGGGCTGGGCTGGGGAGGGGACGGCTGCCACCACCTTCTGTCCTCATCCCAGACGCTCTTGGCCCAGGTCTCAGCCTTGGAGCGAGACCCAGGGAGTCTCCTGCTCCGGCAGCTCCTCCTCCTCCTCGGCTTTGGGGCAACAACTTCCCACCCGGCTGCTGCTCCCCCTTTTACATCTGGGTGCTCTGACCTACTTGCAGCCCGAGCCACAGCCCGGGGCCTGCTCAGGGAGGTGCTTCCTGCACTCTGCCATGGCTCAAATGGACAATTAAAGGCTTGGCTGAGCAGATGGGACGGGCAGAGCCCCTCGGGCCACCGAGGGCCAGACGGGCAGGGCCGTGCCCAGCGGAGGGGACAGGCAGCCCTGAGCTCAGCCCCAGGTGCCCAGGCAAAAGCTACTTGGTGGAGGCTGCAGGGCAGGAGGTGGGAGGGAGGGGAATGTGTTTGGAGAGCAACAGGCGCAGTTTTGGGGCTGGAGTGCCCGGGGAGAGCTGAGTTAGCAGGAGGCTGCGTGCTCTGCCTGAGTTATTCACTGCCTTGTGCCATTGGGGTTTAGAAAGTTGTGGGATTTAGTGAATTTTGGGGAAAAGCAGTGCGGAGTCACTGTGTTTGGCACAGCTGGGCTTGGCCAACTTCCTTGTGGGATGAGGGCAGAGCAGTGTGTCTGTGTCCCCACGCGCTGACCTGGAACTCTCCGGCCCCTCTCTTCCCTTGCAGAGGCTCTCCTGGAGCAGGCCATGATTGGGCCATCCCCAAACCCACTCATCTTGTCCTACCTGAAATATGCCATCAGCTCCCAGGTAAGGACCTGCCCGCACTGCTGGGAGTCACCTCCTAACCCCAGTGAGGTCGGCAAAGAAGCCAGGGTGCTGGTGGTGGACAGACACCCCTAATCCCCTATCTGAGCCTCTCCAGGGCTGGGCAGACACCCCAAATCCCCCATCTGAGCCTCTCCAGGGCTGGTGCGGGTGGTGGAGGGCTTAGCGCGTGCCCCGGGCAGGGATGTTTCCATAAATAGCCTCTGCCATTGCCTGGGGTGGGAATTCTGCCTCCCCGCCCAAGAGCCTCTGCGCTCGCCGTGAGCTCCGTGCTTTCATATCCCAGCATTTAATACCGCCTAAAGTTTGTGTGAAACACATCAGCGATCACCTAAAAATGTCTGTTTGGATTTGTGCCGGGTCAGCGCCCCGGCCCCGGCCCTGTCTGTGGTGACAGGCAGCGGGGCCGTGCCCTGACCTTGCCGTTCCTCGGCAACGAGCGCGGCGCTGGCACAGCCCCCGTGCGACACCACGCTTGTTTTGGCTTTGTGTGTTGTAGATGGTGTCCTATTCCACGGTGCTGACGGCCATCAGCAAGGTACGGCTCTGGCAGGTGCTCTCGGGGGTTTCACTCTTTACCCACGACCCACAAATCCCTTGCCCTCCCCACAACTCCCGCCAGATATAGGTCAAGTGGAAGGCAACATCCTGGGCTGAGTCAGCAGTGGGCAGCCGGCACAGATTAGCGCCCGAGCCCTTCCCAAGCCTTTCCATGTCCCGCTGGGGATGGGCTGCTGCGGGTCCTGCGGGGTTTTGGGGGTGTGAACGCCTCATCGCTCTGCCCTGGGGGGGCCTGGCACGCTCTGCCCTGTGTATAACCCCGTCTAGGCCACCGGAAACCACATCCTGCCGCAGCCAGCGGCGCTGGCAGCACTGTGGGGGTCGGAGCTGGCCGCGGAGGAGCTGCCAGCACTGGGGCCACGCAGCTGCGGCCACAGGCCACGCTCGGCTGTGGCTTCCCCTGGGTGTTCAGTGTCCCCCTGCTGCTTCCATGGGGATCAGCCCTCCGTGGCTTCCCCTGCTCCGTGTTGGGAAGCCCCTCACAGGTTGTGTCAGACACCCACTCTCTGCCTTGTCAAGGTGACCCCAGGCCCGCCCCTTCCGCCCCACCTTGTCAGGATCATCTCTGATTCAGAGGAAGAACAATTTGAGGGAGAGTAGTTTCTCTCCCCTATCCCCTTGTTGGAAGGGTGAGAGGAGGATAATGGCACTGGCAGCCAGGGTTGTTTTGGTGGGCTGCAGGGTGAGCCATGAAGCCCCAGAAAGGTGGGGACCCGTCCAGCAGGGGGTGGGTGTGCTCCGAGGGTGGGGTAGGGCCGAGCCCACCCTCAGCTCTGCTCCGAAGGTTTGTTGCCATTCCCCTGGTCCCGCATTGCTGTCCGTTCTGAGGGCGGGCACAGCGCTGACCTTGAGAGCCAAGCCTTCCTCCTTCAGCTCAGCGTGGGCCCGGCGCAGAGCTGCGGGCAAGCTCCGGCCCGGCGGGGCTCCCCATCTGCTGCGGGAGGGGAGGGGGGGCCGCGCTTCTGCTGCCCCCCGCCCCCCAGCCCCGCGGCCAGCCGGGCTGTTGGCGCTGCCAGCCCCGCCGGGCCGGGGGCGGGCAGGGGGCGGGCAGGGGGCTGGCTCCCGGCCACCGCCGCAGCATCGGGGCAGCGCAGCCCCAGCCCCGCCGCTCTCGGAGGGCACGACCCGGCCGACAGACAACCCTGACCTACTTCTCATTCAAGTGGCTTCTGGGCAGCTGCCAGGGCGAGCGTCCTGCTGCTGCCGCAGCGCCCGGCCTGGCCCTGGAGGAAGGGCTTGAGGGTGTTCTGGGAGCTGCCGGAGCCGGGCAGCCCCCGTCTGAAATCCCTTCGTGTGCCCCTGCTCTAGTTTGATGACTTCTCCCGGGATCTGTGTGTGCAGTCGCTGCTGGAGATCATGGACATGTTCTGTGACCGCCTCAGGTACGGTGTGACCGATCCAGTGCTGCCACCTCGGTCCTGGCTATGCCACGGGCAGTACTGGGAGCTGGTGGGGCCTGGCTGATCTCGGAGTACTCACCCTGGCAGTGGAGAGCAGATTCCCCCTTCAGCTCCGTGTCCATTCCCACATTGCTGCCGGCATGGGGAGAGCAGAGGGAATCCAAATCCCACCAGCTTCATGGGAAGCTGCAGGAAGCCCTCCCCCTATTCCGGGATAAACCTTACTGTGGTATTCCTGCCTGGCTCAGGTGGATGGGGTGGGTGTAAGTTCCATGGCTCGAGGGTCTCTGTACCCTTGGAGTGATTTCTTCCCCTCTGCTGCTTCCCAGGCCCTGGCTACATGTCCCTGTCTTGTCCTGCCTGCGCTGCCCCAGGCGCTGCCTTGTTTTGCTTCATGCTCTTCCGCTGGTGTTGCAGGACCCAAGGGAGTCCAGACAATTCAGGCCACAAAAACTTTTTTAGAAAGCTCAGAAATCTTCCTGTTAACCCCTGACAGCCTCTTCTGAGAGGCCAGAGTGAGGGGCAGAGGGAGGAGGAGGAGAAAGGCTGAAGGTAGCAGCTCTTCAATGAAATGAAATGAAGCAGCAGCAATGAATATGCATCAGTGGCAGATGTTGACAAGGAGCTGTCGCTGGCCAACTGCAGAGCCAGCCCTTAATCCGCTCCTGCTTGCTCTGATCCTCTGCTTAATTTGATCAAAACTTCTGGCCCTGATGATTTGTGCATCAAGAGGGGAAAGCGTTCACCTCTCGCAGAGCACTCATCGATGCTGAGCCTCTCTTAGCAAGATAATTTGATTAAAAGCTTGGAAAGTTTCCCTGTAGTGGAGTGGCCAGTGAGGAGGCTGCTCTGGGTGGGGGGGTGGTGGTTTCCTTCCCCCCTGGCACAGCAGGAATGCTGGTGGGATGAGCATGTTGGGAGCTGCAGCAAAGGAGTCGGGTGGGAGTGCGGGAGCTGGATTTGGGTTCCCCAGCCCGCCCCGTGTCTGTGCCTCAGTTTCTCAGCACACAGCGAGCACATTCCCGTTTTTCTCCCCTTGCAGCTGCCACGGGAAGGCCGAGGAGTGCATCAGCCTGTGCCGGGCGCTGCTGAGTGCCCTCACCTGGCTCCTGCGCTGCGCCGCCTTCTACGCCGAGAAGGTGAAGGAGCCCCTGGAGCAGGCGGCAGCGGAGAACCAGCTCAAGATGTGCCTGGAGCGGCTGGAGAAGGTGCTCAGCAGCACCAAGAACCGCGCCCTGATCCACATCGCCAAGCTGGAGGAGACGTGTATGTCCCTGCCCCGCGCGCTGGCCCCGCGGAGGTGTCACTGCCACCTCTCCCTTCCCCCTGCCCAGCTCCTGCCGCATTGTCCCTGCGGCTCCAAGCCTATCCATCTTCCAGCCCTGTTGCTGTAACTGTCTCTCCTCCCTGGCTCCGTGCCACCCTCTGCCCCCTCCCCTCCATGCTGCCCTTGGAAGAGGAGCAGAATTAATGTGGAGTCTGCGTGAGCTGTTCCTGGGCGCGTGGCGAGCCCTGTGCTCTGCCAGCCTGGCACAGCCCTGTGCTTTTGGCTGTGCCCGTGTCTTGCCAGGAGGCTGTGCCAGGCTGGGCCCAAGGCAGGAGCTGCTGGGGGCACAGAGAACCTCGGTTTGGGCTCACAGCACCAACAGGGACCCCCAGCCTCTGCAGCCCCTCTGTGCTGCCGTGGGCCTTGGAGCCAGCCTGCCCAGCTTTTCCAGGTGTCCCTGTCCCCCTGCTGAATTGCTGCCCTCCCTCCCCAGCCTCCTGGAGCACTGTGGAGCAGTCCCTCGTCAAGCTGGGGGAGAACCTGAACAACCTCGGCACCTCCCCGCTGCGGAGCCAGGCTGACAACTGTGTGTCCCTCATCAAGAGGTGGCTGTGTGCTGCTGCTTTGTAGGCTTGGGGGGCAAAATGGGTCTGAGCCTGACTCTGAGTCACCCAGAGTCCTTGCTCTGAGGGCTGAGAGACTCCTGCCTCTCTCCATGCTGACTCCCTGCTTCCCTGTCCTTTCCCAGCTTGGATCCCTGCTCTGACAGAGGGCTGGGGCTGGCCAGGGGAGAGGGGACAGGGCAAGTGATGACTTGCTGCAGAGGAATCTTACCCGGGGGTTGCTCCTCTGGTGACCTGGGGCCCTTTACCATCCCTCAGCTGCTCTGGTCACACCAGAGCTGCCATTCCTGCTCTGGCTCCCCCGGGAACTGCTCCCAGGTCCCAGGGTCTTGGCTGTGCCCTGGAGATCCCAGACACAGGTGCTCCAGACTGTCCTGCCTGGGGGAGACACCGGGTAGCAAAGGTCAGGGGCTTGGCCAGGGAATGAGAGTGGGACAGGAGGAGCAGGAATCTGTCCCTGCAGGACCCCAGTGACCCTGGGCTGTCCCCTCCCACCCAGCATCCCCACCATGCTCTCGGTCCACTCTGAGCAGCTGAACAAGACCGGGTTCCCCACCGTGCACGCCGTGGTGCTGCTGGAGGGGACCATGAACCTCACGGGAGAGACCCAGCCACTGGTGGAGCAGCTCATGATGGTGAAGAGGATGCAGGTACAGAAGTGACAGCATGTTCTCCTGCTCAGGTGGCCTGAGGCCACAGCCACGGCTCCGTGCTGTGCCTCCCTGTCTCCCTGTGCTGATCCTGGTCCAAGGGAGCAGCGGGAGCCCATCAACACCTTCACAGGGGTTCAGGGTTTGGCTGAGAGGGGTGGGGGATGCACTTTGCTGCCAGCCCAGCACTGAGGGGGTTTGTGTGTGTGCCCCGCAGCGCATCCCCTCCCCGCTCTTCGTGCTGGAGATCTGGAAGGCCTGTTTTGTGGGCCTCATCGAGTGTCCTGAGGGCACAGAGGAGCTCAAGTGGACAGCATTCACCTTCCTGAAGGTAGGGCTGCCCATCCCAGTGCTGCTCCAAGCCCCATGCCTGCCACTGCCCTTTTCCTGTACACCTGGCTCCTGCTGAGCCCTGAGCTCTGCCAGAGCAATTAGTCCTCCTCCCCTGCAGCGTGGCCCCCAGGGTGCTCCCACACCCCACAGAGTGCCCCTCAGAGTACCCCCCACCCCACCTGAGCCCATCCCAGCCCTCCTGTGACTCACTGAGCATAGGCTTTGCTGTCCAGGGGCCTCTTTTCAGCCCAGCCCTACTTGGTTTGGCAGAGTGAGTTTTCCTGGGATGTTGTAGGGGAAATGAAAGTGAGTAGCTGTAGATTAGATGTTAGGAGGAAATCCTTCCCTGTGGCAGGGGTGAGGCCCTGGCACAGGCTGTCAGAGAAGCTATGGCTGCCACATCCCTGGAAGTGTTTAAAGTCAGGTTGGACAGGGCTCAGAGCAACCTGGGCTAGTGGAAGGTGTCTCTCCCCATGGCAGGGGCTGGGACTGGCTGACCTTTAAGGTCCCTTCCAAACCACACCATTCCATTGCTCTATGATAAATGTGGCTGTGGGTGATGGTGGAAGGACTCTGGAGGGGAGCAGGGGCACAAAGTCCCCTGGGTGCACTGCTCCAGAAATGCTCCTGTCCCTGGGCTGGGAGAGCAGCTGTGTGCAGCCACGATGGTCTGGGCTGGTGCTGCTGGGTGGTCCCAGCTGCAGAGCAGGGTCTGCCCTGGTGTCACAGCATGCCCTGTGTCTTTCAGATGCCCCAAGTCCTGGTTAAACTCAAGAAGTATCCCCAAGGGGACAAGGTGAGTCTGGAGGCCCATCCCCAGGGGCTGTGTGTCACGGTATGTGAGCTGTGTTGTGGTGGGGCTGGTGCCTGGCCAGAGCTGTGTGGGGAAGTGGTCTGTGTCCCAAAAACCTTCCCTAATGGAGCAGGCAGTGGAAGCGGGAGGTGGGCTTGTGTTGGGAGCATGCCAGGCTGAGTGCTTGGCTTTGTCCTTGGCAGGATTTCACCGAGGACGTGAACTGTGCCTTCGAGTTCCTGCTCAAGTTGACCCCTCTGCTCGACAAAGCCGACCAGCGCTGCAAGTGAGTGCTTGCCGTGGCCAGGGCTCACACATGGCCGTGTGCCACAACCACCCTGTCCTCAGTGCGGGGTCCTGCCGAGGCTGGTTTTGTTTCTGATCCAGTTCCTCCTTCCAGAGGACCTGGCGTTGCACGTGAGCAAGGCAGAGAGTGTCTGACAGCTGAGTCACATGTGGGTGATGCTGTGTGACACCCAGAGCTGCTCTGGGCCCTGCAACATCTTCAGAGGGGTGGGAGTGGGCCCAGGAGGACAGCTCGGGAGTCCCCCTGCCCTGTGGCACTGCCTGGGGTGACAGGAATGCTGTCCCTTAGGCTAAGGCTCTGCTCTCTCTTCCAGCTGCAACTGCATGAGCCTGCTCCTGCAGGAGTGCAGCAAGCAGGGACTGCTCTCCGAGGCCAACAAGACCAACCTGATCGACAAACGGTACAGCCCCCCCCAAAGTCTGGGTAACCCCCAAAAGTGGGGCTGGGGCACCTTGTTTTGGGGGGGAGCGTGGGGGAGCAGCTGCTCTGTCCGTGGCTGGGACACGGCAGCCTGGGGGGATGGAGCGTTGCTTTTGGTGACAAGCTGGGCACAGGCAGAGTGTCTCCTCAAGAGTGGCAGCTGGTGGTGGCCTGAGGTGGTGGCTTTCCCTTGGGGGTGCCAGTAGGTGGGAGGAGGAAGGCAGAGTGATGGATTCCTGCCCACTGGCCCTTCTGTGCGGTCCCCCAGGACAGCGGACAAGGAAAACTCTCCGTGCTTGAAATCGGCTGAGAACGCCAACATCCAGCCAAACCCAGGGCTCATCCTGAGGGCTGAGCCCACTGTCACCAACATCCTGAAGGTGAGTCCCCTCCTGCAGCCGTGCTGGGCAGGGTGAGCTTGGCCCCAGATCCCCTTCCCAGCAGCACCAGTCTCACCAGGCAGCCTGGGCGATTTGAGAGGTGCCTGATCTCCCCCTGTGCTGGGGTGACAGAGTGAAGGAATCACTCCCAGCCCTGCTGCTCTGCCATGGATCCCAGCAGCTCACCTCCTCCTTCCTGGGAAGCTGGAGGAGCTGTCAGGTGGCATGTCATCAGTGCCAGCAGCCCGAGCCCAGCCAGCTCTGCCCGTCCCGCTCAGCTGCTCCCCACGTGCACCTCCCCCTCTCCCTGGGGACTCCCCATGTCCCCGTGTCACTCTGGTTGTTCTGCTGCTGCTCAGTGACAGTGGGATGTTTTCCTGCCAGCAGCAGGGGCATGGAGGGCTCCATCCCACCTACTCCAAACCATGTGAGTCCCTGCTCTCCAAGGCCTCAGGGGCAGCTCTGGCAGCTGATCAGCTCCGTACCCCCTAAGCAGGAGTTTTACTGCTACTCTGTAGCACATGACTTCTCTTTCCTCTTACTTTTTTGTTTGTAGACCATGGATGCGGATCACTCCAAGTCCCCTGAGGGTTTACTGGGGGTCCTGGGTCACATGCTGTCTGGGAAGAGCCTGGATTTGCTGCTGGCAGCAGCAGCAGCCACGGGCAAGCTGAAATCCTTTGCTCGGAAGTTCGTCAAGTGAGTCTCCACCTGGATGGCACTGACCCTGGTGCTCAGGGGGGAGTGGTCAGCCCCCCAAGCTGCCCCCCAGGCAGGGCTGGATGTGCTTCTGGCCCAGTGGAGCACTGGGGGGGCTGGTATTGTGGAGAGGCTGCACCCCACAGCACCCCATCTTTGCCTCTGCATGAACAGGGCAGAGGATCAGGGCCAGGTTGGTTTGGGGGCACTGAGAAGAACTGAAGGCCCTGGCAGAGCCCTGGATTCAGGGCTGCGTGTCCCTTCTGTCCCCAGACACGCATGTCCTGGTTACAGCAGATGCACAGCACACGTGGGACTGCGTGATGGGCTCCCCCGAGGGCTTGACCCACGCCAGCCCCCGTGGGTGCATGGGGCAGCTGTGTGAGGGTCCATGCCTCAAAACCCTCACACAGCCAGTGGGGCTGGCTCTGGGGAGAGCCCGTGGATGTGGGGACGTGCAGCGTGGCCAGACCTGTTTGGCTGCAGGGAGTGGAGACAGGGAGGAGGTGGTTTGTCCCCACGGTGCTGGAGGGTGTCTGTGGAGCTGGGCCCTGCTTCTCCTGCCCCTCCGTGCTGGGATGGGGTGCAGGGAGGGGTCTGCAGGCTGGGCAGCCCCCCACTTGTCTAGGGGATAGGAATTGGCCTGTTGGACTGATAGGACTGCCACTCTCTGCCCCTCCAGGCTGAATGAATTCACCAAGCAAATCACTGGAGAAATCTGTAAGTGCGTGTGCACCCGTGCATGGGGTGATCTGAGCTGTGCCCCCACAGCTGCCATGGGCTGGGATGCTCTGGGGCCTGACTGGATTAAACTGGGACTGGCTGTGGGGCCAGAGCCAGCCAAGCTGTGCCAGGCCTGGCTGGGGGTGTCTGTGGGGCACGTGGCCGTGTGCCAGCAGGGTCTGGGCTCCTGGGGACCCACTGCCCTCATGTGTGTCCATCCCGAAGGTGGGGCATTCCTTGCTTGCAGAGGAAGCGCTCCCTCTCTCCAGCTGAGCCCGGGGGGCCCCTTGGCTCCCTCCCTGGAAGGGGTGATGTGTCAGCACAACCCAGATAAGGACTCTGACTCCATGTGCGTGTGATGAAACTTGCGGAGTGCTCTGACCTTCCATGGCGAGGGGGTGGCCCAGAGGAGGCCAGAGCTGCTTTGGGGGCTCGAGCAGACACGATGGGGGGAGGCACTTGGCACATCCCCTGATTCACACACAAGCACTTGGGGGGGTTACGGAAGCTGCCTGGGGGAAGCAGGTCCTGACCCCTGCTCTCCTGGGGTCCTGCCATCGTCCTTGTACTGAGGCTGGAGACCCCCAAGGCCTTTGTTTCTCCTCCCTCAGCCAAGAGCGGCTCAGTCCGAGCCCTGCTCTTCGACATCTCCTTCCTCATGCTGTGCCATGTGGCCCAGACCTACGGCTCGGAGGTAAGGATCCTCCCAGGGGATGAGGGGATGGATTCTCCAAGGGGATGGATAGGGCTGAGTCCTCCTTGGGGGTGGGTGGAGCTGGATCCTCTGCCTTGCCAGCACAGCCCCGTCACTGCCGCAGCCAGCCAGCCTCCTCTAGTGGCCAGCCTGCCACTGTCCCCGCTGTCCCTGCTGTCCCCGCAGCCACCCCACGGCCTGGGGCACAGCACCCGGTGCTTGTCACCTGAAATCTGTCCCTGGGGCTCCGTGGGTGCCAGCTGGTGGAGTGGGACTGGCTGTTGCCTCCCTGGGGGCATGGAATGTGCTCCATCTGTGGACAGCGGGATCAGCAGGAATGCTTCTCCCACAGCTTCTCCGGGCTGGCTCCGAGCTCACTGGTTTTTCCCAGTCGTGCCCCTCCAGTTTGGCACTGGTTGGCTGTGGTGGGGGTGGGGGTCACACAGCCAGGCAGTGTCAGCCCTCCCCTGTCCGAGGAGGAACTCGCAGCCCCTCTCGGGAAACGGCACTTTGGTTGCATGAAAATTTTTGAGGTTTCGACATCTGTGCGTGTCGGGAGGTGAAACGATACCGAAACACCGGGAATGTGGAGAGGGGGAGGGAGGGGCCCTGCCCAGCCGGCCTGGGGAAATGGGAAAGGGGGGTCCTGGCCTGGGGGGGGACGTGCCTGGGGCTGTCCAATGAGGTCTCATCCCGTCCCAGCCCGGGGACTTTCCTGCCCAGCTGCTGCTGCTAAACAGATGTGCAAAACGTTTTTTGGACAAAAATAGCGTCCCTTGGGTGACACAGGCTGAGAGGAGGAAGTGACATGTGGGATTCCCAGCTGCTGGGCCCCCCCAGGACCCTCCCAGCTGGGCTGGGGATCCTGAGCACAGCTCAGTGGGGCGATGGGGACACGGGACCCTTTTGGACAGGACACAGTGACCCCAGGGCTGGTTGTGGCCTGGCATCTGTCCTCCTCTGAGCTGGGCCTTGGTCTCCTGGGCAATCCCCCGGCACGGGGGAAAACCACAGCCCACAGACAGGAAACCAGTGCCTTACTGGGGGCTGACCAGTGCCTGTTTGTCCCTCCTGGCCACAGGGCGGCGCTGTTCCCTCGGCCGTGAGCACCCCAGTGTTGGGAGGGGATAGGGGGTCTCACCCCGCAGTGCGGGTCCCAGCAGGGTCCCTGTGGGATGCAGACCCCGTGCTGGCTCCTTTCCAGGTGATCCTGTCGGATTCAAACCCTCCAGGTGAGGTGCCCTTCTTCGAGACCTGGATGCTGACCTGCATGCCCGAGGAGGGGAAGATCCTCAACCCTGACCACCCCTGCTTCCGCCCGGATTCCACCAAGGTGGAGTCCCTGGTCGCCCTCCTCAACAACTCCTCCGAGATGAAGCTGGTGTAAGAGCCCACCCGTGAGCCCCCAGCCCACCTTCCCTGGCCCCATGGCCGTGCCTGAACCCCCCCACCACCTCTTCCCTGACAGGCAGATGAAGTGGCACGAGGTGTGTCTGAGCATTTCAGCAGCCATCCTGGAGATCCTCAACGCCTGGGAGAACGGTGTCCTCACCTTTGAGTCCGTCCAGGTGGAGCTGGGGGGATCAGAGCTGGGCTGTGCTGCATCCTGAGGAGTGGCCAGGGGTTGAGAAGCTCTGGGGTCCCCTCTTCTCCTGCAGCAGCCTCACAGCCTTGGGAGGAGGGAGCTGATGTGGCTTCAGCCCTGTGATGCTGCCCTGACCCGCGGGGTGACAGTGGGACTGGCAGGGACAATGTCACCTGTGGACTCCTCCCACGGAGCGCTGTGAGACGATTCCTGAGCATCCACCTCTCCGTGCTCATCCTCTGCTCTGTCTCCTCTGCTAGAAAATCACCGACAACATCAAGGGGAAGGTGTGCAGCATGGCAGTGTGTGCTGTGGCCTGGCTGGTGGCCCACGTCCGCATGCTGGGCCTGGACGAGCGGGAGAAGTCCCTGCAGATGATCCGGCAGCTCGCCACCCCCCTGTACGGGGAGAACACGCTCCAGTTCTACAACGAGCGGTGAGCTCCGGGCACAGCCTCCCCCTGCCCCGCCTCTCCTTCCTGGTGCTTCCCGTGTCTCGCCCCATTTCCACTTCCCAGTGCCACATTTCCTGCCCTGCTCCCACATCCCGGTGCTGTGCCATCTTCTGCTTCCATTTCCCAGTTCCGTGCCACTCCCTGCTCTGCTTCCCCTTCCCCGTGCTGTGTCTCCTTCCCCCTTTCCCAGTCCCCTGCTGATCCCACCTCTCCCCTGCAGTGTGGTGATCATGAGCTCCATCCTGGAGCACATGTGTGCTGATGTCCTGCAGCAAACGGCCACGCAGATCAAGTTCCCTTCCACGGGCATGGACACCATTCCCTACTGGAATCTTCTGCCCCCCAAGAAGCCCATCAAGGAGGTGCTGACCAGCGTGTTCACCAAGGTGCTGGAGAAGGGCTGGGTCGACAGCCGCTCCATCCACATCTTTGACACCCTGCTGCACATGGGGGGAGTCTACTGGTTCTGCAACAACCTGGTCAAGGTATGGGGGGGGGCAGGAGGGACCCCCAGTGCCACAGCAGGGTGCTGAGACTGGGAATAATGGGTCTGTTCCGTGCTCCCAGTGTCCTGGGTGGCTCTGGGTTGGCTGCTGGGCAGTGGAGGGGAGCAGGGCTGGTTGCTGGGACACTTCTGGGTGCTGAAGGGGAGGGAGCAGGCCCACCCCTGCCTGTGCCCTCTCCTCCCTGCCCTCCCTGCTCCCTGCAGGAGCTGCTGAAGGAGACACGGAAGGAGCACACGCTGCGGGCCGTGGAGCTGCTCTATGCCATCTTCTGCCTGGACATGCAGCAGCTGACCCTGACACTGCTGGGCCACATCCTGCCCAACCTGCTGACAGATTCCTCCAAGTGGCACACCCTCATGGACCCCCCCGGGAAGGCCCTGGCCAAGTAAGACCCCAGACCCACAGGGACCATCTCCTTGGGGAGCCCGGCTGGGGAGATGGGGAGATGGTCTGTGCTGGGTTGGAGGTCCCAGCTGCCCAAATCCCAGTCTGGCCCCAGCACAGCAGTGACAGGAGCAGACAGACTGGTGTCCTGCACCCCATTCCCTGCTGTCCCCCTTTGAGGAGGGACCTGCTGTGTCCCATCCCGGTGCACACTCCGGGCTCTGCTGCCCCCCCTGCTCACACCCTGTCCTCAGGTGGGCTGGCAGCACCTGGCTGTGTCCCTGCTCTGTCCCCAGGCTCTCTGTGTGGTGTGCCCTGAGCTCCTACTCCTCCCACAACAAGGGCCAGGCCTCGGCGCGGCAGAAGAAGAGGCACCGGGAGGACATCGAGGTGTGTCCAGTGTGGAGTAGGGGTTGGCTGGGGGGTGCTTTGTGCCCAAAAACAGCAGTGTCCAGGGGAGGGGAGGGTGGCAGGAGTGGATGGGTGGATCTCTGGGCTCTCTGATGTCTTCTGACCTTAAAATCCAAGGTTTTCCCGTCTCTTTCCTGGGGGAGGGGCTGGAATGAGTTTGTCTAGATGTGTCCAGCCTGGGTTGGGATGCTCTGGGTGAACACAGATCACAGTCCTGGGCTACGGGGCTGTGCAGAGCCCAGGGTGGGCCAGGACATCCCCCCCAGCATGGATCTGGTGGGGCTGAGCCCCCTCTTTGCCCCAGGATTACATCAGCCTGTTCCCACTGGATGACACACAGCCCTCCAAGCTCATGCGCCTGCTGAGCTCCAACGAGGAGGATTCCAACATCCTCTCCAGCCCCAGTAAGTGTGGGGAATGGGGAGGGTGATTCCTGCTGGGGGCACCATCCTGCTTGGCTGTTCTGTTTGGGTGTGAAATGTGTATTTGCACTAAAACCCTTCCCTTCCCAAGGGCTGGGTGAGGATTTAGAGCTCTCAAGTGTTTTTTCAGTTATCCTGGAGCTTTTGCACTTGGGAAAGGTCAAACCCTTTATTTCTCTGATCAGAACAACTTCAAGGGGTGACGTTACACCTTCCCTCCATGCTGGTGCCCCACAACCCAGGAGGGCTCAGGGGGGCTTTGACAGCTGTGTCCCCCCCAACCACCCTGTGTGGGACCAGAGCCCAGGGTGGCATTCCTGATGTCTGAGGCTGAATCCTGACATTCCAGTGCTGTTAGCAAGGCTGGAGCAGAGCGGATGAGCCCCCACAGCCACATCTGTGCCCTGTGGTGTCACAGGTTGCAACAGCTCTGGTGGGACATGCCAAGGGGTCCATGTCCTGCCCAGTGGGTGCTGTCACAGCTCCCACATACATTGTCCACACTTCTAGGCAGTGAGTCAGGACCTTCCCTGGTCATTGTTTCTCCCCCTATCCCAAATTACTCTTTAGTTATTAGTTTTTGACATATCCATTGACCTCTGGTTTCGTTACTGTTGAAATACAGGCTTTTCCCTTTATTTCACTTGTCTTTTTTTAACTCCTGAGGCAGTCCCACCTCTTCACAGTGACATTCAGGACTTTTTTGGGCTGTTTTCTGCAGCCCAAAATGTGGAAACGCTGCTTCCTGCAGCCGCCACGTAACTCATGTGATTCCATGAGAAAAGTGTGGGAGGGCTTTCTCTTTTTTTGGTGAGCATCCTCAAGAGCAGCACAGGGTTGGTTCTGCTGTTTCGGGCAGGAGCTGTGCACTGTGGGATCTGCACAAGAGCCCTCCCAGGCCATTCCCATCCTGTTGGAGCAGAGCTGGCCAGGTTCCTCCTACAGGAGAGCCCAGTTGGAGTCAGCTCAATCCCCCTGGTCTATCCCAGGATTTGCTGCTAGATTCAGACGTGCCTCAGCTCTGGTAGCTGGATTGCACCCTGACAGTGAGACTGGAGAGCTGCTGTGCAGCTGTTGAACATCTGGCTCACACACAGGATGTGTAATGTGTGTGTTGCTGCTGTTCTTCTTTCTTGATGGTGACATCACATGTCACACTCTGAGAGCAGTGTGGGGAACCCCCCTGGGCTCTGGGCTCTGTGTAGGCTGGCACAGGGGACGTGGCACAGACTCTGTGCTGTGCTTTTGGGGTGCCCCAGTGGCACAGACTCAGTTGGGGTACAGGGGGCCCAAACCTCTCCCGCTCCATGTGGTCACTCATGGCAAAGCCCCTTCCGGGGCTGGGTGACCTCAGGTGGCCAGAGCTGGCTGGAATGGACATATTGGCATGGCTGAGGGGTCCAAGAGGCCATTCCTGACTCCTGTTTGCCTGCCCACAGATCGCTCCATGAGCAGCTCACTCTCTGCTTCCCAGCTCCACACCGTCAGCATGAGGGACCCGCTCAACCGGGTGTTGGGTAAGGAGGGGAAGGCTCCAGGGGAGTCACGTTCAGCCAGGCTGGGACACCAGTGGGAGGTTTGGGCCACCCCCAGCTGCCTAGAACTGGCCTGACTGTGGATCTCTCCCTGTCCCCATAGCAAACCTCTTCCTGCTCATCTCCTCCATCCTGGGGGCCAAGACGGCCGGCACCCACACCCAGTTTGTCCAGTGGTTCATGGAGGAGTGTGTGGAGTGCCTGGACCAGGGCAGCCGTGGGAGCATCCTCCAGTTCATGCCCTTCACCATGGTGAGCCCTGTGGCTGTGACATCCCTGTCAGGGGCACATCTGGGGGCCTGGTTCGCCCTGTCTCCATCCCTGGGGACACTCACTGCTTTTTCTGTGTCCCTGAGCAGGTTTCAGAGCTGGTGAAGGTGTCCACCATGTCCAGTCCCAAGATCGTGCTGGCCATCACTGACCTCAGCCTGCCCCTGGGCCGCCGTGTCGCTGCCAAGGCCATCGCTGCGCTGTGAGCGGGGCAGGCCCTGGCCAGGGCACATCCCTGAGGATCCCAGGGATCTCCCTGGGTGCTTGGGATGGCCTCTGTCACTGCAGCTTGGCCTCGCCCTGCCCGGGGGCTGCTCCCTCCTCGCCCAGAGCCATCCCTCTGCTGCCTTGTGAGGACTTTGGGACTGAGACACCCCCCTGATTTTTTTTTTTTTTGTATTCTATAAATAATTCAATCCTTTTGTAGAACCGGGTTTTGCCTCATCTCTGTCTGGGGTTCTGGGGCTCCCCAAAATCACTCCTTTTGGGGGGTGATGGAGGAGTCAGTGGCCAAGCCCTGTGCTGGGAAAAGGGGCTGAATCCCACTCTCCCCATCCCAGACCCCTGGAGCATTCCACAGTGCTCCCATGAGGAGCTGTGCTGCACTGGGTGGAGCAGGGATGCTTCCCTGCTGTGCTGTCAGCCACAAGCGGGTTCTTGTTGGGAATTCCTCCACGTGAGCGTGAGTTCTCCTTGGAATTCCTCCCCGTGAGTGTGAGTTCAGGCCGCGGTGAGTGTGGCACCAGTGGCCGGTGAGTAACCGCGGCCTCACCGGCACCGCGCCGGCCTCGTGCTGGGACAGGCTCCCCTGGGACTGTCCCCACGCCCCGTCACCTTCTCCAGCGGTGAATCCTCCTGGAGCTCTCACGAACCCCCAACCCTGAGGGGGTGTCTGTGCCTCTGCCCCTTCCACTCCTGGTGACTCACGAGAAAGGGAAGCGGGGCCAGTGGGCACCAGCCCTTCCCTAGGGGCGCTGCAGCTCCAGGACCGGGCTCTGCCCCTGCGCCCTTGGCACTGCTGGGCTTCCCAGCCCTGTTTTAGGAGCTCCCAAGGGAGATGGGGCAGGGGGGACCCCGGAGTGGTGCTGCAGGGGTTGGGTCAGTGCTGGCCGGGGAAAAGGCAGCGGGATGGTGACTCAGGGCTGGGCTGACCCCGTCTGATCCCGGGGTGAGCTCAGCTCCAGGCTGCTCCTGGGCTTTGCTGGAGGGAGAGACCCCAATACACTCGGGGTAGCTGAAGGCGTTGGCTGGTCTTTGGCCTTCACACGGGGAGCATCCTCTCACTCCCCGCTGCTCCCGTGGGTCCATGCCTGGTCCGAGGCAGGTGGAGAGTGGCTGTGGGGCTGGGTGGGGCCGCTAACGGAGCTGCGGGATGGGCTGGGATGGGCTGGGATGGCCTCACCGGGCCTGACACCGGCGTGAGTCCCACGCTGAGCTGGCACCGACCCGCCCGGGCACCGCTGCTCACCCAGGGTCGGCTCTTTACCGTTAGCCCGGAGCAAAGAGCAGGGCCCGGCGCTCGTGGCCTTCCCGGCTCTGTCAATATTTGCCACGGCAGCCCCATGCCTGGCGTTGGCTCCGGCGCTTCCCCTTCCAGGAAGGGGCTGGAGCGGGAGAAGGGGGTTTTCTGTAAGCGCCCGTGTGGCAGGGGAGGAAGGAGGGAGCTGCTGCCCGTCGCGGGGGGTTCTGCAGCCTGTGGGTGAAGGGCTTCCCCCCCCACCCTTGGCATTGGGCTCTGGCCTTGTGCCAGCCGCTTCCCAGGGCTGGGAAGTTGGGGGGAGGCAGGAAATCCTCCCACTGGCACCCACTGCGCGGGGCTCTGTCCCTGCAGGGCCGGGATGGGTGTGGCGTGGGATGCTGGTGGTCACAGGATGTGAGTGTGGGCCCGGTGGGAGGAAATGGATCTGGTGGAGCCTGGGGAGTGCAGGGACAGCCCAGGGTGGGCAAACACCCGTGGGGGAGAAGCTGGGGGTAGCTGCAGGGGCTTTCTGGGCCACGGGACATGCACAGGGGTCTCCTGACATCACTGCCACACCCATTTGTCCATTCCCCCTGCTGGAAGCTTCGTCCCACTGTGATTGCTCTGCGGGGGCTCTGGGCACATCCCTGGGCAGCTCTGGGACAGATTTCCCGTGTGGCAGCAGCACCCCCAGTGCCAGCACCCCCAGGATGAGCCCCCAGGCCAGCTCCCAGCATGGTGCCCTTGGTGGGTGCTTCCAGCACAGGCTGCTTCCGGAGCTTTCTAGGAATCAGCTCTTGCCCAAGTGGTGCTGCTGGGTGTGGGAGGAAGTGGGTGCCCCACGGGTGCCTCCCTCAGGGGGCTCGGGCCGTGGTGTGGGGGCACCAGGGCAGCACCACCGAGCTGGCACTGGCAGCCACAGCCCGGCCCCAAATGCCCCATTCCCTCACCCCCCTGTTCCTCTGTGTGCCCACGCCCCGGCCACTCCCCGTCTCCCCCCAGGAGGCAGGACACAGCAGGACAGAGCAAAAATAGACTTTATTTCCATTTCTATCACATATAAAAAAAAACCCAAGTAGCGTGTGTTTCTCGGGGCTCACCCAACGACAGCAATAAATAGAGTACAAAACCCGCCGCCCCCGCGCCCGGAGCTCCCACACGGCCACGGGACCGGAGCTGCGTCAGGCTCAGGGGAATGGGACCATGTCCAAGCAGCTCCTCCCGGCCAGGGATGGGCACAGATAAGTTAAACTGCAGTAAATACCCTGAATTTAGCAGGGAAAGGGGACAGAGGAGACACAGCCCCTCAAAGTGCTGGGGGTCCTCAAAAACACTCATTCTGGAGGGGGCTGCTGCATCCCTACGGCACTTCCATCCTCCCCTCCCTCCCTAATGGCTAATAAATATTAATTACTAGAAATAACTCCCCTTAGATGCGTCCCTGCAGGCTGCAGCGCAGGCAGGGAGATGCTCTGGAGCATCCTCATCCTCGGATGAAGGCGGTTTGCTGTGGGATGCTGCAGCGGCCCCTGCAGCACAAACCGTGGCGAGAACTGAGGCACAGGCGGTGCCGGCGGCAGCTGCGGGGACTCAGCGCAGCTCCCGAACCTCGTAGCAGAGATACGCTTGTGTTTAAATATTAAACAAGGGTGATGCTGCACAGATACCCGTGCACGGATCCACCGCGGGGTCCCCCGGCCGCCGCGGGCCGGGGAGCACCCCCAGCCGGATAAATATTAAATAGCCATAAATATTAAATAAGCAGAAAACGGGGCGCTCCCGGGATGTCCCTCGGGCGGGAGGGACACCCACGGGCAGGGGTCAGAGGCGGGCGAGGTGCCGCAGCGCCCGGTACGCCGTCTCCAGGAACCGCTGGAAGTTGGCCAGGATGAAGAAACCTCCGACTTGGTGGTGGAAGTGGGAGGAGAAGGTGGGCAGGGGGCCTGGGGTCTCCGTGGGGTACGTCACCGTGGCCAGGCCCAGGTCCTCCATCTGCAGCCGGGCAGAGGCAGTGGGATCAGCTCCGGGCTCGGAGATGCCCCGGGAGCGTGGCAGCATCCCGGGGATGCGGAGCCTCGTGTCCCTGCTGGGCTGTCCCTGTGCCCCAGGAGCCCATCCCTCCTGCCCCACTGAGCCCTTTCTGGGGGTACAGCCCTGCCATGCCCACCCATCTCTTGGGATACAGCCCCCACCCTGCCCGCCCACCCCTGGGGATGCAACCCCTGCCGTGCCCACCCAATTCCCCCCCAAGCCCCCATCCCCCTCACCTGCTGCTGGATGTTGGAGGACAGGTTGGCCGTGTCCAGCTGCAGGGTCTCCACCAGCCCTGCGTGGCCAGGCAGCAGGTCCCACACAGCCGCCAGGGAGGCCTGGTAGACGTGGAGCCCCACACGGATCTGGTTCAAGCAGGTCTCCTGTGGTGGGCACAGCACGGTCAGAGGGACCATGGGGGGACTTCGGGGTGCCCCGAGCTGTGGCAGGGCCAGCAGGGCTGAGACGTGCCAGAGCCTGGCAGGGGTGGGCTGCCCTCACTCACCGCCTGGAAGGAGCGGCTGTGGCACTGCTCCAGCGGCACCCGCAGGATGTCCAGCTCCTGCCGCACCAGCAGCAGCTCTTCCTCCTTGCACAGCTGGAAGGTGTCGCACTGCAGGAGAGGGGGACGGGGTCAGGACGGCCAGAGGACCTCAACACACCCCGTCCCTGGGGTGTGGGACTCTCCACAGCCCAGCCAGGAGGAGGGAGGGGATGGGATGGACCTGCCATCAACCTTGGCTGGTGTGTGTCCCCAGCAGAGCCCAGGACCCCCTGGGCTGAGCCTTGGGGACACCACTGGCTCTCAGCCCTGCAGATAAGGCCGGGGAGGGGAAGGTCCCCTTATCTGTGACCCTGCAGGTTCCACCACCCCCCTCCCCAGGACTCACCACCAGGCGCTGCAGCGCGGCCACGTCCCCACGGATCTTGCCGGTGAACTCGAGGTTCCTCTGCAGGAAGAGCTGGAAGTCCTGGTCCCCGGAGAGCTCGGGCAGCGGCGCCCCATGAAGTGCCCACCACGGTGCCCACAGCAGCACGCCCAGCAGTGCCAGTCCACCTATGGGGGCAACAGCTCAGAGCCCACCTCACATCCCCCCGGGGACCCTGAGCCTGTGCCCGTGGTGGGCTCGGCAACCAGAATCCACCCAAAAGAGATGGGGGCACCAGTGCTGGCTGGGGAAGGGGCAGAGAGCCCCAAAAGGGAAGGGGGATGGGCACTCCCTGCATCCCACCAGTGCCACAGGCCATGGGGTCAGCAGTGGGGGGCTCGGGGTGTGTGGGTGCAGTGGGTGCTACAGGTAGGGTGGATTTATGGGTGCTCTGGGGGAAGTGGAAGCTGTGGGGGCAGTGAGTTTTATGGATGGTCTGGGTGCAATGGAAGCAGTGGGGGGAATGGGTACAGTGGGAACAGTGGGAACAGTGGGAGCAGTGGGAGCAGTGGGAGCAGTGGGAGCAGCAGGAGGAGTGGGAGCAGTGGGGGCTGCAGTGGGTGCTGGATACTCACGGGTGAGGGAGCACATGGTGGGTGCCTGGTTCAGCGTCTCCTCCTCAGTTCAGCACAGCCCAGCCCAGCCCAGCCCAGCCCGGCCTGACTTCCCTCTCTCCTGCCCCGCTCTGCGCATCGATTGGGGCATTTATAGCGCTGGCCCTGGGGATTCTCACCGATGTGGCAACCGCCCCGATTGCTTCATTGCCTTAATCACAGCTTTCCAATCCCAGGAGCTCGGCCGGGCCCTCACTGAGGGGCTTTCCTGGGGTCGGTGGGCAGCGGTGCCCTCGGCGTGGCTGCGGGTGCCCGGCTCAGCCCTGGCACCGAGGTGGGTGCCGGGACGGGGCTGGTGGGGCCTTGGTGACTCATTAACCCGCTCCCAGGGCTCCCACTGTGCTGGCTGGGCTGGCCGGAGCCCAGAGCAGTGGGGTCACTCCCAGGGTCACTCCCAGGGTCACTTATGGGTGACCAGGTGAGGGGATGGTGGCTTCTTGCTGTCATTGTCACTCCGGGATCATGCCCATCCCTGGCCCGCGTGGGAATCACCAGCTGCCCAAGCCCCTCACCCCTCACCCACGAGTGGGACTTGATGGTCCTTGGGGGTCCCTTCTGTGACTCTGACCCTGTGACTTTCATGGTGGTGACACTGGCTGGAAGTGGCCGAGGTGTGACCCTGTCCAGGCACCTCCCCAGGTCTGTGGCTCCCCAGCGCAGCACCCCAGGGCCAAATTCTGCCCTGCTGGGCACTGTGGGGCCGGGGTGTGCCCAGCGCCCCCGTGGGCATCAGGCTGAACCCCCTCCCCCTTTGAGGGGCCAGCACCCCCTGCCCTTCAGGGAAGAGGTTTCCAGGGCAGCCCCAGAATGGGGCGGCTGCTCCTGACCCCGCCGTGCTGACGTGGTGGGAATTTTGGCTCGTGCCTGTTCCCGCAAGTCCTTTCAGGAGGATACCTTGGGCCGGGGCCAGCTGGACCGGCTCCTGTCCAGCACGGGCTGGATGGTGCAGGGAGGCACCCGCTCCCCTCCCAGCCCTGGGCACGCTGACCCTGGGGCAGCACTGAGCTGGGGGGTTCATTCTGCACCCCTGACCCCTGGCAGGGGCCCATCCCTGTCCTCCTGGAGGCTGTGGGGACAGGGGTGGGGACAGGGAACACCGTTCCTGCACATTGCAGACCTTGGTGGGTAGTGGGATGGGCCACACACCTGGTGTGGTACAGCCCGTGGGTTACAGCCTGTGGGGTACAGCCTGTGGGGTACAGCCCATGGGGTACAGCCCGTGGGGTACAAGCACAGCACCAGTCCCTGGAGCTGCTCCAGCTGGGAAATGAACCCCCAGGAACTGCAGCCAGTCCATGAGCACCAAGCAGAGCTTTAACTCTCAAACCTAATGGCGACCTCCCTCCAGAACCTGGTAACACTACATGTTCTGCCCTCTGATCATGTGAAAGGACCTTGGCAGTGAGGACTGCTTGGGGGATTTTGGGAAGAAACAGCCCCTCCCAGCTTTGCCTGTGCCCTCCCAGCAGTCGGGGGAAGCCAGTGGCCAGCAAGGGACTCAGTGTGGTCCCCCTGGACCGAGACGGGCCCAAGTGCCCCCAGCATCCCCCCAGAGTGGATCTGCCCTCTCAGCAGGTTGGTGCTTTCAGGAATTGTGACGGGGGGAGTTGAATCAGCGCCTGGTGGGGCCCAAAGCCCCTGTCAGCTTTCTAAGGAAGGAAGTGGTTTTGACCAGAAACTCTGTGGGTGTTGGGGGGCGGAGGGTGGAACTGGGGCACCACAACCCCCCCACATGGTCTCGAGCTGCCCAGCCCAGGGGACTGTCCCAGGCACTCGCCCTGCTGTTTTGGCCTCGTGGCCACCCTTCCTCTTCATGTGGTCCACTCTCACAACCCTCGGCCCCTTCCCGGCCTCTGCCAGCACTCCAGGGATGTCCCTGTGTCCCCAGTGCCAGACCCAGGGACCCCGGGAGCAGGGACAGGCTGGGGCAACCCCACACTTGACCCTCAGCCCTGGCTGCTGTCCCAGCATGGGTGTGTTGGGAGATTCCCAGATTTTCCCAGAGAGCTGATCCCAGATGCTGACAGGATCCACCTGGGGTGGCTGCACATCCCCCATCCCCATCACCCTCCAGGGCTGGTTTGTGGGGCACAAGGGGGGTCCAGCCTGGCCCTGTGCCTTTCCCAACAGAGGGTCCCATCCCTGAGCTGCCGAGGCTGCTCCCAACCCCTCTGGGACAAAACTCCAGCCCTTGGGATGGCCTGAGTCAGATCCAGCCCCACCTCTGGTCTCCAGCCCCAGGGAGGGAGTAGAGACCCCAAACCAGCCCCATGCCCTCTCCCCATCCCAACAAACCCACGGCAGGAGCTGCTCAGGCTGGTGTTTTTCCATCTTTTGTTTTAAAAGTCATAATTGAAGCTTAACAAAGTTTGACCGCGTTGTTGTCGCAGGAGCCGGGGGGGCCCCAGAGGAGCCCCCTCTCCTGCCCCCTGCCCGCTCCCCCCCCCAGGCATTGGTTCCAACATCACCACAGGGAACCTTCCAAGGATGTTTACTGGGGAGGGGGTCCTGCTGTGGGTGCAGGGGGTCGGGGGCTGCGGGCTCAGGGAACCCCCCGTGTCCCCTCCCACAGTACAGACATGCAGGGATTTATAAAAGGGGGGGACTGGAGGGGCCCTGCTCAGCCACCATCTGCCTGAGGGACAAATACAAAACACAGGGCCCAGGGTCATGGAAAACCATCATCATCATCCTCTGCCATCTCCTTGGCAAACTCCAGGTCCTGCTGCTCACGCTCCCGGCGCTCCTGCGAGGCAAAGGCACAGGTTGGTGGCCGGTTGGGGACAGGAGCCACGTCCTGCAGGGACCCGGGGGAGATCTCACCTCTGCAGATTCCAAGTCCTTGTTGTACGATTTGGGTGGGAACCTCATGGCCTGGAGAAAGGGAGGAGGAGGAGGAGGAGCTGAGAGCTGAGCCAGCCCGGGGCTGTGTCCCGCTGCCCCCTGCTCCCGGGGACGTGGGGCCAGGCCATGCTCACCTTCACAGACATGTTGTGGATGTCGAGGCAGAAGGAGATGCGCTGGTGGAAGGCCAGCTGGGGCTCACGTGTGGAGTAGATGTCGATCATCTCCTTGGACTGGACGTAGCCCTTCTCGTGGTTGATGCTGGCCTCGATCACGCCGTCCCGGATGGCCTGTGGGCCCAGGGAAGGGCATGGAGTGTCTCCCAGGGCTCAGGACACGGCGCCCTGGGCGTCCCCAGTTTTCCCTGGAGAGGCCTCAACCCCATCCCAGTGCAGGGAGGGAGCAGGGGGGCTGTGGGCACCCCGGAGACCCCCATGCCAGTACCTTGGCGACGATGAACTCGGCGTCCTCGGGGCTGTCCAGCTGCAGCTTCTGGGCGATGTCAGCCAGGGAGATGCGGGAGTAGGAGAGGCTGATCATGCGGACGCCTGCGGGGACAGCGGGATGCAGCCCCCAGGAGCACAGCACAGCCCCAGGGGGGCCCCAAACACCCCCACACCTGTCTTGATGACATTGTGCCTCAGCCGTATGATGAGGGTGTAGGTGCCATCCGCCTGGAACTTGTCCCCAAACTGGTCAAGGACTTGGTTGAACTTGGCCAGGTTCCCCGTCCTGACGGCTGGAGGGGAGAAGGTGGGAATGGGGGAGGGAGAAGGGCTGGGGAAAGCGAGGCAGGGCTGACTCCCTTCCTCCTTCTCCTTCCCAAGTGGCATCTGCATCTGAGTCCCATCAAGGGGAGAGAAGAGAACTCCCCTTGGGTCCCTTCCCACTCAGGGTATTCCATGTTTCTGTGGGACAGGGAGGAGCAGGCGGCCGTACCCTGGGTCAGCAGGAAGTAGGGCATGAGCGAGCGCTTGAGCGAGGGCTGCCGGAACTGCAGCCTGTCTGGGATCTCCCCGAGCAGCAGCTCCACCACGATGAGCAGCTTGTGCACCTGGGGCAGAGCGAGACCCTGAGTGAGCCCCTGTGGGGGCCTGAAACCATCCCCATCCCTGCGGGGCCTGAAACCATCCCCATCCCTGCGGGGCCTGAAACCATCCCCATCCCCGCAGGGCCCAGAAGGTCCCCAGTCTGTCCCTGCAGAGTCCAACCCCCGGGGGTTCCCAGATCCAGCCCTGGAAGGTCTGGATCTGTGGGGCTTGACATCCCAGGAGGTCCTGGATCTGTCCTTGGGAAGTCCCAAACCTGGGAGATCCTGCACCCATCATCCCTGACCCCCTGGGAGGTCCCAAACCTGTCCCCAAGGGGCCCCAGAGCTGACTCCAGAAGGTCTCAACTCTGAGGGGTCCTGAACCCAACCCAGGGGGTCCCAGACCCAACCCCAGCCCTGGGGGGGTCCCAGACCGCCCCCCCCAGCCCGGGGCTGTCCCCTCTCACTGTCTGTTGGAAGCCGACGGCCGGGTGCTGCGGGGCCTTGCGCCGGGCGTTGGTCATGGTCCGCCTCGCCTCTGAGTATTCCAGCTGGATGGCCTTGATCCGCCCTGTGCCCACACAGGGGTGGGGTGGGGGGGAAACCACCCAGTGAATCCAACCAGACCTGCATGGATGGGGCGCTCCAAACCCTGCCTGGAAGCCCCACCTGCAGCTGCCCAAAGGGGCCCTCTGGGGAAGCGGAGCCCTGGGTGGGACACACTCTCACCTGTGTAGTACAGGTACCGAGCCCACTCGTTGTTGTTGGCCTGCTCGGGGAACACGGACTTGGAGACGAGTTTCTCGGCCTGGTCGTAGAGGTTGTAGTGGAGGTAATTCCTCAGGAGCAGGTTGAGCAGCGTGGCCTGGCCGTCGGCGTCGTGGCGCAGCGTGGCCGTGCGGAGCCGGGCGTGCAGGAAGCTGGGGGGCGGCAGGGGGGGAGTCAGGGAGGGGGACCCAGCCCAGGGAGAGCCCACCCACAGGGCCCATCCCACCTCCGGACCACGTCGAGTTTGTTCAGGAACTCGTAGATCCGGGAGTGGTAGTAGTAACATTTGGCCACCACCAGGTCCAGGGCCCGGCGGTTCTGGGAGCTGATCTTCTGCATCAGGTCATCAGACACCTTCTGAGCCTGTGGGAGGGGAAGGGAGGTCAGAGCAAGGGGGCTGCTCCCGGGAGGGGCAGAGGCTACCCAGGCTGTGGGGTGGCCTGCAGACACCCCTGGGATGAGCGTGGGGCAGAGCCAGGTGGTGCCTGCAGCTCCTGGGAGGGGGAGGAGAGCAGGAGCAGCTCGGGGGTCTCACCTCGGGGTACCTCTTGCTGTTCATCAGGTAGATGACGAGCAGCAGCTGCAGGTAGGTCTCCACCTCTGGCAGGAGAGGGGCTGAGGCCGCTTTCCCCGTCCGCGGGCGGAACTGCAGCTCAGCCTCCGTGTCCATGGACTGAGGGCACAGAGACGAGCTGGACCCCTGTCCCTGCCCAGGCTGTGCCAGGCGCCAGCCCAGGCTGCTCTCAGGACAGTCCCACCCCTGCCCAGGGCTGCAGCACCCTGTCCCCACTCACACGGGCTCCTGAGTAGCTGGGCTGTGTGTCCCCGGCACCCCCAATCCCCTCTTCCCTGCTTCGGAGGCTCCTCAGAGAGGTAAAGAATCACTGAATCCCAGACTGGTTTGAGGTGGAAGGGACATTAAAGTCCACCTCATTCCAATCCCCTGCCATGGGCAGGGACACCTTCCACCAGCCCAGGTTGCTTCAAGCCCTGTCCAACCTGGCCTTGGACACTTCCAGGGATGGGGCAGCCACAGCTTCTCTGCCCAACCTGTGCCCTCTCACAGGGAACAATTTCTTCCCAATATCCCACCTAACCCTGCCCTCTGTCACTCTGAAGCTGTTCCCCCTCGTCCTGTCACTCCATGCCCTTGTAAATATTCTCTCTCCATCTTTCCTGTAGCTTCTTCAGCTACTGGGAGACCACAACTAAGTCATCCCAAACTTTGTCTTTTCCAGGCTGACTTGTGCCAAGGCTCTCAGCCTTCCCTCAGAGCAGAGCTGCTCCATCCCTCTGGCCACCTCAGTGCCTCCTCACTCCAGCAGCCCCGGGGGCAGCCCTGCAGGGTGGGGAGGGTCTCACCAGAGCGGGGTGTCCCCTCCCTCCCCTTTGCCCGTACCTCCTCCAGGAACCCGAGCAGGAAGTCCCTGAGGGTGCAGTTGGAGGTGAAGAAGCCGTGGATGGCCTTGTGCAGCACGTTGGGGTTGAGGCGGCGGGAGGTGGAGGGCAGAGCCCGCAGGGCGCGCAGGACGTAGCGCGGCTCCTTCCCTGACACCGCCTTCTCCAGCTGCTTCACGTGCTCCTTGATGTCTGCGGGGGGCACACGGGGCACCCCTCACCCCAGATCCTCGGCCAGGGGCTGCGTCCCCCCCCATCCTGCTGCCCTGGGGTCCCTCTGGGTCACTCTGCCCACGGCCTCGGTGTCCCCGCTGACCTGACCTGTCAGGGGGCTGGGGAGACCCTCCCAGAGCCTTCCCCCCCTCCCCAAGGGATGCAACCCCCCTCTGCACCCCCATGGGGTCCCACCGCGGCAGGTCAGCAGCGCCCCTGCCCCCTCACAGCCCGCCCTCCCAGGGATGCCCACAAAACACATCTCACTCTCCCTTTACTTCACAGAGACCCCCCAAGTCCTTTTACACAGTGACCCCCCCCAAAACCTCACCTCCATCTCTCTTTCCTCACACTGATCCCCCCCAAAACACACCTCCATCTCCTTTGCCTCAGTGAACCCCCCAAACCCCACACCTCCATCTCCCTTTCCTCACAGTGACCCCCCACAAAAAACACACCCTCAATCCCCCTTTC
>JAWWEU010000080.1:1740010-1760642 GCA_035583155.1 Acropternis orthonyx | reverse complement strand
GGCATGTCTTCCTAAAAACAACACCCGCCCCGCGCCCCCCCCTCACCCTCCAACGTGATCGCGTCCAGCTCCCGCTGCGGCTGCCGCTCGCCGCCCGCCTCGGGGGCCGCCGGGGCCGCCTCCTCGTGCATCTCCACGTCGGGGGGCGCCGGCGGGGGCCCCTCGGGGGGCGCCTTGGCCTTGTCGCCGCGGCGGCGGGGCCCGTCCTGCTTCATGGCGTGACACTGCACAACGGGCCGCCAGGCGCGGCCGGCCGAGCGCCGAGCGCCGGGCACGGATCGGCTCCTCCCGCCGCCCGCTCGGCTCCTCCCGCCGAGCCCGCTCGGCTCTTTCCGCCGCCCGCTCGGGGAGTTCCGCCGAGCCCGCTCGGGAGTTTCCGTAGCCAGTTCGGGTGTTCCCGCCGCTTGGGGGCGCTCGGCGGTTTCCCGCCGTTTTTGGGGGCGCGGGCGCGAGCGCGGCCTCGCTGAGGCGAAGCGTGAGGGGAGCCGTGAGGGACCGGGACCGGGACCGGGACCGGGACTGTGAGTGCTGTGAGGGGCCGGGACCGGGACTGGGACTGGGACTGTGAGTGCTGTGAGGGGCCGGGACCGGGACTGGGACTGTGAGTGCTGTGAGGGGCCGGGACAGGGACCGTGAGTCCTGTGAGGGGTCGGGACCGGGACTGGGACCGTGAGTCCTGTGAGGGGTCCCATGAGGGGCTGGACTAGAACCGGGACTGAGAGGTCCGTGAGTGGTCTCATGAGGGTCCCCCTGAAGGGTCCTGGGAGGGGCCGGGGCCGGAGGGGCCAGGCTGGAGCTGAGGGTCCCTTAAGGGGGTGGGGTTGGGACTGGGAGAGGGGTTCAGTAGGGGTCCTGTGAGTGTCTGTGCTGCGACAGGCACTAGGGGTTCTGTGAGGGGTAGGGGGCTGGCAGTCCCAGAAGGGTGCCTGTGAGGGGCCGGGGGTCCCATGAGGGGCTGAACTCCCCTCGTACCTGCTGCAGAGCACGGCCCGGCCCCCGGTGCAGGAGGTGCCCCGGAGCCATCAGTGCCCACCCGGGTGGGCAGCGCAGCCCCTCACTGAGGGCACCCCCAACCGCGACATCCTGAGGGACCCCCGACTGCCACCCTCCCTGCCCCAGGGCTAAGTGCCCTGATTTCTCACTTCCAAGGTTGCCTGATGTGCTGTGGCACTGAAAACACGCGGGAAGTAAAAAATTGCCTTCAAGAACACCAGATTGCTCAGCAAGAAGTTCCTCTTTATTTATAAAGCAATAAGGAGAGTAATTGTATCATATATGAAGTGCTGCACCCTGTAACAAGGGCCAGGGGCTGTGCTGGGACCGAGGAGGTTCAGTGAAACCTCTGGGATCCCCCCACCTCTGTGCCAGCAGCAGCTCACGAAGACACACACTAAAATCCACTTTGATATCCAGACTTTAGCATCCATGAGGAGTTTTCCTGCCTTACATTTGCATGTGCCAGCCAAAGCGGCCTTGAGTATTGACAAGCAGGGAATTGAGAGAGAGAAGTGGCCTGTGGGCAGAGATTTGCCAGGTGGTTCCCTGGGCAAGGCCAAGTGCCACCGACCTGGAGCCACTGAGGAGGTTGAGGACATACAGGGCTATATAAAGGGCTACCACAGCCTTGAAGGGCTGTTCTATGGGCACAGCTGATCCATCTTCCTGGAGCTTCACTCCACTCAGCTTCACCAGGTCCATGGTTAAGCTCTGTTCCTCCTGACTTGGGAAGGAGAGCAGTCTGGCATCCACACGGAAAGGCTCATTCATCACCTCCAAATCGTGTTCCAGCAGGTTTTCAACCTTCACAGCAACAACAAAAAGAGCAAAATCAGGATTTTAATCCTCCCATCTGTGGAGTTGCTGAATCAATGCGCTCTTGCACTTGGGGAGTGTCACTGTCTCACAGGCACGGAATAATGCACAGGTGGGAATTTTCACCCTGGAGGATTACCAGGCTCATGTGTTCTTTTTGCGGTGAATTAGTCATGTCCAGGAAATCAAAGCAAAATGTGTTTCTGGGTTATTTTTTTTAAATTTGGAGCCAAAGAGGCTGGAGGTTTCTCACCACCATTTCAAGAACAGTGGTCTCCAGTGTGTCCAATTTAGCCTTTATCATCATCAAAATGGTTATTGGAAATCTTGGGTCCTCATGTCTCGGGGTGATTTCCCTCAAAGGGAGTATTTTAATCCCTGCTAAATTTTAAGGAATTATTCCTTCCCCTCCTCCTATTGTTCCCACAAGTTGTGATGATATCGTGAAAATGTTGCTTTAATTAAAATCATCCCACTCAAACGAGCCAAGTTTGGTATGTGTTCTCACCAGTTTCAGCTGTTGGGACATAATCTTCCTTTCCAAGGATTGCAGCAGCAGCAGCAGCTGATCCTCCAGTAGCTCTGCAGAATTAAACCAGGTTTGTGGATAAATGCCCCACTACAGTGGGATGGGAAGGCTGAGCAGAATGGGAAGGGTGACCATTTTGCCTGTTTGGTCAAGAGTTCTTTGACTGTTTTAATCCAAAAAATTTGTGCTTTGAGAGTGATGTGGCTGTTACTCACAGAATCATGGAATCTCCTGAATTGGGAGGGACTCCCAAGGATCATTCAGTCCAGCTCCTGGTTCTGCCCAGGACACTCCAACAATCCCACCCTGTCCCTGTCCCATTCTCCAAACTCTCCTGGAGCTCTGGCAGCCTTGGGGCCGTGCCCACTGCCCTGGGGAGCCTGTTCAATGTCCAACCACCCTCTGGGGGAAGAATCTTATCCTGATATCCAACCTAAACATTCCCTGAACAACTCCAGCCATTCCCTGGGTCCTGTCCCTGCTCACGGAGCAGAGATCGGAGCAGCCTTGCAGAAGACAGGTGTGACTGCACTTGGAGGGAGCAGGGGGCCCTGGAGGGGTATCATGGGGGGTTCTCTGCTCTCCTCTCCATGGGATACGGATGCAAATTCCACTTGGGTAGGAAGAGGAGCAGGAGCAGGAGGGGATGGCCAGACTGGAAGTCAGCCCTGCCTTGATTTCCCTGCCAAAGACCCAAAGCCTCACCAGCCAAAGCATCAAGGGTGTAGGTTATTCCCTCTGCCAGCCGGAAACAATGATTTCTTGGAGATGTCTTGAAGATCCAGAACAGGTCTTTTAAGTCTGGGCTTTCTGTTTTCAGCTCATAACCAGCTGTTTCCCCAAGAACATTTTCCATCTGGGAGAACAAGGAGAAAGGCCAGGATTTGAGGGCAGAGGCTGCTACTAGTGCAGAGCAGACAGATGTGCTGAGGGAATTTTGGATGGACCGTTGTGGCATAGGTGCCTTGTGGGGCAAGAGGTGTGATCGTGGATGTGTCTGTGTTTATAAATGGTGGCAGTAAGAGAACCTTGACTTACCTTCTGGCTCAGCTCTTCGAAGAGGTCGCTGTCTCTCATCACAGCTGTGATGGTGTTTAAGAGCATGACCCGCAGGCCAGAAGAAAACTCGGAGAAAATTGCACAGTATTGTTCAACTTCTCTCACCGCTAGTTGTAGTTTTCCTTGTGGGGGATCTGAAAACCAGAGAGTATGTCACTTGTGAACTAGGAGTTCAGTGGCAGCCCTGAACTGAGAGTTTGAAACACTGGCATGACTATTTTGGAAGCAGGATGGGATTTGGGCAGTGGTCATGTCTTGGGGAACAGGCAAACACATCTGTCTTGGTGTTTGTTTGATGGTGGGAGAGTCCACCTTAGCCAAACCAGGTAAAAGTTGTGCAAATGAAGTGGAAAAATACTTTGCTTACCATCATCTTCATAAGCTGCACTTTTCACAGCTGTTGTTGGGAAATAACACAGACCTGCAACAGGAAAAAAAGGACATTTCCAGTGCTTTACCCCAGCCTTCCCGCTGAAGGTCACCCATCCACCCTCTTTTCTCCCTGGCTCTTTGCTTCTGAGCAGAAAACAGAAGAGCACCAAACCAAACCCTGCTGTCTGTACCATTTATCACCAGGAGCTCTGCAGCTCCCCAACTCTAGAGCTGAGAGTTCCAGTGTCCCTCTTGCCCTTCTGTACTGATCCCTCCCCAAACTGCATCTTTCCCACACAGCTCCTTGACCATCCATGGGTGGTACAACCTTCCCCAGGTGGTTTGTGTGCCTCCCACTACCTCCATCTCCCTGCAAACGAGCTGAGGGTGGCTGTGGGGCTGAGTGATCCTTGAGAAAAGATTCTTCCTCTTGTGCACCGTTTCCCAAATGGAGGAGCTGGTGATTTCTGGAAGTTACTTACACCATTCTCCATTGCTGATGTCCAGCTGGATGGCCTTGAAGGCCAAGGTGCAGCCCTTGGGTATGACTATACCTTGTTTCTTGTCCCTGGTGCCCTGGTTGAGGAAAACAATGTGTAAGAGCACCTGGTGTGGTTGTTGGGGCAGGACCAACACCTGAGACTGGAGAAAAAACAAACCTTTGCAGAGAGCGTGGCGTAAGCCTTGATGTTGATGCTCCCATCTATCTTGCTGGATTCATTATAGACTGTCTCCTCTGAGGTTTCCAGGATTTCACAAACCACGTACAAATTGAAATCTGACTTCAGGAGCTGTTGGATGAAGCGGTGATTCATGTTGATTTGTCTAAAAGACAAAAAGCATGGGATATCCTACCAGGTGTCCAGTGAGTTGTGAGAACAGTGCTTGAACCCAGGAGCCTGGTCCTGGCATCCTGTCTCACATGAGTAAATATCACCTTGGCAGGGTTTTCTGTAGGAAAAAAGGCAGAAAATTGGCTGGAATTCCTGCTGTCCTTAGCAAACCACCTAGGAGGCCATGTTCCAGTTCTGGGCCACTCACTCTTTAACAGACATTGAGGGGCTGGAATGTGTCCAGAAAAGGGAGTGGAGCTGGGGAAGGGTCTGGAGCACCAGGAGCAGCTGAGGGAGCTGGGGAGGCTCATCCTGGAGAAAAGGAGGCTCTGGGGGCACCTTCTCACTCTCTGCAACTCCCTGACAGGAGTGGGGAGCCAGGGTTGGGTTGGGCTCTGTTCCCAGGGAACAAAGGACAGGAGAGAAGGAAGTGGCCTCCAGCCGTTTCTGGGGAAGTGCAGAGTGCATATCAGGAAGAATTTTATCACAGAAGGGATGGTCAGGCCTTGAAAGGGCTGCCAAGGGAGGCGGTGGAGTCCCCATCCCTCAAAGTGTCCAAGGAACAGCTGGACATGGCACTCAGTGCTCTGGGATGGGTGAGAAGGTGGGGATTGGGCACAGGGTGGACTCAATGATTTTGGAGTTCTTTTCCAATCTAAATGACTCTGTGTCACCTTCTGTGTCTGAGGGGAGCGGGGCAGGCAGGCTGTGCCTGGCAGGTCACACAGGGGGCCTGTTCTGGTCGATGGGCCCCTCTTGGGGTATAAAGCATGAGAAAAGTGGGCTTGGCTCCATGTTGAGGTGCTCCTGCTTTTGGAATGACCCATCTATGAACTGTGGAAGGCCTCTCTTCCCTGTCCTCCAGAAGTATGCCTAGTTAATCATAGAAGCATCATGGAATAATGGAGTGGTTTGGGTTGGATGGCACCTTAAAAACTACCCCGTCCCACCCCCCTGCAATGGGCAGGGACATCTGGTACTGGCCCAGGTTGCTCAAAGCCCTGTCCAACCTGGCCTAGTTAGGAGGAATTTGTGCCCTAAGGTCTTAATCTTGGTTTTTGGCTGTTGAAAACCCATTGTGGGACCTGGCATAGTGTGGACAGGGATGACAGGATCACATGTGCCCCCTTTGTCCTGCCTTACCTTTTTTCACTCAGTTCCGAAAGTGATTGCAGAGATATGGCCTTCTTCCGTGGTGTGATGGAAAACTCCTTGGACGAGGAACCACCTCCTTTCATCCCTCCACTTGCAACTGTACCAATTGGTGTATCAAAGTTGGCAGCACCATCAACTTGGTCAGCGGTATTGAGAGTGAATTGGCTGGAATCTCCAACATCTTTCACGAGAAGGAGGGACTCTGAAATGATTCCATGCATTTGCCTAAGCAGAGTTACCCAACTCAGCACTTGTAAGTATTTCACACACAGGAAAGCTGGAACACGGGGAAGTTCAGCCATAAATTACCCCAAAACATTATTTATGGAATTTGTGAACTGCAGATTGATAAATTTGGGCTTTACCTGTGCTTTTCCCATCTTCTCCAGGCAGCAGCACATCATCCAGTTTGAGCTGTGTCTGCTGGTATTTGGGAGCTGGTTCTATTATGGTTTTCTTCTTTTTTAATTTTTTCAGAAGACAGAGGGGCCTGAAGTGCTCATGGTCTGCAAAGTTCCTGACAGGGACCAATTCTTTGCTTGAATCCGTTTGCTTTATGATGAATTTGGTGAGTTTTTTAAACATTCTGCAGTGTATGGATGAAGTTCTGAAGCAAAACCAAGTGAATTTGTGCCTTGGGAAAGAGGCTGTGCTGGTTTCAAGGTAAACCGGCAGGAGAAATGAACCCAACTCTAGAGAGATTACAAGTCAGAGTTATAATTTACTAAAAAGATTACAATAAATACAATGATACAGAGAAAAAATGGTTTTAACCCACAAAACCCAGAGGTATAACCCAGCCCCCTGGGGCACAAACACAATGGTGCTCATCAGCCCCTGTGGTGAGCCCAATGTGCGGCCCTGAGTGCAGAGTAAAAGGGAAGGAAAACCTGTTGATGAGGGCGATGGTCGCAGTCTGGTCAAGAGTGGCAGTCGCAGTCCTGTTGAGGTTCTGGCCCCCCTCTGGATCCCACGAGTGGCACCAGAAGTTCCCAAACCCCAAGATTATATATGCTCAGGTTCAGGTGGGAATGCCTAGCACCTCCCCCAGGGAGGGGAGTTCCACAATGGAGGATTTACTCTGTGAGTCATGGCATATTTCTGGAGAATTTGATGGTTTAGGTCTTTATAATTGTCTATCGTGCCAGATCCTAATAGCCCATTAGCAAACATGACCCTTCAGCCTGGGTGTGGAGATGTTAATGATTCCCTGGAAGGGAGTTATGATAGTTGAGTCATTGGTGTGAAGATAAACACTCCTCTGTCTCCCAGGGTTAACAGCTAGCTCCTAGCCTGAGGTGCCAGGTGTGCCCTGGGCAGCTGCTGCCAAAGGCCGCTTTTTAACAGTTCATCAGAAACGACACAGATAGAGTAGAATATGCAGTTGTAATTACACCCACACAGTGATAAACTGGTCCTGGCCACTGTAACTAGGACAGAGGCAACACAAGTTAAGTGAAATTATTTGAAATAAAAGCAGGACGTTGTAACAAAATGTTGCTTTAGTTATTAAGACTTTTTTGAAATAATAACCTAAAACATGCCACAGTATCTAGGGACACAACTTTCAGAAGGTTGTTCTGGGGAGTGTTTGGAGAGGAAGGAGAAGGAGCTGTGGGTTGTTTGGATACAAAGAAAAATGTAACATTCGGTTGGAAAGACCATCTAGAGGTCAACTTTGGCTCAGGCCTGTTGTTCAGGCCTCAGTACTTTATGCCTCCATGGGATTCAGATGCAGGTTCCACTTGGGGAAGAAGAGGAGCAGGAGGGGATGGCCAGACTGGGAGTCAGCCCTGCCTCAATTTGTCTACTAAAGACTCAAAGCCTCCACAGCCAACACATTGAGGGTGTAAGTTATTCCCTCTGCCTGCTGAAGATGAGAATCCTGTAAGGTGCTGAACAGGTCTTTTAAGCCTGGGCTTTCTGTTCTCAGCTCATAACCATCTGTTTCCTCATGAACTTGCGTCTGAGGGACAAGGAAAACAAAGGTCAGGATTTGAGGGCAGAGGCTGCTACTAGTGCAGAGCAGACAGATGTGCTGAGTGAGGGAATTTTGGATGGACCGTTGTGGCATAGGTGCCTTGTGGGGCAAGAGGTGTGATTGTGGATGTGTCTGTGTTTATAAATGGTGGCAGTAAGAGAACCTTGACTTACCTTCTGGCTCAGCTCTTCAAAGAGGTCGCTGTCTCTCATCACAGCTGTGATGGTGTTTAAGAGCATGACCCGCAGGCCAGAAGAAAACTCGGAGAAAATTGCACAGTATTGTTCAACTTCTCTCACCGCTAGTTGTAGTTTTCCTTGTGGGGGATCTGAAAACCAGAGAGTATGTCACTTGTGAACTAGGAGTTCAGTGGCAGCCCTGAACTGAGAGTTTGAAACACTGGCATGACTATTTTGGAAGCAGGATGGGATTTGGGCAGTGGTCATGTCTTGGGGAACAGGCAAACACATCTGTCTTGGTGTTTGTTTGATGGTGGGAGAGTCCACCTTAGCCAAACCAGGTAAAAGTTGTGCAAATGAAGTGGAAAAATACTTTGCTTACCATCATCTTCATAAGCTGCACTTTTCACAGCTGTTGTTGGGAAATAACACAGACCTGCAACAGGAAAAAAAGGACATTTCCAGTGCTTTACCCCAGCCTTCCCGCTGAAGGTCACCCATCCACCCTCTTTTCTCCCTGGCTCTTTGCTTCTGAGCAGAAAACAGAAGAGCACCAAACCAAACCCTGCTGTCTGTACCATTTATCACCAGGAGCTCTGCAGCTCCCCAACTCTAGAGCTGAGAGTTCCAGTGTCCCTCTTGCCCTTCTGTACTGATCCCTCCCCAAACTGCATCTTTCCCACACAGCTCCTTGACCATCCATGGGTGGTACAACCTTCCCCAGGTGGTTTGTGTGCCTCCCACTACCTCCATCTCCCTGCAAACGAGCTGAGGGTGGCTGTGGGGCTGAGTGATCCTTGAGAAAAGATTCTTCCTCTTGTGCACCGTTTCCCAAATGGAGGAGCTGGTGATTTCTGGAAGTTACTTACACCATTCTCCATTGCTGATGTCCAGCTGGATGGCCTTGAAGGCCAAGGTGCAGCCCTTGGGTATGACTATACCTTGTTTCTTGTCCCTGGTGCCCTGGTTGAGGAAAACAATGTATAAGAGCACCTGATGTGGTTGTTGGGGCAGGACCAACACCTGTGGCTGGAGAAAAAACAAACCTTTGCAGAGAGCGTGGCGTAAGTCTTGGCATTGATGCTCCCATCTGCCTTGCTGGATTCCTTATAGACCGTCTCCTCTGAGGTTTCCAGGGTTTCATAAAGCACGTACAAATTGAAATCTGACTTCAGGAGCTGTTGGATGAAGTGGTGATTCAAGTTGATTTGTCTAAAAGAGTGGGAACGGGCTGGAGCACAAGTCGTATGAGGAGCAGTGGAGTGAGCTGGGGGGGGCTTCACCTGGGGAAAAGGAGGCTCAGAGGGCACCCATCCGACGTGGCCCAGTTAGGGGGAATTCATTGTCTAAGTCCTTATTCCAAGATTTTGGCTGTTGAAAACCCATTGTGTGACCTGGCATGGGTTAGGTGGGAATGGATGGTGAGTGTCCACTTTGTCCTGCCTTACCTTTTTCTTCTGACTGCCTCTAGGGATTCCAGTGATCTGACCTTCTGCAATGTGACAGTAAACTCCTTGGAGAAGGATTCATCTCCTTTCAGGTCTGCATTTTCAGGAACAACACAAAGGTTGAGATCCCCATCAACATGGTCAGCGGTGAGTTTTGTGAGAGTGAATTGGCTGGAATCTTGACCATATCCCATGGGAAGGAGGGACTCTGAAATGATTCCATTAATTTGCCTAACCAGCATTACCCAGACTCAGCACTGTAAGTATTTCACCCACAGCAAAGCTGGAATGTTAGGGAGTTGAGAGCCACAAATGACCCCAAAACATTATTTATGGAATTTGTGAACTGCAGATTGACAAATCTGGGCTTTACCTGTGCTTTTCCCAGGCAGCAACATGTCGTCCAGTCTGAACCCTGTCTGCTGGTAGTAGGGAGCTGGGTGTAATAAGGTTTTCTTCTTTTTTCTTTTTTTCAGAAGACAGAAGGGCCTGAAGTGCTCATGGTCTGCAATGTTCTGGACAGGGACCAATTCTTTCCTTGGATCCACTTGATTAATGATGAATTTGGTGACTTTTTTAAACATTCTGTAGTGTGTGGATGAAAAGCAAAACCAAGTGGATTTGTGCCTTGGGAAAGAGGCAATGTAAGTTAAGCCAAATGACTTGAAATAAGAGCAGGGCATTGTAACAAAATGTTAAATCCATTGCAAAGACAACAATTAGGCTGTGTGCCCAATTTTAGCAGCACTTTGCAGGACTCATTGCCTTGGAAGTCTTCAACTCAAGATAAAAGCTGATGAAGAGCACTTAACATACAGCTTACCCCAACCCTCTGCCACAGCCAAAGCTCTGGAATAAGACACTTACCTGTTTGTGAGTGGGAGGCATGTGGAGTAGACTGGGGGCTGCTGTGGGGACGGGGGCCCTGGAGACCAGCAGGAGTGGGGAGAAGTTCTCTGGCTTCCCTTCTGCGGAGAGGGCTGGAAGCGTTTGGTAAATGTGGGAGCTGTGAGTTGGCACAGGAAGCTGGAACCAGCACAGACCCAAAGAGTAAAGTGATTTCCCTTACCTTGCTAACGGGGGGCTCCCTGAAGCACCAGCTGGGGCAGAAGCACCATTAGACCCAGTCCATGCTGGAGCATCCCTGGCTGTTTGCTCCAGCTTATCAAGTGTGGGAGGATCCCTGGCTGTTTACTCCAGTTTATCAAGTGTTGCCAGCTGTGAGGCTACGGGAGCGATTTCCAGCTCTCCTCTGCTTTCACACAATGGCCATTGCTTAATTCTTCCATTGAAAAGCTTTAGTGATTGGGCAGAGTCTGTTACAGGGGCTGTGGGTAACTCAAACTTTTACAGGTGTAGAAGAGGTAACCCCATCCCTGGAAGTGTCCAGGGCCAGGCTGGATGGGGCTTGGAGTAACTTGGTCTGGTGGAAGGTGTCCCTCCCATGGCAGGGGTTGGAGCTGGATCATCTTTAAGGTCCCTTCCAACCCAAACCATTCCATGATTCCTTTGCCATTCTCGTTTAACAGCAAAACCCATCCGTGTGAAGATGCCAGGACTCAAACACAAATTTTTACCTGAATACTTAACTTTATTAGTCTCTCTTAGAATACTGTACAAAGGAGTAATAAAAATATTCACACTTTATTTTAGAAAGTTCTCTAAATGAGACTCCTGTATCCACAGCAAAAAGAAGGGCTACTGGGGGGGGAAAAAAACCCTAAAACTTTGTACAGAACATTCCTTTAAAAAAGCCTCCCAACTAATTCAGCTCATTAAACTGATCCAGGGAGGATACGGATACACCAACACTCGCATGCTTAAAAGATATTATAGGCAATGATAAAGCAACATAAGTCACAAAGAGGAATATTAATGTGTTAAACCCACTGCTGTCCCCTCCTCGAGGGCCAGTACCGAGCTTCTTAAAACAACCCAAAATTCAGCAGTGATTCAAAAATAAAAGTTCTCGGGAATTAAGTAGCCCTAAATGGTTTATTTTAAAGGCTTTTTCCTGTGAAGGTTTGGACTGTTTGCCACCCTGGTAGCTCTGTTAAATGAATCCCAAGACAGGATCCCTAATTCAGGAGCATCAGGCTGGGAGGACTTGCTGGTTTTCCGACTGTCCTGGAGCAGGCACTGCTGTACCCTGTGGATACGTGCGTGGTGCTGACAGTGGCTTAGGAGGCTTTACCCAGTGCAAGGCTGCTGCCAGTTCCTGAGAAGGCTTCCAGGCTTTCAAAAGCTTTTCTCTTTCATTGCAGAACCAAAAAGAAAAGCCACTGAAGGGCCCACTCACCAGGAATTGTTTCTCCGTCACAGAGTGGAGCCCACCTTGATCTCTCCAGTTAAGATTTGCTCTGGGTGTGATATAGGACAACTTTCAGAAGAAAATCTATCAAGTGTGATGTGATCAGAATCCCATTTAAAATCAGTACTGATCACTTCTGTCCTCCATGCAGGTACCTGGGGAAAACTCCACTCTAAAAGGAGTTCTGCTCATGTTCGGGTTCTCCACCTAAAATGTGGCTTCATCCCTGATCTGTCACCTGCAAGGACACACCTGACAACCTCTCAGCCTGCCCATGCTGTCCTTTTACTTCAAACTCCCTCTGGTACCCCTAACAATGGTAGTTTAATTACAATTAACTTATTGCTTTTCTATTTTTCATTAATCCTGACACCTACCCTTAAGTCAGGATCCCAAGGAAGATTCTACCAGGTGTGTAATTGTTCAAATACTTATTAATCCTATGTAGACACTTAACACACCACAATATAGCATGAAGTCTTTCTTCAACTTGTTTCTTTCCATATTTCTCCTGTTTCCATTTATGTTTCCCTTGACTGGATTAACTGAGTCCAACTTAACTGCAGTTATCCCATGGGAAAATGTTGCCACACCTGTGTTGTAGAGAATGTCATTGTCACACAACCCCTGCATTGGCTGTTTTGATCATTTGTGTGAAGGAAAGAAATCGGAAAAGTTCACTTTTTTTGTTAGGCAAAACCTTAATTACAAATTTTGAACTTCAGGCTTTAAAACCTGCTTGTTTGAGAAGTTTATAGTCCCATTCATGTTCACAGTTATATTTAATTGAACAAAAAGTCAGATGTCCCTAGTGTCAGTGACCAGCATGAGTGTTCACACCCTCAGCTGTTGTAATGCCTTCAAGGAGGCTGTGGGAATTGCTGTATCTCATGAAGAAAAGCTGATCCCTTCAATTTATAATAATTCTAAAATTATCAAACCTGCCTTCACTCTGTGATGTGCATATGCTTAGGAACACCCAGCATATGTCTGTCTGTGAGGAGTCATCTCTGTGAGCATCTAGAGACTGTTTCTGTTGCAAAAAAACCTGTTTCTCCCCTTGTTTTCTACCAAAATAATTCATTTTCTTCCCTCTGGAGATGGAAGTTGTGGCTGGGCAGACACTCAGGTCTGTTCAGCACCACACAGTATTTTGGGTACACCCTGCCAGGACCTGGTCCCACTCAGAGTGGCCTTTCCCACAGGGATACTGCTCATTTCTGTGTCATTTCCAAGCTGATTGATGAAATATCTCTATTTTGATAACAATTATCATTGTCTAGTAGCTTAAAGAGCCGATTAGGGTAGAGAGTACCTTAACTAAAGCAGCAGTCCTTATGTCCTGGTGATTACGTTTAAGGTTTAACCTCCCCATCAGGGAAATTGCACATCTGTCAACACCCTGGGGTCTCCAGCCAGACTCTTCTCTTTCTACCTTCTTGAAAACATCCTTTTGATTTATATTTCCACTTTTCAAACATATTAGAGAATGATTCTCCCGGCATTCCAGCAGCCCTCTGAGGTACACTGAATATTTTCCCTTCCCTGTAGCAGTCCCATAGGAAGTCTGAGAGAGAGAAGTAAAGCAGCTTCCCTAAAATTATGCACAGAGCAACAGATTTTAGGTGCAAACCTGAAATTCCCCAATCCATTTCCTATGCTCAGACCATCCAACACTCTCCACCGTGGCCTCTAAAGCCAGAATTGCTACTGCAGAAGCAAAAATAGCAGATTTAAAAGGTTTTATCCCATTGTCAAAAAGGCGGGACAATATAAGCACTAAGACAACAAAAATACAGGTTTTCATGGGGCTTCAGGGGAAGTGTGAAGCAAAACACATTCCATCTGGAACACAACCCAAAAGAAAGTCTCATTATTCTGAACACTAAAAAGCTGTCTCAGCCGGGAAGCTTAGACCTGTTTTAGGTGGTAATTTCAGGGGGGAAAGGCTTGATTTTGTTCCTCTGTGAAAAAATCTGTTATCAGTGACCCACTGAATCCTTCCGCTGGTCAATTTTTCTGCTGCTGGTGCTGCTCCTCACACAGCCCTTGGGTGTGGAGCTGAGGGACAGACTTCCAGGTAAGCCAGAAATCCAACCCTCGCTTCCCTCAAGTCCATGGATAACTGGTGAACTGGCAAATCCCAGTCACACAGACTGAAGCAACCAAGGAGCTGGACTGAGGATAAAAATTCCAATGAAAGCCAAGGATGGCTGTGTGATTGATTAGAGCAATCAGCCCTCCACCTCGTTTGGCCTGTACCTGTCGGGTGTCAGCCTCTCCCACAGCCTTCCATGTCCATGTCTGTGTCCAAGGAGCTCAGAGGCATTTGTTGTCAATCATTAAGTCACTTACCCCCAGCCCTTGATCCAAATGCCCCCTGAGCCCTCCTGTGCTTAAAAACCAGCAGTTTGGGGTGGGGAGAGGAGTTACCTGGACAGATTTGGGTATAAACTGAAAATAACAAGCATGATTTGGGATCTATCCACCTTTCCCCGGGACCACACAGGTGGTGCTGTAGGAAACCGAAAGCTTTGTCAAACTGCAGGTTGTTCCTTCCTGTGCTGTTTTTAGGAAAAGAACTTCCCTTCTCAGTGGTGTCAAAGACTGCAAAATAAAGAGCTGTCGTTCTCTTCCCACTCCCCCACCTAAAACTGGAACTCAGACCCCAAAACAATCCAGTCCTGAGAAAGTCTGGCTGTATCCCTTTGGATTTCCCCCATGTACTGCTCAAAGCACCCAGCTTCAGGAAGGGAAAGGTGTTTTAAAGTGCATTTACCACAGCCATAGTACCAGCACTAAAAGCTTTTCCCCTCATCCCTACACTTGTCATTCCACGTCTGGGATAGATGAGACTCTTCCCAGAATTCATCCTCGTTGTACCTCGAAGTCTCAGTGGTTTTGCATCTATTGATGACACTGGGATAAGAGAAATCCGGTGTCGCGTGTCCTGCTCCGCACTAAACTCTAATCTGGAGCTGGTTTGGATTTATTGGGCACGAGGATCCAGCATGCGGAATGTGTCTGTTGGGATCTGCCTTTGAACAGCCGCTCCGAAATCACATCCCAGTCTGCGTGGCGGGAGGAAACTGGGCTGGAGAGAAGGAATTCCCCCTTTCCTGCTCCTCCGCCACCTGCTCCAGCGGTGCCGCTCAGTACTTGTTGATCCCAAAGATCCGGACTCCGTGGAACTGAGGCAGTTTGGGGATCAGGACGCTCATGAGGGAGATGGTGTTGATGATGAAATGTATCCGGTCGTACTTGGTGTAAAAGCTGGTTAGCAAATACCTGGAAAAGCAGGGTGGGAACAGAGAGAGAGGGAGGCAAACTCAGCTGTGGCAATCCGTGTATTTATGTCCCAGGACAGAACACTGGTGGATACTGGGATGTGAGGCAGCTGGGCCACCCTGGAGTACTCACAGGATGATGGGCATGATGGTGAGGAACTTGCGGGATGCGGTGAACTGGACTCCATAATCCATCTGCTCCCAGTGGGTGAGCAGCCGGGCCTTGCCCTGGTCCGGGGTCTCGAAGGGGGTTCCCTTCACGGTGTGCAGGAAGATGTACATGCTCTGCAGGACACACAGCATGAGGCTCACGGGGAGGGCCCTGCACCCCAAAGTCCCGGCGAGGGGAGCGCATCTGGGAGCTTGCAGCCCCGCGCCGTTCCACTAGAGGGATGTGGTGCTGCTGGAAAACCGGGAGCGGCCATGGAAGCAGGGGAAGGAGGGTCGGGAAAGGCCGGGGCAGCTCGGCTGCTCCACATGAGGCCTCTCGCTCGGCTCCTGGGTGTGAGCCAAGGAGGTGGTGGCAAGATTACAGCCCCTGGGATCTCTGGGATCGGGAGATTAGCGCCTGCCTGCTGCGGCGCGGCAGAACCTCCGGAAAACGTGCTGGGAGAGGTCTGTCGCCCCCGATTACCAGGGGAACACAAGACACACAGACAAACAGTGTCTGGCTACATCACAGCTCCTAAGTACAGACACTCCTGGGCTTTGAATTCCTTTTGGTTCCCAGGACCTAAAACTGCCGGAGAAGGCAAATGAGGAGCCAGCAGCTTGTGAGCTGAGCACTGAGCAGCTCCCATTTGGGGGTTTGTGGAGGTTTCATTCCCTGAGCAGCTCCAGTCTAGGCGTTTGTGGTTGGTTTTATCCCCTACTATTTATAACTTTAGCATAAGGGTCCCCACTGTGTCATTTTTGTCTCTGGAGTATTCCCAGGCTGAGATGTTATTTCAGATTAAGTATATGGAATCAATTGCTGCAACTGTGAAGTGTTTTGTCCCCTGTTTGGGGACTTGAACCTTAGAGAGGAGGTTCAGTTGCCGGACTAATCTCTTACTTTAAGCAGAACAAAATTTAGGGTTTAATCTTGTTTTTCCCTGACTCTCATGAGGGCCATTCAAGTTTTACCACCCCAAGTGATATCCTGCCAGTGCCTGGGGCCTGTCCCAGACTCCTCTGGGAAGGGGACACGAAGAAGGACTTGCCCTGAAGGCAAATGAATCCCCTCTGATCAGCCTCACCAGGTGATGGTGGCTCACCTGTACCTGGGATGGATTTAAATCCATAACCCAGAGGCTCAGGCTGAGGGCTGGAGGTTGAGCAACTCCCCCAGCACCTTTGGGAAAACACGGGAATCCTTCCAACAGGGCTGTCAGCAGGCTGCTCAGAGGTTCCCCGTGCATGCCCCGGGCCGCGTCACCCCTTACCAGGTTGTGGATGATGTTGGTGAGGGTCCAGACCACGGGGACGCTGAAGAAGGGGATGCTGAGCAGCACGACGTGCAGCAGCCCGATGCCCAGCACGTAGGACAGCCAGATGCCGCGGCTGTTCATGACGCGGGTGTTGGGGTTCACCTCGCTGTGCGCCGTCCCCACGTTCATCCTGGCCCTGTCCCACGGGAGCCCCTGCAACAAACACCGGGGTCAGAGCGCAGGCCCGGACTGCTCGCCCGGCTCGTTGTCAAGCACACCCAAAATCCGCGTTTTGCTATAAAAATCCCGAGCCAGCTCACTCCTCTGCCCCTCGCTATTGCCATTCTCAGAGCTGACGTCGCTGAATCCGGGAGTGGTTCAGATTTGGGAATAATGTGTGGGAAGCCTGTCTGTGACAGAAGCTACTTGTGATTTGAGATGTTTTCCTGGAGCCAAGGTGTTGAGGTTCAATCCCACGACTGCCTGACAAGACTCAAACCAATTCTTTAAGCGCTCCTAAATCCTCATCACAGTGTTAATCATGGAAACAGGCGGCACGGTTCCTGCATGTTTATGGAGCTTCCTGCATGTTGATGGAGCCAGCATGCCTTAAACTTGGGAAGAGAACACAGTATTTGCAGAGGACCGGCTCTGTATCAACAGATCTCCTAATTAATTTAACTAAATTAATGGGGTTCTGCACAGCCTGGGAGGTGTGCTGGTCTCCTGCCCTGGCTCACATTTTGCCTTTGGATTTAAAGACTCACAGGGCAGAAAAAAAAAAAAAGGAACAAAACAATTCCCCCCCAGGGAAGGAATGAGATTCTTCTTGAGGAATGTAAAAAGGGAGAGATAACAGGGCAAAGTGCCTTGGGAGGATGTTTCAGGAGGAAGAGCTGCGGAGGAGGAGGCGGCTCTTCCCCTACCTGGAAAGAACAGCTGCCAGGTAGGAGGAGCACAAAGATGGTTTTCTGGACAATGCCAGGAAGGAGAGGAAGCAACAAGAGAGTGTCACCGTCTTGAGCAAGTCCTTGGAGTGGTGTCCCACAGACAGTGAAGGCATCTGGTGTGTTTTTGGACTGACAGTGCCAGTGGCAGCAGGTATCCATCAGCTCCCAGGCTGACTGGGAGCAGGAGAGCTCTGGTTTACTGGTTTCCAGGAATTACAGGAAACAGCACAAGCTAAACCCACTGTAAAGCTGGATGTCTTCACACCGAGATCAGGGAAATTCTTATATAAAATCATCTCCGTGTCCCACGGGAGCGGAGTTTGATGGGATGATCCGGTTCACGCTCCTTGGATACAGGGCTGTTTCCTGATGTCTGGCCTTGTGGCTTTGCTGTTGGTTCCCACAGCTGGAAACCATGTTGCTGTTCCCTCCAGCCCTCCAGGAGAGGCGAAGCCTGAGCGAGATCCAACATCACACTCTCCTCGCTGCCAGCTGTTCCCAGCTCCCTGCTGGAGCTCCAGGCCTGGCTTCTCTCAGAAGCTGGCGCTGTCCCTGCTCCTGCCCAGGGCTGGGGCTCAGAGCCAACCTCCAATCCGCAGCTCCTGGACGCTCCATGTAACTTCCAAACTTCCTCCATCCACACAGGCGGCTGTTGTTGCAGATCCTCACCTCCCTCTACCAGGGGCTCCTACCTGGAGAAGGATTTTGTTTCCAGGAAAGAGGCTGCAGCTCTGCAGGGTGCTCATTTCCTTATTGCCCATCTGGATTCCTGAGAACAGCCTGAAGCTTGGTCTGGAAGCAGGACTGGGAGCCAGAGCTCAGCACTTCACCCCTGGCAGGGAGAACAGCTCCATCCTGAACCTGCTGCAATCCCCAAGGGCTCTCAGAAGGAAAACTGGGGCTTGTGGTGAAGCATAAATGAGTCAAAAAGAGTCAGATTGTTACAACAACAACAAAAAGCAAAACACCCTGTGGAATGTGTAAACAGGAGTGCTGAGTGCCAGACATGGGAAATAGTTCTCCTGGATGTTGGGAGAACACTGTCCAGTCCTGGGAGGAGCTGGAGAGCATCCAGGGAGAGCAGAGGCAATGAGCAGAGGTGTAGGAAAAACATGACCTGCAAGGACAGCTGGAAGGAAACGGGTTTGTTTAGTCTGGAGGAAGCTGGAGAGAGGCATGAGGAACAGTCTGACTCTCCACAAAGAGCTGTGCCTGTGGGATTCCAGCTGTGCCTGTGGGATTCCAGCTGTGCAGCAGGAGGAACCACACAGCTGGGGCTCAGAGTGAAATGGGGGCGCAGGAGGAGGGATGCTGGAAGGGACTGCACATGGAAAGGGACCCGTGTTCTCGATGAAAGCCCTAAAATCTAGTTTCATCAACACTTAAAAAACTGATTCCTCTTTGGTTGCCCTGGAGGCCTCTCCAGGAGCCTCTCCCAAAGTGATGCCTTTATCCAAAGGCCATGGAAGCTCCCTGCAGCCAGAGGTACACGTGGCCTGTGCCATGGAATTTCCAACCACAAGTGTAGCTTCCAAAAACCAAGGACCAACTTGGTCTTGGTCCCATTTGTAAACGAGGGCAGTTGCAGACCCACAACTGGGTGGGAAGGGCCCAGCTTAGAAGCTCTAGGCAAAGGAATTCTCCCCATGCCTCAGTTTCCCTTCCTTGCAAAATTAAGGATTACAGGGATGGACTGCTGGAACACACGAGGGGTTAATTCATTCTTGCCAGGAGATAAGGAGATGCCAAGCATTCGGTGGTGCCATGAGGGTGATTCTCTGTCTCCAGCTCTGTCCTTCCCCACCTTAAACGTTTATTCACCTGCAGCTCTTCCCGGCTGTGCTCTGGGCTCTGCAGCCCTTGGCCCAGCTCTCCCAGATTTCAGATTGCACAAGCCTGGCTGAGGGCACACGAGCTCCCAGAGCTCTGTCCCTACCCCCATCCCACATCCCGTGTTTGCTTTCTGATCCCACACCAGGATTTGTTCACCTGAGGGACAACAAGGCACAGCCCCCTGTGGGAAGGACTCCAGCCCCCCTCCCCGGAGCAGCTGCTGCCAGCTCTGCTTTCCCACTCTTTTTTGGGACAGAAAAAGCCTGAACGTTGCACCAGGCTGAGGGTGAAGGTCAGGGCTGTGCTGACATTGGACACTGGCCAGCCAAGGAGGGGAAAAGTCGGAGCTGTGGCCAGTGGCAAAGGGCACAATGCAATGGCAGAGCTGAGCCCTCCCTCTGCTCCATCCTTCCCGTGTCCTGCTCCCTCTCCAGGTTTGGCTCCTTCCCCAGAGGAGTGTGACCAGTGTCCTCCCATCCCCTTGCTTAACTCTCGGACTTGATCTTAAAGTCCCCTTCCAACCTAAGTAAATGACCCTATGATTCAGCAGTGCTGTCACCCTTCCCCAGGGATTGCAGGATCAGGCTCTGATCCTGGCACTCTGCTGCAGGATCTTCACCTGGGCTGGAGAGGGAACGAGGGCTCAGGTGCTTGATCTCCCCAGTGTTCCCAGACTGCTGGTGATGATGATCCCAGGGATCAGAGCCCGCGCTCTGGCAGCAACAGCAATCCCCGTGTCCCAAACAAATCCTCTAAACCCTTCTTTTGCTGATGGCATCGGAGTTTGAACCACAGCACGGAGGGCACGGAGGACGCTGGTGAACTGGGCTGTGCTGGGTGAGAGGTGAGACTGGGAACACAGCGCTCCGTATCCATCCAGCCTATCCCAGCCCGGAGCCGTGCTGGACACGTCTGAGCCCCAGCGCTGCCCGGTCCCTCCTCGGGATACCCGGGGCTGGCAGAACCCGGGGGGGACACGGGGACGAGGACACGGATGAGCCGCCGCGACCGGGAGCGGGGGCTCTGCCCCGCTCAGCCTCTTCTCCTGGATTTAACGGGGAATCTTGGACACGCAGGGAAGGCCGAGGCTGGGCTCCTCCGGCTCCCGGACCCCTCCTCCCTCCCCGTTTCCCCGGGCCGGTCGGTGCCCCGGGGGGCTGCGGCAGGACCCGCTCCCGGCCGGGCTGTGCACAGCGCGACCCCCGCTCCCACCCCGCCGCTCCCCCGCTCCATCCCGGCACCCGCTTCTCTCTTTTGGGGTGTCTCCCCCTGGGGCCGGGCCCACGCGAGGCACGTTCCCCGGTGCCGGCCGGAGGGGCTGGGCCGGCGGCGCCCGCAGGAAGGGCCGAGCCCCGCCGGTGCCGCCCCCCCGGTGCCGCCCCGCGCCCCCGGCCCGCACTCACCGCTCCCGCCCGGCCCGGCCCGGCTCGGCTCGGCGGGGCCGGCGCTCGCTCCGCCGCGCTCCCGGTGCGCC